>CM052898.1:185132130-185160224 GCA_028534135.1 Potos flavus | reverse complement strand
CGTGGGTTGCCTCTTAGTTTTGTTGACTGTTTCCTTTAATGTGCAGAAGCTTTTTATCTTAATGAAGTCCCAACAGTTCATTTTTGCTTTTGTTTCCCTTGCCTCTGGAGATGTGGAGAAAGGGGAACCCTCTTACACTGTTGAGATTGCAAGCTGGTACAGGCACTTTGGAAAACAGTACGGAGGTACCTCAAGATGTTAAAAATAGAGCTACCCTACAACCCAGCAATTGCACTACTAGGTATTTACCCAAAAGACATATATGTAGTGAAAAGAAGGAGCACATGCACTCCAATGTTCATAGCAGCAATGACCACAATAGCTAAACTGGAAGGAGCTGAGATTCCGTTCAAAGATGAATGGATAAAGAAGATGTGGTCCATATATATAATGGAGTATTACTCAGCCATCAGAAAGGATGAATACCCACCATTTGCTTCGACATGGATGGAACTGGAGGGGATTATGCTAAGTGAAATAAGTTAAGCAGAGAAAGACCATTATCATATGGTTTCATTCATATGTGGAACATAAACAATAGCACGGAGGACCATAGGGGAAGGGAGGGAAATCTGAAGGGGGAGAAATCACAGAGCAAGATGAATCATGAGAGACTATGGACCCCGGGAAATGAACTGAGGTTCTCAGAGGGGAGGAAGGTGGGGGAGGGGGAACAGGGTGATGGGTATTAAGGAGGGCACGTGTTGTGATGTGCACTGGGTGTTATACACGTATAATGAATCATTGACCACTACATCAAAAACTAATGATGTAGTATACAGTGGCTAACAAAACACTATTAAAAAAAGAATTACAAGGAAATAGAGAAAATTAACAGCCTTGTTCAATGGCAAAACTTGCAGAGAAAACCTCACCTTTAAATAAAGAGACTTCCCTTATGTCAGAGGCCATCAGCTTTCATTTCCATCAGCTAAAGAGCCCTTGTAAAGAATGAAAAGTAATCACGAGAGGAGAGGAGTCTGTAGCAGATGGATGCTTCTGTGAGGGGAGGGAGGTGGTGGGTATTCGCTGAGCCTACGGGGAGCCAGGCTTGGTGCAGGGCAGTAAGAACTTCTCCTCAGGGCCATGGATGTGTCAGGCCCCACTACAGGGACTCCTGATGGTGGACACTTTGCACAGCCATTGTTTTCAGCCTGTCCACCTGTATTAGTTCACTTATTCCTCACAGCAGTGCTATGATGTATCCCCCGTTGTACACCTGAGGAGACTGACATACAGCAACATGTGGCATTTTGCTCAAGGTCACCCAGTAAGGTGGCAGAACAAGGATCTTTTAGTTTCTAGATGTTTGTGTTGACAGCTTTCCAAGAGGACAGTGGAAAGAATAGTATCGTGGACCCCCATGTATTCACCAAACTAGCCTCAAAAATGACGACTATTTTCCTCTCTTCATATGTTCACCTTCAGTTGATATTTTGCTGATCCATGTTAATGTTACCAACTTGGTGACCCTTTATCCCTACATGAATAACACATTCACCTTGAGGAGATTTGACAATCATTCTTTCATATCCATTGATACCAATCTACATTCACTTTTCCACCTTGTCTATCCATTGACACCAATCCACGTTCACTTTCCCCCCTTGTCTCAGCTTGTCTTATGGATGTATCTTAAGCGCCCAGTTCCATTTCACACCTTGCAATTGTTTTCCCCCCAATGAGTTTGATATTTAATGAGACCACAGAGGATGTCTATCCTTCATGGGGTTGCCCATGTCATAGTAGAGGCTGATAAAGTAGGCTGGCCAGGGAAATCCAGCCCCATGCATTAATATATCATCTGTGGTGACTTTCAAGCTACAATAGCAGATTTGAGTAGGTCCACAGAGACCATTGGCTTGCAAAGGCAAAAATACTTCCTCTCTGGCTCTTTCACTAATGTTTACCAAGCCCTGAGTTAAACTGTCCCTTCTCTTGACATGATTTAGGGTCTGTTAGAGTTTTGGGCTAGTTGGCATGTAATAGTCTGCACACATGGACATTTAGTTGAAATTGTTTATTCATTTGTAATATTCATTCATTATTGTCATCAATTCCACCTTTTCTTCTCCTATATCAGAGAAGAAATCAGAAGTGACTTCAAAGAATTAGTAGCCAATTCAATGTGATTACTCCATAGGGAGAATGATTCTTCTATTTTCTTTCTTTCTTTCTTCTCTCTCTCTCTCTTTCTCTTTCTCTTCCTTTCTTTCTTTTGAAGGATATTGTTGACAGTGTAAGAGATGTTTTGGTCAAATCATGGCAGATATCAAAGTGGGAGCCATGAAGGGAACTGAGAGACGATTCTCCATTGTTCAACTTTCTTCTCCATCAGAAACTCTCCATGAGGTTTCTCAGCATCTGAGGGCAGAAGGGCCAAGTAGACAGGGGTCTCTGCTCCTTCTTCTGGGCTTTTCATGGCACTCGGTCCACCCAAGTCTGTTTTCACCCACCCAGGGCAGCAGGCATTCAGCAGTATCTTGTCCCCTTTCCTCTGCTCACTCAGTTTCCTGGCATGGATTCTGGAGAGGACCGCCATACCCATCTTGGACACTGCATATGCGACTACTCGCATATCAGGCCAGCCCTCCTTCTTGTGCACTCCATTCTTTACGTCTTCCACAAACTTGTTCATGAGCCCCACCAGCTCCTCCTCTGTGATGGTCTCACTCATAAACTTCTGCTGCAGTTCTGGACTGCAATTTTTAAGGGCTACGAAGCTCGCTATGCTAGACACATTCACCACTCTGCCTAAAATATAATGCAAAGAGTCATGAATTATGGCATGCTTGAGAATAATAAATACCAAAATGGCTAGTATTTTGTTCATTTGGGAGACAATTACCATTTTGCTATGAGTGTTAATGAAGACTGCCTCTGTAAATGAAGGACATGATAGAGTCTTGAACCTTGTTTTACCCATAATGTCTCAGAGGATGTCAGAAAATGATCTAATGGGACTGGGAAGTACCCAGATGTTCCATAAAGAAAAGATTGTGTCTTATATAGGAATATGCTAAGCTGAGTGTAAGGAGGCACTCCCTGAAGTTATGAGTAGAAAACCGCTTTTCCTTATAGGTCCTCCTTGGACCACCTGAAGATCTTGTGGTCACTTGTATAGTCCTCTATTAACAAGTGTCTATTAACCAAGAAGTGGCTGATCAGTTTACTGATGGCATTTGAAGATGAACAGACTGCATTGGGTTAGGGAGGCTGTCACTCTGGGGTGGCCAGGTAAAAACAAATCCCCTCGGTGGCCTGAGTTGCATGCTTTTTTCTCTAGGTTTGGGATTACACATCTTGGGAGCAGTGACAGAGTGCCTGGCAATATAGTCATGGAAAGGGGCAGTGGCAAAGTGACATGTTAAGGAGATGGTATAAAAAGAAATGAAGTCCATGCTAGCATGGATAAACCTTGAGAACATTATCTGAAATAAAGAGGGCAGTCACAAAAGACCATTCTATATGATTCTGTATATACATGTATTCAGAAAAGGAAATGTACAGACAGAAAATATATTTGCTGTTGCTTGGGGCAGGGGGATGGGCTGGGCAGAGGACAGTGTGTTAGTCTTGAAGCAGTGATGGTTCCACAGCTCTGCCCATTACTAAAATCCCCTGAGTTGGATATCTGAGATGGGTGAAGTGTGCAATATGTGGATTGTATCTCAATAAAGCTGTTAAAAGTATAAAGCAATGACATATTTCTTACTAACTCTTTTTTGAGGATATCATTAGTAATTGTAACAATGAACTTATATTGCCATGTATAAGTAAATTGCTTACATTTTTATAGCTACTTAATTATTTAAAGATTTATTTATTTATTTTAGGGCTAGAGTGAGTGAGAGCACTGGTGTAGTGAGTGGGAGCGGGCAATGGGAGATGGAGAGAGAGAATCCCAAGAAGAGTCTCTGCAGAGCGCAGAGCCTGACCTGGGACTCAATTCCACAACCCTGAGATCATGACCCGAGCTGATGATACTAAGAGTTGGGGACTTATCCCACTGAGCCACCCAGGTGTTCCTATTTTTATGTTGAAATGAGTATTTTTAGCATTATAGAAAGGTCATGAGATGGGACACCTGGGTGGCTCGTTTGGTTAAACGTCTGCCTTCAGCTCAGGTCATGATCTCAGTGTCCTGGGATGGAGTCCGAGTCCCGCATTGTGCTCCTTGCTCAGTGGGGAGCCTGCTTCTCCCTCTGCCTGCTGCTCCCCCTGCTTCTGCTCTCTCTCTCTCTGACAAATAAATAAATAAAATTAAAAAGAGAAAGGTCATGAGATCATACCAACAGTAAGAGATTCAAGAAAATTAGAAAGCTCTCCTTTTTAATGTAAATATACAGGAAAGACAGTCATTGTCACTTAACTCTAAGCTCCCTCTCACTAAAAAATGGCAGTGCCAGAAAAGTTCAATAAAAGAGAGAATGACTGGGACTCTGACTCTCATGAAGTGGTGTTTAGGGAGAATGAAAATGAATTATAGAAACTGTCTTACTGTAACAGTCTTCTAAGATGAACACCTTTTAGAAAGGGATCCATTACTCCAGTCCTTTGTTTCACCTACAACATGTTAAGTGTGAGGTTCATGGAACCTATTTCTCAAATGTTTTAATGAGTACCACTGCAAACTATTGAACACAATGGAAGAAATTGAAGACAGAAGGACATGGAAAAACAGTTTATGTTAATGGATTGGAATAACATAGGTTGTTAAAATGTCTATACTACTCAAGCACTCTACATGTTCAATGTAATCGCTATCAAAATAACACCAGCTTTTTCAGAGAACTAGAACAAACAATTCTAAAATTTGTATGGAACCAGAGAAGACCCTGGATAGCCAAAGGAATGTTGAAAAAGAAAAAGCGGGAGGCATCACAATTCTGGACTTCAAGCTATATTACAAAGCTGTAGTCATCAAAAGAGACAAAAAGAGACACATAGATCATTGGAACAGAATAGAGAACCCAGAAATGGACCCACAACTGTACGGTCAACTAATCTTTGACAAACCGGGAAAGAATATCCTATGGAAATAAAGGAGTCTCTTCAACAAATGGTGTTGAGAAAACTGGACAGCCACATGTGGAAGAATGAAACTGGAACACTTTCTTACACTATGCACAAAAATAAATTCAAAACGGATGAAGGACCCAAACGTAAGACAGGAAACTATCCAAATCCTAGAGGAGAAAGCAGGCAGCAACCTCTTTGGCCTCAGCTGCAGCAAATTCTTCCTAGACACATTTCCAGAGGCAAGGGAAACAAAAGCACAAATGAACTATTGGGACCTCATCAAGATAAAGAGTTTCTGCAGAGAGATGGAGAGAATCAACAAAACGGAAGGGTGACCAATGGAACGGGAGAAGAAATTTGCAAACGCCACAGCTGATAAAGGGTTAGTATCTAAAAATCGATAAAGAACTTCTCAAACTCAACATGGCAAAAATAAATATGCCCATAAGAAATGGGCAGAAGAAAAAAAAAAAAAGAAATGGGCAGAAGGTAAGAATAGATGCTTTTCCCAAGAAGACATCCAGATGGCTAACAGACACATGAAAAGATGCTCAAAATTACTCATCATCGGGGAAATACAATTCAAAACCACAATGAGATGCCACCTCACACCTGTCAGAATGGCTGAAATTATCTATTCAGGAAAGAACAGATGTTGGTGTGGATGGGGAGAGTGGGGAACTCTTTTGCACTGTTGGCGGGAATGCAAACTGGTACAGACACCCTGGAAAACAGTCTGGAGGTTCCTCGAAAAGTTAAAAATAGAACTACCCCATCACCCAGCAATTGCACTACTAAATGTGTTTATCCAAAGGATATGAAAATGTTGATTCCTAGGGGCACACGCACCCCAATGTTTATAGCAGCACTATTAACGATAGCCAAATTACAGAAACAGTCCGAGTGTCCATCCACTGATGAATGAATCAAGAAGATGTGGTATATATATATAGAATGCAATATTACTCGGCCATCAAAAAGAATGAAATCTTGCCATTTGCAACAACGTAGATGGAAGTAGAGTGTATTATGCTAAGCCAAATTAGTCAGAGAAAGACAAATGTCATATGATTTCACTCATACAAAAGAAACCAGATGAGGGTGCCTGGGTGGCTCAGTTGGTTGAGCGACTGCCTTCAGCTCAGGTCATGATCCTGGAGTCCCGGGATCGAGTCCCGCATCAGGCTTCCTGCTGAGCAGGGGGTCTGCTTCTCCCTCTGAACTTCCCCCTCTCACGCTTGCTCCCTCTCATTCTCTCTCTCTCAAATAAATAAATAAATAAAATCTATAAAAACAACAACAACCAGATGAACATTGGGGAATGGAAGGAAAAATAAAATAAGATAAAAACAGAGAGGGAGGCTAAGCATAAGAGACTCTTAGGTATAGAGAACAAACTGAGGGTTGCTGGAGGGGAGGTGTGTTGGGGGATGGACTAAATGGGTGATGGGCATTAAGGAGGGCATTTGTTGGGATGAGCACTGAATGTTATATGTGAGTGATGAATCACTAAATTCTATTCCTCAAACCAATACTACAGTATAAGTTAACTAGAATTTAAATTAAAAAATGTTTTAGTGAGTACTTCTCAGATATATATTACTTACCACTAATTAGATTTATTTTCAAAAATATTGTCTGCCTGTCTCACAATAGGAAAAACACATATGCATGATTCAAAAGTGCAAAACACAGATGTATGTGAAATAAAACAAGATGGGACAGAGGGACCCACACTGGGTAACTGGTATACCAGAAAGGCAGCTGCCTTTACTCACAGGGGCTTGGGACCATTTTCTCATGTACCTGCAGTGGAGACAGTAGATGGAGAAACTCTACTAACTTTCCGTAGGCTGTTTGTAATGAAGTGATGACTTCTTTTCTCTTCTGTATTGTCTATCTCAGAAAGTCTAGAAGCAGCTGTGAAAATATCGACCTGTGTATATGAATGAAACCTGATGGGGAGTAAAAGGCTGTTGTAGGTGAATTCCTAGATGTGGATGCCGGAACCGGTCCCTCTTCCCCAAGCCTGTCCTACCCAATTACCACGTTCCCCAACCCGGGGCTTCTCCATAGAACTGGGAGAGACTGTAGACCCTTTTGGACTGATAGCTCAGGACAGGAAACAGAGGGGCGGGAAACAGAAACAATTTGTGGAGCTTCCATATCAAAGCCTCTGATCCAAACGATTTTGTCTTCTAGTCTACTCATGGCTTTCAAGAGTCATTTCAGGGACTCTGAACTAGAATGCACATACCTGTGCTCTAAGAACTGTGTGGGCCATCTCGATGTCCTTGTGCTAAGGGTGTGTGAGGGCATGTGAGTGTGTGAGATGTGTGTGAGTGTGTGTGTGTGAGAGAGATAGAGACTGTATGTGGGTGTGAGTGACTCTGAGTGAATGTATGACACTGTGTGCGAGGTAGTATATAAAACCGTTGCCCTTTCATAGTCACTGTGGAAAGCCCATCCCCCACGTTAGAGAGGATCCTCGCACTGGTAGGGCTGGGGTGTATGTCGGCCTTACAGTTTATCCAGACCATTACTCTGTATGTGACCAGGGATGTATTTTTAGGAAATCTCCCAGTCTCCAAATCTCACTGCTCTAAAGCAGAGCCACAGTGATCTGCATATTTTAGACATCATCTCCTCAGGGGTCACAACTTCAAGTGCATTACTTGATTCTCAAGGCCATTCACAGGCAATAAGTCCGCAGCCAGTTCTCATGACCTTTGATGATTCAACATTAATCACCTTTCCTGAAGGTTCATCTTCTCCAATATCAAGGGTAGCAGTTGTTAAGTGTCTGGATGATAAGAGATTTTCACAAAACACTTCAGGGTTTTAAAATGTGCCCCTTGTGGCTTTCCCTGAGGTGCCTGGGGGCCCTGCAATGAGGAAGACATTGGCCCCAAATAAGCCATGTCCTTTTATTTTCTGTTTCTCTAGCCTGATTGGGTAAGACTTATTTGGAGGGGGGGCTCTAGTGAAAGATACTTGAGGACCTTGAGTAGTGAGAAGAGCCATTAATTTGGATGGCACATGATCTCAGTCTGCAACCTTGAGATCTATGATTCCTCCATGTTCTGAATGGGGACAAGATATAAAATGTCTAGCACATCACATCTAGAAATGTCCAGCCACCTGTCCTTTCTAGAATCACCATATGGCAGTGTGTGTGTGAGAGAGAGAGAGACAGAGACAGAGACAGAGAGAGACACACAGAGAGAGATGCCTTTGGTACTGCAATTTTCCCACTCAATTCCTCTAGTGGTTTCTCAGAGTACTAGATGTAGCAAAGCAGCTTTTCAAATGACAGTTGAGAACATCTTCTTTAAGGTTTCCTTCCAAGTGTAGCATACAAGTCTGTATTTCCTCCTAGTGCTTTAGCTGATATCTGATGAACAAGAATATTCAGATTTGGAACATTTGCTCGATTCCTTAGACATGAGTATACCTTAATATCTTTTTGAAATAAGTGCATAGTATAATTTAAAGAGAAAAGGGAAAGACAGCAGTTAATGACTTTCAAATTCAGGAGTATGAATTTGGAGGATGGGATGGAAAAGCCATGGGATGTGGGATGGGATGTACATGGCCTAGATACTGATGGCCTGGTCAAGAAGGTGGTGGGCACCTTATTTATTTATTTATTTATTTTTGTGGCCCAATTATTTCAGTAAAACTCTTTTTTGAAGGAAGGATTTAAAAAGAAGAAGAATCAACATCTGCTATCCCGCATAGTCCTTAGGCTCACAATTCTCTTTCGTTTTGTCCTTCCATGCCGAAAAACAAAGCAAACACAGGCCTTTGGAATGTGTTCTGCACCCACAGAAAGCTGGCGAAGTCATTCGAGATTGCCCTTTGTGTCTTAGGTTGCGAAGTATGGGAGAGGAGGGACAGTATTTGCTTTTGATTATCCTAGCCAGGATTTCTCCCAGATAGTGTCCCCAAAGAGGGTAAAGTCCTGGTAACATGGCTGCCGTGGCTGGCATCCCCCCAACTAATGGAAGAACTCTCCTATTTCAAAAGGCAAGAAAACCCTGCGTTCACGCTGAGAATCTAGCTTCCATTTCCATGTCCATGAAGTCTAGTTTCCCTGAGGAAAGATGAATCATTTGAGTAGAGCCTGCCTTAGCAAATGCAGGAGAGCACTCCCTCCTCATTCTGGTCCAAGGCCAACACACGACAAGCACCAACACTGTGCGGGAGAAAAATTTCTCAGCCAGAAGTCATTTTTGCCTTCTAAGGGAATACCTGTAGGATGTGTGGTGGCACAAGGAACTCCATCCCCCTCAAGTGTTGTGGTGAGTAAAGGAGTCGGGTGACATCTGAGAGCTGCCCTTTGAGATGCCAGTGAAGCCAGTGAATGTTAAAGAAGTAGTAGAACTTTCCAGGACAGAAGAGGAATCGGGGGCAGAACCGAGAGTCAAGTATGCCTGCATGTTTTTAATTCAAGCCAGACATCTTAATCTTTCTAAAAGTATCAGCTTCTCTTAATGATTGTAGTAAAAGTGTTGTGCTTCCCCTATCACGTTCTCATGGGGTTGAGAATTACAGTAGTTGACAACCAAGGAATTACGGCAGTTTTTTTTGTGCAGAGCATTGAACAAGGGGAAGGGTAGTCGATGGGCCTGGAGTTTGGCAGGTCTGATGACAGAGATGCCTACAAGTGATGCTCAGGCTTGGGCTCTGCTTCTGAAGATCTTTTGGGAGTAAGTGAGCCCTCAGAGAGTACAGAGAGTGCCCAGAGAGGAAAGACTGAAGAAGTGGGTTTCTTAGGAAGGTTGAAATAATCCAGAAATGGCAGGTGAATGTGCGATATAGAGCTCGAATGGAGGAGAGGCCTGGGGACAAAGCCCATAGGACAACTCTTAGGACCTGGCCCCTGATAATCAGGAGCCTTGCATGGTGACCTCATCATTTGTGGTCAGTGGGTGATGGGGTCTGTGACCAGGTTGTGTGTGGGAAGTGATAATAGTTTTGGAAATGTAGATGTTTAGATGGGGGTGTAGGATGGGTGCTGGAGGGGTGGGATTTGGGGAGGGGCGGAGGTCACCCTGAGGAGAAGGAGATGCAGGAAGAGAACTCTATATGTCTGGAACTCTGGGATTGTTTTAGGTAGGGGACAGATATTAGCAGGACTTCAGAAGTTTGGGAGTGTGGAGTCCATTAGTCTGAATAAAATCCCTGGGAAAGAGGGAGAGGGAGAAGGAGAGTGGAGAGGGAGAGGGAGAAGAAAGTGTTCAGGAAGGAATCCTTGGGGATCTTCTCTTGTGAGTGGCATGGAGGGAATAAAAGATCTCTCCGAGGAGTTTTGAATGATGACTTGAAGGATAAGACAGAGCCAGCTGTGAAGGACCAGCAGGACAGAGGGCACCGCTGACTGCGGGATGAGTGTGTAAGAGTCCTGAGACAGAGGGGCACCTGTCCAGGTGGAGACGCAGCAAGGAAGCCAGTGTGGCTGAGCAGGGCGAGGAGCCAGCGTCTGCAGAAGAGGTCAGAGAGGCAGGGGCCACATCATGCCCGAAACACCACAGCTTGGGCCCCTGGTCAGGCTCACCTTGGGGTTTCATTAGAGGCAGGAGTTCTGTGCACACATCTCGGGTACCAAAGAAGTTTGTTTTCATGATCACTTCTGCTTGAATATGAAAGGGCATGGGATCACCAACTGTTAGGGGAGGAGAGCAGATTAATAAATAGTAGCCATCTGAGAAGTATCCATGAGTGACAGTAACCTTTTTTTTTTTTTTTTTTACATGCAATCAGGTGAATTCTCATTAATGTCTGGGTTAGTGAACTCTATTTTCCCAACGTGTCATATCTGGTGTATTAATGCTGTGTAGCTTGGTAAGTTGGCATCATTGAGGAGACTAAGGGAAGTGTGCCCAGTGGGATTTCTGTGTTATCTCTCTTTGCAATTAGTTGTTTATTACATTTAAGTTAAACATTAGCTTAGGGTGTACATGGGTGACTCAGAAGCTTAAGCGTCTGCCTTTGGTTCAGGTCATGATTTCCAGGTCCTGAGCTGGAGCCCCATGTCAGAATCCCAGTGCTTCTCCCTTTCCCTCTGCCCCTCCCCCTGCTTGTACTCTCTCTGTTTCTCTCTCTCTCTCAGATGAATAAATAAAAAATCTTAAAAACAAATAAATTAAAAAAGCAACAACAACAAAATCCCAACCAAACAACCACACACACACACAAAAACATTAACTGAATGGCTGTGGTCCAAACTGAATGAAACATACAAAATCTCTGTCAGGTCCCTGAGATTGATTCATGGCTAAACCAAGGTGCTCTGGCTGGAAAGGCTTGCAACCCCTGGAGGCTTCTGCTCTCCCTCTGACTCCAGCATGACCTCCTTCCCTAGGGAGACCCTTCTAGATCTTATTGGAGCCGTAGCCCCCACAGTATTAGTTCGGGCACCAGCCCCAACCCATCCTTGGTGGTCCCCTAAGGGAGGTTGCTGCCCTAAGAGTTCCTGTGTCCTTACCATGGCGGACGATGCCCGCGTTGTTGACCAGCACGTCCAGGCCCCCGTACTCCTTGCGCAGGAAGTCGCGCAGGGCGCGGATGCTCTGCAGGTCGTCGATGTCCAGCAGGTGGAAGCGGGGACTCAGGCCCTCGGCCTGGAGCTGCTTCACTGCCGCCTGGCCCCGCGCCTCGTCCCGCGCGGTGAGCACCACGTCCCCCGAGAACTGCCGGCACAGGTCACGCACGATAGCGAAGCCGATGCCCTTGTTGGCTCCTGTCACTAGTGCCACTCGCGGGGACAATGACATGGCTGCGTGGAGGGCAAGCAGTGCCCTGTGTGGTGAGCCACACGGAGTGCTCGTGGTGCAGAGGTCTATCACAGTCGGAGATGCCAGTAGAACTGTGTTCTAGGCTTTAGCACTGTGGCTCCTAGTGCCCAAGGCCCCGCCTCAGTCCCTCCATGGAAGGAGGGGCCAAATGTTCTAGAAGGTTTCCTGATAACACTATACCAGGTGTGTCCCTCTAGCACCCTGAGCCCAACCTAGACTCCACCCTCTTAGGGTCCCTCCTCTGAGACAAAGGGTGGATCAGGTTGGACTGAAATGCTCACCAAAAGAAACGTGGTTGGTCATGGGTTATAGGAGGCTGGAGAGTCATGGTAGTTGACCCGAAATAATTTTGGGAAAACCTCAAAAGGAAAAAAAGGAGTAGATAAATTGTCTTGGGAATGTGTCTTTCTTCTCCAGAATGGGAGTGGCTGGGTTCTTCCAAGGTGCAGTGAAATTTCTGGCATAAGGAATGTGCTTCTGAGGGTACAAGTCCCCTTCTTTTCTTAGGAGAAATCCAAGAAGGAGAAATAGAGAATTCGGTCGTGTGCTGAGACTTGGCTGTGGGCATGGCTCTCCCTCTGTGTGATTCCAAAGGTCTCTGAGTATAAAGGGATGTTTATGAAACCACCGTAGGCCAAGGTATCGATTGGAATGTTTGATTTAATGGTTACATAATCCTATTTGCCTAAACTGGTACTTTTTGAGTTCAGTGTAAGGTCACAGTTAAAAAGTATTTTATATAATTAGATGTTGTTTTAAAATATCAAGAAGGGGCACCTGGGTGGCTCAGTCATTAAGCAAATGCCTTCAGCTCAGGTCAGGAGCTGAGGGTCCTGGGATCGAGCCCCGTATCGGGCTCCCTGGCTCCCTATTCAACAGAAACCTGCTTCTCCCTCTCCCACTCCCCATGCTTGTATTCCCTCTCTTGTTGTCTCTCTCTCTCTGTCAAATAAATAAATAAAATCTTTAAAAAATAAAATATCAAGGAAAAAAGACCTATGGGACCTCAGAGTACTTTTGCAAATTTACGGTAAAGATCCACTGTGTTGTCCTAGACATTATTATTCCTCACGTGTCAATTCTGAAATGCAAAGAAAAATTAAATGCAAAATAACAGGGAGGAAGTTTTCATCCCTTTTGAAGTGAAAAAAATTTTTATTAACATAGAATGTATTATTTGCTTCAGGGGTACAGGTCTGTGAATCATCAGGCTTACGCATTTCACAGCACTCACCATAGCACATACCCTCCCCAATGTCCATAACCCAGCCACCCTATCCCTACCCCCCCCACCCCCGCAACCCTCAGTTTGTTTTGTGAGAGTAAGAGTCTCTTATGGTTTGTCTCCCTCCTGATCCCATCTTGTTTCATTTTTTCCTCCCTACCCCCCATGAGCCCGTGCCCTGCCTCTCAAATTCTTCATATCAGAGAGATCATATGATAATTGTCTTTCTCTGATTGACTTATTTCGCTTAGCACGATACCCTCTAGTTCCATCCACGTCATTGCAAATGGCAAGATTTTGTTTCTTTTGATGGCTGCATAGTATTCCATTGTATATGTATATACCACTTCTTGTTTATCATTCATCTGTTGATGGACATCTAGGTTTTTTCCATAGTTTGGCTATTGTTGACATTGCTGCTATAAACAATAACCAAGTGTGAAATGGCAGAGGGAACTTTTCCGAACTTCCTACCTTCTGGAAAATGGTTGATTTTCTGTTCCTAGAGTTGCTTCTCTTCTTCTCTTCTATCTCCTGTTGAGTTTATAGGTGTTCAGAATGGTTTGATAAGTATCTAGCTGAACTCCTGGGACCTGATGATATCTCAGTCTCCTACTCCTCCGCCATCTTGCTCCTTCCCCTAGAAGTGAAAAACTTTTAAAGTAAGGACTCTACCCTTGCTTTCAGAGTCTCTCACCTTTCATTTGGATGAGGCTGAAAATCCCTGGTGAAGAGTGAAAGATAATCAGTATAGTAGAGGCACCTTTCCAACATGCATGTTCCTGAGGAGGGAGGTATGTGGTGGATATTCAGTCAGGCCCACAGGCAGCCAGGCTTGAATGGGGCAGTAAAAATCCTCTTATCACACTAGTGTCTTGGGCCTTACTCCTGGGGACTCATCATCCATACTCAATCCATACTCAATTTTCTCCATTGTCTCAGAGTGCCCTATGGATGTGTCTAAGTTCCCTCTGCCATTTCACACTTGGTAATTGTTTTTTCCCCAATGAGTTTGATATTCAGAGACCACAAAACAGGGATGTTTTACCTTCATGGTGTTGTCCATGCTATACTAAAGGCTGGCACAATAGGCTTCATGCCACATCCAACCATGCCCATTGGTTTGTATACTGTCTCTGGTTAATTTCATGCTCCAATAGCAGAGCCAAGGAGATGCAACAGGAGTGTGTGGCTTGCAAAGCTAAACATCTTACTATCTGCCTCTTTGTATAATGTTTGCTTACCCTTGAGTAAAACTCTAACTTCTCTTGATCTTATTCAGTATAGTAGACTTCTCAGCTGGTTCAAAAGAGTCTGCACAAATACGCATTTATAGAGGAACATTTATTCATCTCTGGGGTTCATTATTTCATTGATTTCACTTACTCTGTCCCTGTATCACAGAAGAAATCAAAAGAACCTTCCCTGAATTAGTAGCCTCCTGAAATTGAATAATCAACAGGGATATTTTATTCCTTTTTTGCTGTGGGTAGAGATATTATTGACAGATATTATTTTGGTCAAAGGAGGCGGTATCATAAAGATCCATGGACAGAACTATGAATTCAGCTCACCATTGTTCAACTTTCTTCTCCGAAACAAACTCCCCATGAGGCCCCTCAGCATCTGAGGGCAGAAGGGCCAAGTAAACAGGAGTCTCTGCTCCTTCTTCTGGGCTTTTAGTGGCTCTAGGTCCTGCCATGTCTGTTCTCACCCACCCGGGGCAGCAGGCGTTCAGGAGGATCTTGTCTCCTTTCCTCTGCTCACTCAGGTTCCTGGCATGGATTCTGGAGAGGACCGTGACGCCAATTTTTGTCACTCCATAGGCAGTATCAGGCCAACCTTCCTTCTTGTGCACGCCTTTCTTTGTGTCTTCCACGAACTTGTTCATGAGCCCCACCAGCTCCTCCTCTGTGATGGTCTCCCTTCTGAACTGCTGCTGCAGTTCTGGGCTGCAGCTTTTAAGGGCTCGCAGACTCGCCATGCTAGACACATTCACCACTCTGCCTAAAATAACAATATACAGTGTTATGGAGAAAGGCACAAGAATGACGAATACCGGGGTGCCTGGGTGGCTCAGTGGGTTAAAGCCTCTGCCTTCGGCTCAGGTCATGATCTCAGGGTCCTGGGATCGAGCCCCGCATCAGGCTCTCTGCTCAGCTGGGAGCCTGCTTCCCCCCTCTCTCTGCCTACTTGTGATCTCTCTCTCTCTGTCAAATAGATACATAAAATCTCAAAAAAAAAAAAAAAAAGAATGACGAATACCAATTTTACAAAGATTTTGTACAGAAAATTTCCACTTGAGACTTTATTAATTTGCTATGCGCATTAATGAATACTGCCTGTATGAGTGAAGACTATGATTTGGTCTTGAAACTTGTTATACCCATAATGTCTCTGATGAAGTCCGAGAAATGCTCTAAGAGGGAGGGCACTGAGCCTATGTTCCATAGGAAAATGGAAATTCTGTAAAGAAGAACATGGTAAGGAGGATGTAAGGTGATACTCCTTGCATTCAAGAGTGGATTAGCTCTTTCTCCCTAAAGGCACCTTTGGGACCACCTGAGAATCTCATGGTCACTTGGGGAGTGGTCTACAAATAGGCCTGTATAGACTAATACAGCACTGATTGGTGTAAGGAGGGCAGTTCCATCTGGTCTGTTTGAGGATGGTAAAAACAAATTCGTGTAGTGGCCTGTCTTGCATGGTGATTTGGGTTTTTATGAACTTGGGAGTGTGTTATGGCCTGAGAATACAGTCATGGAGAGAGGCAGTGGAAAACTGGGGGACTGAGGGAAGTCCATAGAGGACACGGCCCTATGGAAGTCACTATGGCAATTTAGGGGGCACATTAAATTCGGACAAGTCAACGCCCCTCAAAAGAACCCCTTCTAGGAGTGGAATGGGAGTGGAACCAGGAAGTGGATATCCTGGTGTGCCTTTATGAAGTAGCCATGTGGTCCCTGAGACGAGTGGAAATGGGAGAGGTGCAGCAATGCAGAGCTGGGGTAATTGTTGACATAGATTCCTGTACCCTGTGAGGCAAAAAAAAAAAAAAAAAAAAAATGCTAAGGACTCTTCTATTTCTTAGCAAAAGAGACAAAGACGAGATGGTGATGGGAGAGACTGCCCAAGGGGAAGGCCCTGCACATAGGGGGACAAGTTAGGTTGAAGGTTGTAGCTTGGGAGGCTCCAAATGGGTCCGGACAAGTCAAGACACTATTTCTGGACCAAGCTAGGAGAAACCCAGAAGAAGATGCCAATGTTCAAGCAGTATATCAGGATGAGAACAGAAGATGCTGCAAAAATTCGTACTAAGGTGTTACATTTCTGCAGGCCAAGCAATACATTTTCACATCCAGAGAAGTGGTTCCACAGAGACCTGGAAAAGGCATCCAGATCCTTGGTTGTCTCCAACACAAGATGAAGGTATGGGGGGCTTAGACACATTCAGGAACATGTATTCCCACTCAACACGAACGGGGTGGATGCCAAGGGACATTCCCACTGGCCAGATTCTTCTGTCTCACTGGGGTTTCTGGGGACAGGGCGTGGGGGAGGATGCTGACTTGACCTTACCGTTCTTCCCTACATCATCTCAACATCCTTTTCTTCCTACTCTAACCATGGTCCCAGGACCAGGGCTGCAACTCTGGGAATGGAAAGCAGGGATAATCTCTAATCGAGAAACCGTGTAACTATAGCTTTAAATTTTTATGTCAGAATTTCTAAGGGCATAATGGAGTGGATTGTGCCTTCCCCCATCTGGGCAACTGGAGTGACAGTGAACATAGCTATATTGTGCAGTGGCTGAAACAACCCATTCACTCTAGACTTGTGCAGCCTTCTCCTATAGGAATGGGAGTGGACTGGAGGGAAGGCACTCCTTTGACTAGTTATCATTGCAGGGAGTGAGGGCCAGTACAGAGGCTGAACTTGATGTCCCTTTGAAAGGTGAATGGGGATGGGATATCAGGTGGGAGGAGGAGGAAGGAGGATAAAGGCATGAACAGTGGGTTATGCAACAAGAGACATCCAATATTACAGATGCCCCATCTGCGTGGAGATGTACCACTGGCCTCTGGCCATCGTTAGCTCTGCGCATGTGAGTGTGCAGGCCTCCTGGTGGCCATGGGGAGGGGTCCGCACCCAGGCTGGATAGGGTCTGGGAGGGCATCCTGAGGAGAAGGAGAGGCAGGAAGAGAAATATGCGTGTCTGTAGCTCTGGGAATGTTCTAGGCAGATGACCGATGTTAGGGGGGCCTGAGAAGTTTGGAGAGTGAGGAGTCCACTAGTCGTAGTAAAATCCTGGGAGAAAGGGTTGGAGGGAGAAAGGGTCCAGGAAGGAATCCTTAGGGAACCTCCCCTGTGAGTGGCACTGAGGGAGTAAAAGGTGTCTCTGAGGAGAGATTTGAATGAAGACTTGAAGGACAAGACAGCCAGTTGTGAAGGACCAGTGAGACAGAGGGCACCGCTGACTGTGGGATGAGTGTGTAAGAGTCCTGAGGCAGAGGGGCACCTGTCCAGGTGGAGACGCAGCAAGGAAGCCGGTGTGGCTGAGCAGGGAGAGGAGCCAGTGTAGAAGAGGTCAGAGAGGCAGGGGCCACATCATGCCCGAAACACCACAGCTTGGGCCCCTGGTCAGGCTCACCTTGGGGTTTCATTAGAGGCAGGAGTTCTGTGCACACATCTCGGGTACCAAAGAAGTTTGTTTTCATGGTCACTTCTGCTTGAATATGAAATGGTGTGGGATCATTAGCTTCCGGTGGAGAAAGAGAATAGCAGTGTTAGTAGTAGCCTTGTGGGAAAATTCCAGAGAATGATATATGTTAAAAAAGTACATGTGAAATCTGTTGAATTTTGTGTAAAACTGGCATCTAGTTAACAGTATCGTGCCACTGACAGTTTTCACATTTGATAATGCTATAGCGGTGTAGGACGGCACCATTGGGGAGGCTGGGTGAAGGCGTGGTGCACACCTGGGATCTCCTTACCAATTTGTGCAGTTTTTTTGTTTCTTTCAAAATGCAGTAAAAATAACCCAACTGCCCTAAAATCCAATCTGAGAGAAACTCTCTGACAACTTGGAAAAAATCCCCAGTAATCGGAGGAAAACACAAAGGGCACTCGGGCTGATAAGGAGGGCAGCTAATAAGCAGCGCAGCTGATAAGCAGGGCAATTTCTGTTGGACTTTGCCTTTGCCCCAGCGCTGTCCCTCCATCCCTCCCCCTGCCCTAAGGAGCCATTTTGGGGGTCACAGTCATTAAGAGCCTGATCGCCTGGATTCCCCAACAGATGGAGCCCACCCTGGCAGGAGGAGCTCCGGGGGTCCACTCCCCTCCTAGTTTGGGTCCCCTTACTCTTGAAAGCAATGCCCGCGTTGTTGACCAGCACGTCCAGGCCCCCGTACTCCTTGCGCAGGAAGTCGCGCAGGGCGCGGATGCTCTGCAGGTCGTCGATGTCCAGCAGGTGGAAGCGGGGACTCAGGCCCTCAGCCTGGAGTTGCTGCACAGCCGCCCGGCCCCGCGCCTCGTCCCGCGCCGTGAGCACCACGTCCCCCGAGAACTGCCGGCACAGGTCGCGCGCGATGCAGAAGCCGATGCCCTTGTTGGCCCCGGTCACCAGCGCCACTCGGGTGGCTGACGACATGGCGGTGCGGAGTGGCGCACGAAGTACTGGCCCGGAGAGCGGACAAGTGGAATTTGTTAGGCGCGGTGCCCCAGAGTGTACTGGTAGGATTTGGTGCGCATGCGCGAGGCCAGGGGCGCAACCGGGGCCGGGCGCGCCCCCTTAGGGCGTGGCTTCCCAGGACCTTCCCTGAATAGGTCCAGAAGGGGTAGGACCACTGGGTTGGTTTGCAAAAGGGGCGGGTGGGTGGCCTGGGCTGGGCTCGCGACTGCCCTGCCCTGCAGTGGGGGTAATCATTCTAATTCGCCAAGTCACTCACTGTATCTGAACTGAATCTTTGTTCTTGGTTCTCTATGAATTTTTCCTCGTATTCTCCCAACTATTAAACTATTTGCGTGTGCACTTGAAGAAAGAGAGTATTTGTCTAGACTTTTTTTTTTTCCTGATGTTTAAAAAATCTCTTGAACTGAAGTCTTTGGAACTGTAGTTGTGTAATAAGCTGGGAGTAGCATGGCAAGGGATCATGTGTGTGTTGTTTTCTTCCTTAAGTAGGAGAAAGCAAATCTACTTGCTAATCCTTGGCTGGTTTTTACATAATAGTGGGGAGCTTTCACTGATAAATCACAGGATTTCCTCCCTAGTTGTTTGCAGGCTCCTCAAGTTACTTGTATCCAGGTCGTGCATGGTACAGGTGGGAGGGGGGTTTCCAAGCCCTTTCTCACACTCAAACTAACTCGTCAGGGTCCATCTTATTTTCCCAATTTTAAAGTGAGGAAATGGATCCTAAGAAAGTTCGTGAATTAGTTCAGTGTTGGGAAATGATTTTTCTTCCTCTTATTTCCTATTTACCCAGAGGAATAGGGGACTATAAAATCAAGTCTCATTTTGTCTCTGTAAGGGAGCCACAGCCACTAGTGGCTATTTAAACATAATTTTAATCAAACGCAAATTTAATTAAAATTAAAATTTAATTAAACGTAAATTAAAATTAAACGTAAATTGAATCAAAATAATACAATTTAAAATTCAGTCTTTAGTTGCATTAGGTATATTTCAAGTGCTCAGTAGTCACATGTGTTAGTGGACACTGTATTGGACAGTGTAGATCTATAGTATTTCCATCACAACAGAAAGTTACAAGCAATGCTTTGGATAGATTCCAATTATGTTGCAATTTCAAGGTGGGTTTCCAAGCAGTTGGAAAAAACAAAACTAACTATCTGGGAAAGACCTTTGCATTCTTTGACCTAAATTTTTATTGAGATAATTGCAGATTCACATGCAGTAGTAACAAAGAATACAGAGATTCCTTATACTTTACCCAGTTTTCCTCTAGGGTAATGTTTTGCAACACAGTAGTACAATATCATAATGAGGATACTGACATCAAAACAATCCACCAATCGTATTCAGATTTCCTCAGTGTTACTTCTACTTCTTAGTGTGTGTATTTGGATCTATACCATTTTATCACATGTAGGTTTGTCTGCCCACCACTACAGTCCAGATTTAAAACATTTCCATCAGCACAAGGACCCCCAGTGTTGCTTTTTTATAGCCAAACATATCTCTGTTGCCCACCCTCCCACTCCATTGCCTGGGAACCAGTAATCTGTTCCTCATTTTAAAAATTGTTTTAATAATGTGACATGGAGTTGTGCAGTGTAACTTTTGGAGATTTTTTTTTCCCCCACTGGAGATAACTAAGACCTTTGTTTTGGATTTTCTTCTTTTATCCAAGTGTATACTTGGTCAGTCATTTGCTGGCCTCTCTCCACACCACATGCTGCTTTCTTCTATAGCTGGGTGAGCCAGTGTTAGAAGGAAGAGGGAGGAATTAAATTCACTAAGAGAGCCATTCACAGATAGCATGTGGTGGGCAGGAAATTCTGGGCATAGTGAGGGCCTGCTGTTTTAAAAGGCAAATTCCAAGAGGGCCATGAATTACATTTTCTGCCTGATTTGTTTATCCTTTTGGTACGGATCCCACAAGACTTGACCCGTTAATGAGACAGGACACTCAAGAAAATACAATACATAAAATATCACAGGGAAATAGGAGTTTAACATATGATGACAGTGGTATTAACTATTATGGGGGTAAGAAAGAACTATTCCAAAAATGGTACTGGGGAAAGGGAGTGGTAATGGCATAATGTCATCAATTAATTTCTAAAGAGAGAAAAAAGTGATTTCTCACTTTAAATTTAGTTATATGAATGCAACCATAAAACAAGTATAAGAAAATATAACTAAAATTTGTGGGAAAAGGACTTTGTAAGCATAAGAACAGGGGAAGAATCACAAAGGATAGGACATATTTGAGTATGGGAAATGCTTTGAAACTTTTTTTGAAAAGCGTGCTAATTTAAAGCCAGTGAATTAAGCTCTATTTGGATAATTTTTAATTTTTTTTCCCCTTGTCAAATTTGGGTCTTGACCCTGGCGGTGTGTTTGTGAAGCCCCTACCACTTTCCATACATAGCACCTTGTCTGACTTCTGAATAACTTGAGAGATGAAACAAAAGAGTAAAGATGGAGACCCCAGATCTCTGAAGTACTAGCTAGCTTGGAAGATATTGCTTAGTTGTGCGTCAACTCTGAGATCATCCTGGCTGCTAGATGGAGAAAGAATGTTTCTCACATCTTTTAACTTGTGGAATAAACTCACATCTTTACCATCCACTGGTTGAAAGCAGTCATTTTATTTGCTTGAGAGAGTACCCAGGTCTGTGATGTCTGTTAACACAAAAGATGTAGGAAAACAGTACTGTTAAATGACAAGTTATTAGGCTCTCAGGCTCTTCCCTTGCCCATAATCATTTACAATCGTAGAGCTCCACTAGGCACCAGCTTTTCTTCTTACATATTTTGCTTGTTTAGGATGTTCAATATGCCTTCTTAAAAGGGTAGAGCATGAATTTTGATTCCCAGAATCAAATCGTAGCTCAGATGCTTAGTAGATATGTAACTCTCAGCAATTAATTTTGTCAGAGATAAACAACACTGTATACTGCCTCAGGTGGTAAGGACAGAGTTTAATCAGTAATATGCTGTGGAAATAGGGAAGTGGTTCCAGCATGAACTGAACTCAACTTGGATTTGTACAGAGGTGGCTGAGTGTTTTAAAGAGAGAATGAGGGAGTAGGGACGGGGAATGGAGGAGCTTGAGTAGAGTCGGGGAAATGAAAAATTATAAAGAGTGGGTCAGTGCAAATGTCATTAAGCCAGCTGTGTGGGCTACGCAGAGACTGGGAGACAGAGGCCCTATCTTTTCTGATGGTTATATTTCAAAGGAATGGCTTTTAAGTCCTTGAGAAAGACACTACTGAGTTGTAGGAGTCAGATTGTAAATTCTTTTAAGTAAATGCTCTAACAAAAGGTGGTGAAGGGCTTATTATCAGTTGTTGGCTAAAACAAATGGTAAATTCTTTTTGGCAGCCTTGAGTATGTTAAAGAGGGCTAGGGTACTCTTAGGGATGCAGCTTTGAGCTCTCAGAAACTATGTTAGTGTTTGCTTTTTAAAAATATAATTTTAATATGTGTGTGTGTGTGTGTGTATGTGTGTGTTGGGGGGAATGAAATCAGTGTACTGAGTTTGTAGATTTTAAATTTTTATTTATTTTTTAGATTTTATTTATTTATTTGAGAGATAGACAGCTAGTGACAGAGATAGCGAGAGAGAACACAAGCAGGGAGGAGAGGGAGAAAGAGGCTCCCACTGAGCAGGAAGCCTGATGCAGGACTCAATCCCAGGACTCTGGGATCATGACCTGAGCCAAAGGCAGATGCTTAACCAACTGAGCCACCCAGGTGCCCCACAGTTTGTAGATTTTATAGACCAAGACTGAGGTCTAGTTCGGAGAAAGGCTCAGAAGAGTCTGGCTAGAGTTTGCTCAAGGAGAGAATCTTTGCCAATTCCTATCTAGAAAATGGGAATATGCATCATTTTCCTCCCTCATAAAAGGAAATACTTGTCTCTTTGGATCCTTTTCTTCCTGTCTTGAATTCATTTGTGTGAGGATGTGATGTTTGGAGCTGCAGCAACGCTGTCTTGACGCTATGAAGAAATGAACTAAGGGGTGAATAGCTAACTTCCTAAGAATGGCATTGCAGAAAATTAGAGCCTTGATCCTTGATGACAGCATTAAATCGTAGGTCCAAATCTGGAACCATTTCCAGGCCCCCTTTACTTTTCTTTCTTTCCTTAGTTTTTAAAGAGAGAGCGTGCGCCGTAGTGCCGGGGGTGCGCAGAGGGAGAGGGAAAGAGAGAATCTTAAGCAGGCTCCATGCTCAGCACAGAGCCCATTGCGGGGCTCAATCTCACAACCCTGTATCATGACCTGAGCTGAAATCAAGAATCAGATGCTTAACTGACTGAGCCACCCGGCTGGCCCCTATCCCCCCATTTACTTTTCAGTAAACTTAATTTTAGAATATATTTACTGAAAAGTTGCAAATGTAGTAGCGAATTCCTCATCAAATTCACCCTATAATTAATACTTTACTATTATTTATCACAAGTAAAAAAGCAACATGGAACAGTAGTATTAACTAAGCTCTGTGCTTTCTTTGGATTTTACTAGCTTTCCCCCTAATATCTTTTTTCTATTCCAGGACGCCCTCCAGAATACCAGCATTACATGTAACTGTCGTGTCGTCTTAGGTTTTTTTTTTTTTTTTTTTTTTGGTTTATGAGAGATTCTGAGTTTGCTTGTTTTTCATGATTTTGTCAAAGTACATAGTCGGGTGTTTTTGAATTCGTCTGATATTTTTCCAAAGAAGAACTGGGGTTATGAGTTTTGGGGGAGGAATACCATAGACGTGAAGTACCCTTCTTATACTTGGAGAGCACGCTTTCAACATGCTGTATCACCATTAATCCTCATCACCTGACCAAGGCATGATCTGCCAGGTTTCTCCACTGGAGTTAAACTTTGTTCCCTCTTCAGACTGTACTCTTGGGCAGCAGTCACTAAGCACAGTGGGGAGGGGCTGGGCAGAAATCAAGCTCCATATCCAGGAAGGATGTGGAATTCTGTAAGGCTGGGACTGGGGTAGCCAGGCTCAAGCAGGTCAAGTTGTGCAAGGCCAGGCCTTGGCCGACCGACCGAGGGAGGGGCAGGGCGGGGCGGAGGCAAAGGTTGCCGGGGAGCGGCCGACGCCGGGCCCCAGGGAGAGGCGGAGGTCGAAGTACAGAGGGAGGAAGAAAGCAGCGACTGCTTTAGGGGCCGGGCCTTGCGGGGCTGTGCACCCCAGGAGGTCCCTCCCTTCTTGGGGGGGAAAGACTGCGCAGGCGGACGCTATGGAGCGCAGCTTCCCGGATGCCGGGGGGCGGTCGGAACCCGTGCAGGCGCGCGCGCGCGCGGCCGCGGTGCTTCCGGGAAATTAGGCGCAGACGCGGCCGCAGGCGCAGGTCCCGAGGCGGCGGCCACAGCGCTGCGAGACTTGCGCCTGGCGACTGAGGACTTGGGTTGGTGAAGACTCGAGGCGGGCCTGCCTGCCCTTGGCCTCTCCCACTTCTGTTTGGGCGCGCTCCTTAACTCGAGTTCATCTGCGGCCCTGTTCTGGGTTTCTACGCGCGCTGGGCCCGCCGCCTCACCGTGAGGTGAGCAGGAAGGACTTGCGGGGTGACGGAAGCTGGGGGACGGGGGATGCCCGGGTCCCGGAGCGGGTAGTGCTGGAGCTTTCCTTATGCTTTCATTTTTTTGTTGTGAAAAGAGCAGTTCAGCTCAGAGACGCCCACCAGGCCTGGTGTTATGCTGCCCCCTGCAGCAACCCCACCCCTCCCCCCGTCATCTGCACATACTTCAGCGGATGTCGCCCCAGAAGCCTGGGTTGAGGCGCGCTGGGGGATGCTCAGGAGCCTGCGTCCGGGAGTTGGTCCCTCCAAGACCCGAGGCTCAGCCTCAAGTGCGAGTCCAGGGGGTTAGCCGTGCTGTCACCGGCCGTCCAGGTGCTGGCGGTGCTCTGGGCACCGGAGGGGAGGAGCCGAGGTCAGCTCTGAGACCCAGCTCGCAGCCTTTGGGTAGATCAGGGAGCCTTCCACTGCTGCAGTGGGATGTTAATAGTGCCTGGACTTCTTGTTCTCATTTCTGTCCGGTGTTTATTAGTAGTAGACTTTAAAACCTTTGTATGGTTAAAATGTACATACATACACGTAAGTAATATTCATGTTATGTCATTTATGTGCTTATACATATCGAAGTCACAGAAGAGGTGGATACAAAAGTAATAGTAAAAGCCTCCTCCTCAGGGACGTTTTTGAATATCCTTCCTTAAATTCTCTTGTGTTACGAACATACAGAATGTGTCAAAAGCAAACCCAAAAGGGATCTTTAAATGTTCTGCAACTTTGTGTTTCCTTTAATATATCTTGGACATTCGGACACTTTAGCACATACCTTTTTCCTCTTAATGGCTGCATAATACTCCACTCCATTGTGTGTATCATTCTGGTGTGGTTAATGGATTTCATTTTTTATGCTTCCAAAGAAGTGGCATGTAGAAACTACAATAGGAATTTTAGATTTTATGATCATTTATTTGTTTTTGTCTGCTTTCTTGGCCCCCATTCTCCCCAATCTGTTGCTTATTTACTTATACCTCATTTACTTATATTGATTTCAGTATCCTGGTTCTAAGAGCAAATTATTATTTCCTTCATATTAAAAGAGCATTCCCCCCCCCCCAAGACTTCCAGCTGATGAGGGCTTTATGGCTACTGTTTTTTTTTTTTAAAGTGTGTTAGATTGGTGCTTAGTAAATGTTGATTAGAATGGAGATATGTAAGTCACCAAAGCACACAGTTGTGAAATCAGTTTCGAGGATTTCGATGATTAATCAGCATTTAGTAGGACCTCAAGATAAAAGTATTTTAGAAGGACCGGTATAATGGGCATTCCCTTACTGCACAAGGAATCATGATTTAGCTCACAGTATAAATGTTTTGCATACTCAAACACTTTAGAGAAATGGTTTACCAAATGAGAAAAGTTTGTGTATTTAAGTCCTTGTAGGTACAAAGGATAGTGATTATCATACAACTGGAACGTAAGGCAAAGAAAATGCTTTTTGTTCTAGATTGGGCAGCTGAACAGAAACTGCAATTTTGGGATGAAGAAGGGAAGAGGAAGAACAAGCCGGATCAGAAGACGGAAACTCTTCAGAAGTTCTGTATCAAGAGGAGGTATAGTTTTGATCTTTTGGTGCCAGGGATGAAAAGAAGGTTGAGTGGTGTTGACAGATACACATAGCTTTTCTCAAAGGCACATGGGGAATGTTCAAAGAGAATATTTCTTAAAGTATACTCTTTTTCGTAGTGCCATTATGTTCTTTTAAACCCTTGTGGGACTGTGAATTTATTTCTCATTGCTTTCAACTATGTCTTCTCTAGGGATGACTCCCAGGTTTCTGTTTCTAGTCCTGACCTTTCTCTTGACCTCCAGCTACCTGTAGAACATCAGTGTTTGGATATATATTCATCATTTCAGATTCAGTGTAACAGAGTCTGAACAAGCCATTGCACGTGGAAGTGCTTGGCCAGCTGGAAAGTACTATATAAATGCAGTTGTTATTTTTGATAAAAATTAATAAAAGTCTTCTTAGTTGACCTCAAGCCTGTCAGCACCATCTGAAAGCAGTCTTTTTACTATTTCCTTCTTTGCTCTCTGTGGCCAAGGTCCTACTAAATATCATCTGGTTTTTCTTAGGTTAGCTTCTCCCTCTCTGTTTCCCTACTGGAAGATGAGTTCAGGCAGCTCTTTGCTGGTTTACCTACACCCTTGTTTTTCTTCCCTGCTCGTATTCCAGTTGTTGCTGTGAGTCTCACTTTCCTACAGAACTACTCCTATGTTGCCTTTTTTTGGGTTAAAATCCTCCCGGGATTTTCATTCTCTTTTGCATGGTATTTGTGGGCTCCATCCTGCCCCTCCTGTACTAGAAGTATGTTCTCTCCACGCCTCTCCCTGGGCGTACCCCACACATGCCTGCCTCTGCCACTCCTCGTTATCCTTCAGCCTAGAACACCTGTTTTCCTTCTCCCTGCTGATTCAGTTTTTCTCCAACTTTTAAGACTGAGCTGAGATCTTATCTTCTGGTAATGTCATTTTCAGTTTTCACTAACATCACCCTTTGTTATGGTACTTATCGGGTGTTATTCTTAAAGACCTATGGTTCTTTAGTTGTTCCTTATGGAAGTCTTATTTCCCAACGATGATGTCAGCTTTTGAAGTTGAAGAACATGTTGAACATTCCCCACTGTGGTTAACATAGTGCTGTGTCTATAGTAGTTGCTGATTGAACACTCACTGATTAAATGCTGTTAGTGTAAGATCTATTCTCTAGTTTATGGTAGCATAGTTTGGAAGGCTTATATCATGAATCTTTTTTTTTTTATCATACTTTTAAAAACTTTTTTTTTTTTAAAGATTTTATTTATTCATTTATTTGACAGAGAGAGATCACAAGCAGGCAGAGAGGCAGGGAGAGAGAGAGAGAGGGAACAGGCTCCCCGCTGAGCAGAGAGCCCGATGCGGGGCTCGATCCCAGGACCCCGAGACCATGACCTGAGCTGAAGGCAGAGACTTTAACCCACTGAGCCACCCAGGCTCCCCTTAAAAACGTTTTATTGAGGTATAATTGACATACAATGAATGTCAATATTAAAGTGTATAATTTGATAGATTTTGACATATATGTTCACTCAGGAAACTACCACCACAATCAAGATAATGAACAGATCCAGCCATCTCAGGAAGTTTCCTTGTTTCCCCTTGTAATTCTTTCCTTTTGCCTCTCTTTAACTGTTACCTCCCCCATCCAGGCCACCACCGATCTGCTTTCTGTCACTATCGATTTATTTGCATTTTATAGTTTTATATGATCATAGAGTATATCATATGATATTAGAATAACATATAGTATTTGGCTTCTTTTACTTAGCATAGTTACTTTGAGATAATTGTGTGTATTAATAGTTCCTTTTTTTAATTTGCTGAATATTTTCCATTATTTGTTTATCCTGTTGATGGACATTTGGGTTGTTTTCATTTTTTTGCCTGCTACAGATAAAGCTGTTATGAACATTTGTGTACAATCTTTGCATGGATGCATGATTTCTTTTCTCTTGGGTAACTACCTAGGACTAGAAAGACTGGATCATATGGTGGGTGTAGGTTTAGCTTTTGAAGAAACTACCGCACTGTTTTTCAGAGTGGTTGTATAATTTCACATTTCTTTCAGCAGTTTATGAGAGTTCCATTTGCTCCACATTTTCGGCACCACTTCTTATTGTCTGTCTTTTTGATTATAGCCATCCTAAGGGGTGTGAAGTACTATCTTACTGTGGCTTTGATTTGTATTTTCCTAATGACTGGTGCACTTATTTGCCATTTATATAGGTGTTCTTTGGTTGACT
>CM052898.1:185108229-185131630 GCA_028534135.1 Potos flavus | reverse complement strand
GTGTTTCTTTTTCTCTACATCCTCTCCAACACTTGTTTCTTGTGTTTTTGATTTTAGCCATTCTGATGGGTGTGAGGGGATATAGCTCATTGTGGTTTTGATTTGCATTTCCTTGATGATGACTGATATTGAGCATCTTTTCATGTGTCTGTCGGCTATCTGTGTGCCTTCTTTGGAAAAATGTCTGTTGTTTTCTTTTTCTTTTTCTTTTTTTAAGGATTATGTTTATTTTTTTGACAGAGAGAGAGAGACACACAGAGAGAGAGGGAACACAAGCAGGGGGAGTGGGAGAGGGAGAAGCAGGCTTCCTGCTGAACAGGGAGTGCAATGCAGGGCTGGAGCCTGATGCAGGGCTGATCCCAGGACCCTGGGATCATGACCTGAGCGGAAGGCAGACACTTAACGACTGAGCCACCCAAGCGCCCCTTTTGTTTTCTTTTTCTGTTTCTTTCTTTCTTTTTTTTTTTTTTTGTTTGTTTTATTTTTCTTGACTATTTTTCTTGACTACTGAGAGTTCTTTAGATATTGTGGGTACACGTCTTTTATCAGATAGATGTTTTGCAAGTATTTTTAATCATTCTGTGGCTTTTCTTTTTATGCCCTTAACAGTGTCTTTCTCTTGAGGAACAGAATTTAAAATTTTGGTAAATTCTTGTTTATCAATTTGTTGTTTTAAGGATCTTCCTTTTGTGTTGTATCTAAGAAATTTGCATAACCCAAGGTAGCAAAGACTTTCTGCTATGTTTTCTTCTAGCAGTTTGATAGTTTTTAGGCTTTATATTTAAGTCTGATTAATTTTGAATTAATATTATATATTTTACAAGATAGGAATAGTTCATTATTATTATTTTTTTTTTTTCCTTAGGTAGGTCCAGTTGTTTCAGCAGCATTTATTGAAAAAAACTATCCTTTTTCCACTGAATTATTTCTGCACTTTTGTAAAAAATCAACTATTCATATATGTCTGCGTCTATTTTTGGACTTTCTATTCTGTTTCATTGATTTCTTTGTTAGTGTTTTTTTTTTTTTTTTTAAGATTTTTAAAATGTATTTGAGAGAGAGAATGCGAGAGAGAGAGACCATGAGATGGGGGAGAGTCAAAGGGAGAAGCAGACTCTCTGCTGAGCAGGGACCCTGATGCAGGACTCTATCCTGGGACTCCAGGGTCATGACCTGAGCTGAAGGCAGTCACTTAACCAACTGACAGCCAGGTGCCCATCTTTGTTAGTCTTGATGACAGTGTCACATAATCTTAGTTGCTATAGCTTTATAATACATTTTGAAATTAGTATTTCAAGGTGGTTTTGACTTTTGTAGGTCCTTTGCATTTCCATATATATTTTAGAATCATTTTGTCATTTTTTAACAAAATAGCCTGCTTTAAACTTATTTGGATCATATTGAACCTATTTCTCCCTTTGAGGACAATCTACCAACCCATAAAGAAGGTCTATTTCTCCATTTATTAAGGTTATTGACTTGAGATCGTTTAAAAAATTTTTTATTTTAATTGTGGTAAAATACACATAATGTAAAATTTACCATTGTAATTATTTTTAAGTGTAGTCCAGTAGTGTTAAGTACATTCGTATTGTTGTCCAGCGAATCTCCAGAACTCTTTTCATCTTGCAGAATTGGGATTCTATATCCATTAAATAGTAACTTCTCATTCCCTTCTTTTCCCTAGCACCTAGCAGCTACCATTCTACCTTCTGTTTCAGTGAATTTGTTCTAGATAGCTTTGTCTTTTTGTGACTGGCTTATTTCACGTAGCATAATGGCCTTAAGATTCATCTATGTTGTAGCATATGTCAGAATTTCCTTCCTTTTTAAGGCTGAATAATGTTCCATTGTATATATGCCACATTTTCTTTATCCATCTGTCTGTTGATAGATATGTAGTTTTTTCCCTACGTCTTGGCCAGTTTTGAGTAATGCTGCTGTGAACGTGGGCAGATATCTCTTGGAGATCCTGCTTTCTATTCTGGATATATATCCAGAATTGGTTGCTGGGTCAGTTCTATTAATTTTTTGAGCAATCACCACAGCAGCTGTACCATTTTACGTTCCCACCGACAGTGCTCAAAAGTTCCAGTTTTTCCACATCTTTGCCAACACTTTTTATTTTGTGTTTTTTTGATAGTAGCCATCCTAATGGATACGGGGTGATACACGTTGTAGTTTTGATTTGCATTTCCCTATTGATTAATGATGTTGAATTTTTTTAAATATACTTATTTACCATTTGTATACCATCATTTGAGAAATGTCTCTTCAAGTCCTTTGCTTGTTTTTTATTTTTATTTTTATTTTTTATTTTATTTATTTTTTTCTTTGCCTGTTTTTTTAATTGGGTCTTCTTTTTTCATATAGGCCTTTACAGCTGTAAATTTCCCTGTGTCACAGTTCTGGACGCTAGATCCAAAATTAAGGTGTCAGCAGGATTGGTTTCTTCCCAGGGCTGCGAGAGAAGCATCTCTTCTAGGCCTCTCTCCTCGGCTTGTAGACGGCTGTCTTCCCCCTGTGTTTCTTCTGTCATCTTCCCTCTTTGCATGCCTTTGTCCAAATTTTTCCTTTTTATAATGACACTAGTCATATTGGAATAGGGGGCACCCTAATGACTACATTTTAACTTGATTACCTTTATAAAGACCCTATCTCTAAATAAGGTCATATTCTGAAGTACTGGGGGCTAGGAGTTTAGCATAGAATTTTGGAGGCACACAATTCTACCCATAATTGATGCCTTTTATTTATGTTTCTTTATACTGGCTAGAACCACTAGTACAATGTTGACTGGAAGTGTCTTGTTCCTGATCTTAGGGGGAAAGCACTCAATTTTTCATCATTATGTCAGCTCTAGGTTTTTTGTTAGATAGTCGTTATCAGGTTGAGGAAATTCTCTTCTACCCTTGCTTGTTGGCATTATTTATCAGGAATGAATATTTGATTTTATCAGGTGCTTTTCCTGCATCTTTGAGATGATTGTATGGTTTTTCTCTTTTAGCTTACATTATGTAGATGTTATTTAATCTCTTTCATGATATAACCATCTGGCTGAGACAGTTACTTTTTATTCATTTATTCACTATTTATTTTACTTTTTTCGAGATAGCATGAATGAGGTGTAGGGAGGGGTGGAGGGAGAGAGGGAGAGAGAATCTTAAGCAGGCTTCGTGTGAAGCACGGAGCCTGACGTGGGGTTTGATCTCATGACCCTCAGATCCTGACCTGAGCTGAAATCAAGAGTCAGATGCTTAACTGACTGAGCCACCCATGTGCCCCTGAGACAGTTATTTTTTATAAATGGTGCTCTGATTATATAATGATTTTAATTACCATTTTTTTCTTTCTTCTCTTGATTAGTGAGTGAGAGCTACAAGCCTGAATTTATAGAGCTTAAGAAGTGGCTGAAAGACAGGAAGTTTGAAGATACAAACTTAATACCTGCTTGTTTTCCAGGTAAGGTCTGGCATCAACTCTCAGCACTTTGCTCACGTGAGAGACATGTGGGCTCAGGTGATGGGAAAGCAGGGTTAGTTCTTGAAGGTGGGCTGTATTCTCTCTGGGAGCACATCTATTGTGTGTCAGTCTTCCTCCTTTGTAGCTGTAATATTTATTTAAACCTTACTTTGTTCTAAAAATAAATTGAAGTGGCTTTTGGGGAGAAATTCCAAAATGGTAAAATAATGTTAAAAATTAAAAAAGGGAAGTGAGAATAGAAAAATAAGAGGAAGGCAGGGATAAGGATAATACATAAAAGCCATGATTCTAAAATCTTGTATACTTGTCAGAGGTCAGCCACAAATTTGACTTATCTTTCCAACAGCCAGCCAATTTATATGATCACTTACCTGAGTCTTTGTGTTCTATAAACAAAACTAAGTTGTTTACTCGGCAGAAGCGCAGGTATTCCTGGAACTTAGACCTGAGGGAAATGTCTTCATCGGGTCTTCATAGGGAAGACCCTTATGTAATGTGACACCCTTATCATCATATTCATAGTGGTTTCATGGGATTTTCAAACTCTGCAGGCTGATGGGATTATCCCATAGCTCGGGTGAGTCAAAATTGTTTTCCAAGGGAAGGAGGTGCTTTTCTCTGCTGGTGTGGCTGGGGAACAGATGTCTTTAGGGAGGCCTGAGCAGATACTGCTCCCTCAGCCGGTTTGTGGCTGTGCTTCCCAAGTGTTAGAAGAGGAGCCCTCTGTGTGGCCCTAGCTTCAACAGTCCCCTAAGCAGAGGTAGATTAACATAATTTTCTGGAATCGAGGAGCTTATCATTGGTGTTTGGGCTAGCATTTTCTTCTGGAACATTCTCTTATCGAAGTTGGCAGCTTACTCTGGGTGTGTGCCTGCATTCAGCACCACCCAGTTCTGTCCAGATATGGGCTTGCGGTCACCATGGGGAGGACCAAGATGCTTTTCAAAAGGATTCGGGTCTGCTGTAGCATAGAGACTGTTGTGCAGTCTGGGCCTTGAAGTTCTACATCACAGGGCAGGTATACAGAAAATTAAATCGTATGCCTCTGAGTGCTCCTTTTTGACACTGAAATGATTAAATGCCCATTAGGTCATTTAACTTTGAGCAAGTTAACTTCCTTATACCTCGTCAAGATAAATGATTTACCACATGTGGCCCTGGTTGAATGAGGTGAAGTGTGTAAAGTTGTTCCCTATGCATTATGATGACTTTGGCCTAAAGTCCTTCTTCGAGCCATTACCAGTTAGGGCTGCTCCTATTTAAAATGGTAAACTATTTTTGTCACCCTCTAACAGAACGTTTAACTTTCTGTTTTTATGTGTCAGTAAGCACAAAAACAGGAAAAGCCACACTATTAGATTTTACTGGATGGAGTTCTTCACAAGCTGGTCTAGAGAAAATAGTGTCAGGACTGGACTTGTGCCTTTGGCTGATCTATGCCTGAAGTGTCACTTCGACTTAAGAAGGATAGGATTAAAATTATCCAGCAGGGACTGGCATATGTTTAAGTGGAATGCCTGAAAAGAAATAATCTGTCTATAATTTGGAGCAATGAAGAGTTAACCATTTTTAATGGAACAACTCTTGACCTCCAGATTCATGGTCACAGAGAAGCTAAAGCACAATGGTTTGATAATGATCATAACCCACTACTTACAGTTCTGGGGTCAAGGAACCTTCTGTCTTAGTTTTGGCTACTATAACAAATTACCATAGACTGGGTGACTTGAGCAATTCCTTCCTCACAGTTGGCGGCTGGGAAGGCTAAGATCATGGTGTGGGCAGATTCAGGGTCTGGTGAGGACCGATTACAGGTTTGCAAATTGCCATCTTCGAGTTGGGTCCTCACATGACAGCTGGGAGCTGGACAAGCTTTCTGGTCTCTTAGTGCTGCAGTAGGCACTAAATCCCATTCGTAAGGGCTCTATCTTTATGACCTAATCATTTGCCAAACGTCCCTACCTCGTAATGTCATCACATTGTGGGTCGGGATTTCAACATAACTTCCGTAAATGCTTTATATACCTTTAGATCTTAATCTGTTAGGAGGGAACATTTATGGGAGTCTGTCAAAATGTACAAAATTCTGGGGAATTAATCATAGTTTGTGGAGAGACAAGGCAAGATTGCAAGCAGTTTTGCAATCCTAAGTTGCAAGCAGGATTCAGTCTTTAGACTCTCACCTGATTTATGCTTTGGGAATTGATCCCAGTATTCGTTTTTGCCACCACAAGCACTGGCCAAATCTGGGTCTCCGAAGTGGATTTATGATAGCAGAAATTTTCAGGTGCAGAAAAGTCTGTAATAAGCTTTCCTTTTATAAGATCCTAATGGCCACTTCCTACCTTGCCTTACTAAGTGCAGGTTACTGTGATTTGTTTTCTGATACTGAACACAAACTGTATTGTAGAAATACAATATACTGTATTGTAGAAATACAGGTGAAGTATCTTACAGATTTATTCCACATGCCACATTCTGTTCATATATGTATTTGAAGAGAAATTTCCACTTAACTTAGCACATGAGTTTTTTAAAGGATGACCCCATAGAAAAAAATCCTACCATTAGTAGTTGGTTCCAGGAAGAGTTCTGGCCCACAGGGATGATTAACTCTGCTATGGCACACGTGGAAGAAATTAAATCAGTTTTTGAAACCAAAACCATGTGTCTGAGCAGATAGTATGCTTCTGGGTGGATAGATGAGTTAGGACTCATCAAATCAGACTTGCCAGACACCTGATCTAGGATCAAGGCAGGAGTTCCCTCCATGAACTGGGAGCTCCCAGTAGTCCTGCAGGGCTTGACCTTTGCTGAATTATATTCCCTCCTTGTTGAGAGAAAAAGAAAAAGATCAAGAAGTATGAATTTGAAAAGATGAATATTCTGTACCCTGAATAATAATTATAGATCATAGTGTACCTAGGCCTGCCAGAAGAGCTGCTGACTGTTCTAGGAAAGGAGCCTTGGGCTTAGAAAGGTAAATTTCTGGCCAGTAGTGGTGTTGACAGTGTAGCTGGTGAAGTTACGTGCTGTGACTACTCTGGCCGAGGCCTTGGCTCAGGGAGGGGCTGGTCTTGGATCTCCCCTGTGGAGCTCACCCAGTCAAGGAGAGTCTAGTGGCTTTCCTGGTCAGGGAGGGGAGGGTGTAGTCTGTAGGCTTTGTGGGAGCTGAGTGGGTTTACTGGTCGGCCAGTCAAAGAGGCCTCAAGATCATCACTGGGAAAGCTGGCTCTGGTAGTGGGTAAAAGTGGCTTGAGGGTCTAGCCTCTCGGATTGGGTGGGCATTGGGAGTAGGCCCCCAGCACAGCTGGCTGGCCCCAGGGGAGAGGGTCCAGCTTGAAGGACACCCAGTCTTACCGGGTAACACACCCGGTAGCAGATCTGTATAAAGTTGATGCTCTTTAGGTCTTGACTCTTTGCTCTTCAAGGGTTATAAACCCAAAAGGAGGTCAGGACATTTTCTAGAACAGCTTCTTGATCCTCTCTTTCCCCTGGGAGTCAAAGGATGAGATATCCAGCTTCAGCTTCGTGTAATTTCGGGATTCAGTCATTTTTTAAAACGACGTATTTATTTATTTGAAAGAGAGAGGGAGCCAGAGCACAGTGGGGGCGTGCAGAGGGAGAGGATCTTCAAGCAGACTCCCTACTGAGCACAGAGCCTGACGCAGGGCTCAATCCCACGATCCATGAAATCATGACCTAAGCTGAAACCAAGAGTGAGATGCTTAACTGACTGAGCCACCAAGGCACCCCGGTTCAATTGCATTTTTTATTTAAAATGATATCCGTAAGATCTTGACGATATTATAGGTTTTTTGTTTTTTCTTCTTTTGGACATTGAAGGATTTTCACCTTTTTTTTTCTTCTTTATGTCTTAGGTTCAGGAAGAGGGCTGATGAGCAAAACATCCCTGCAGGTGAGAATTTCTCTAATCCTTGAAACCTAATGTAGATTTTGCTGCCTTGTTTTTGTGGTTCAAATCAAGTAAATTACAAATATTTAAGATACACAGCCATTTTTTTTTTACCTAATGGTAGGTTTGAACATAATTTTGTCAGTTAGCTTTAAGTTTGCTGCATAGAGGAGACAAACCCAAAGTAACAGAGCGGAAGTTTATTTTGCTCTCAAGTAAACAAGCCTGGATGGGCAGACCTGGGCTGGTGTGGTGATCCCATGGCTGTTCGAGGCCCAGACTCCTCCCAGCTCTCTGTCCACATTCTAAAGGAAGCCCCTCACCCTCAGGTCCAGGGAGTAGCTCCTGGAGCTTGAGCAGCAAGATGGAACAAGGGGGTGAGGAAGGGCAGGTTTCCTTCTTTTAAGAAAGTTCCAGTCCTATCACATCTGCCAATAACCGGGTACACAGCGTCCCCTGGCTGTAAGGGAGGTGAGACGTGTCCTTGCCCTGGCGCAGTGACCTCCTAGTAGGATTGGATTAATGGCAGGAGGAGAGAAGGCATGTTGGGTTGGCAACTAGCCGTCACTGCCACAGCAGATTGTATAAAGCAGATCATATTTTAAACAAGCCATGGGAGGGAGCAGCTCTCATCTGAGAGGGTGTGCTCGGTATGCTAAGTACAAGCCTGAATAAGCCTAAGCCTGAGTAAGCAGCGGGCCGAGCCTCGGAGCCTCTCCCCGGATGGCCTTCAGCTAGTGGTGGGACCCCCCTCGGCTTGTTTCCTCACCTGGAAAACGAGGAGGTAAATGACATAGATGATCTCCAAGGTCCATTTTAGTTCTTTCTATGCTATTTAAAGGATATCTAATGCACAATTTTCTGTGAAGCCAGAAAAACCTTAATTTATTTTTAGTTCCTTAGCTTTAAAATCCAGCTATATAATACACATTTAGCCTAAAGAATGTTGCTTTTTAGTGTTTCAATTCTCTTAGGCTACTTTTTTTTAACTTAACACTTTATAATTATGAAATATATATGACAGAATTTACTATCTTAGCCATTTTTAGGTGTACAGTTCAATAATATTAAGTATAGTCACATTGTACAGTATTTTTATTTTTTGAGGGAACATATAAACATATAATCATGTTCTATTTGGGAGAGGAGATGTACTTCTCATTTATATGGCAGTAGATGTAAGTAGTCTTTGTTTAGATTATGAAATGATAATAGGCAGTTCCTTCACATCTTTCAAATATGATCTTTGGTTAAACTTTTTGAAAATTGGGACATATTTTACGCCTCGTGAAATGCACAGATTTTAAGCATCCAGTTTGGTAAGTGTTGATGATCAAGAGATTTACTCTAGTCAGGATATAGAACATTTTATTAAGTGGCTTTATTAAAATCAGAAAATTGTGGGATGTTGGAGCAGGAAGGGACTGTTGTGATTGTCCATCTTGATCTTGATTTACAGATGAGGAAACTAGAAGCTGAACCCAGATTTTTGGCTGAGATTTGTTTTATAAATTTTTTTTTTTTAAGATTTTATTTATTTATTTGACAGAGAGAGAGAGAGATCACAAGTAGGCAGAGAGGCAGGCAGAGAGAGAGGGGGAAGCAGGTTCCCCGCTGAGCAGAGAGCCCGTTGCGGGGCTCGATCCCAGGACCCCACGATTATGACCCGAGCTGAAGGCAGAGGCTTTAACCCACGGAGACACCCAGGCACCCCTTGGCTGAGATTTTTTAACCAGCTTAGATGCCAGTTATAATGAAAGCCGGGATCTTAATTAACATCAGGCTTCTTTTTTTAATTAATTAATTAATTTTTTATTTTTTAATTAACACGTAATGTATTATTTGCCCCAGGATACATAACACCAGGCTTCTTTTTTTTTTTTTTTAAAGATTTTATTTATTTGACAGAGAGAAACACAGCTAGAGAGGGAACACAAGCAGAGGGAATGAGAGAGGGAGAAGCAGGCTTCCCACAGAGCAGGGAGCCCGATGCGGGGCTCGATCCCAGGACTCTGGGATCATGACCTGAGCCGAAGGCAGATGCTTAACAACTGAGCCACCCAGGCGCCCAACACCAGGCTTCTTAATGCTTATTTGTTTCTGGTGTCTGTGACTTGACATCTTAATTTTTCATGGTGTTTCTGTCTCAGTGGGAGGAACTGGAAACTACTGCAGGTGGTAAAACGAGACCCTCGTGCTGGCTGGGCTGCCCTTAGTCTGGTTGGCACAGGTTATATGGAGAGTAGGCCTTTGCTGGGAATAGTCACTGAACACATGGATTTCTCCAGACAGAGTTGTTTTGAGTGGTTTCTGCCTATTTCCTGTAGCACTATTTGCTGGTATAAGAAAGTGAAGGAGTGATATGATTTGTCAGGAGGGTTTCCACATTCCTTTCTGGCGAAGGGTTGACTGCTAGTGGATGTCAGTCATATAATTAACCTTTCATTCTTGTTGGGGTTGTAGTACCTGCTGTTGGAGCAGACTTGCCTGCATCTGCTGACTCAGGGACTTAGGAGCCAGACTGTTTGTGGGCTCTTTGGTGTCTGTGGTCGGGTTATCCTGGGTTCTTAGTAGAGAATTGTTGACTCAGGGACACAGGTCTTTTTCAGTGCACGGGTGTTCTAAACTTTACTTTCTTTTTGGTAAGGAGGGACAGATGATTATTTCGTTGCCTGAGAGTTGCCTGCTCACCACGGACACAGTGATTAGAAGCTACTTAGGGGCGTACATTGCTAAGTAAGTGAACATTCACGTGCTCGTCTGGTGCAAGTGCTTGTCTTGAAAAGTCTACAGCATTGGCAGATAATGTCCTCTAAGTAAGGCGTAGTTTGTTAGGACCAGCCCCTTTGTATACCTCATACATATTTGAAATGATTCAGAAGGTTTACTCTGTTCTTGAAGTTTGTTCTTAATTCATTTTAAGCTGCGTTTTTAAGGGTTTTAATAGGCTGCCTGGAATGTGGGTTTAAATCCTGATCTATCAGTTAGTAGAAAATGAAGATAAAGTGAGAGAATAGATGCAGTCGTTCTGAGTGCCTTGCGTCCTCCTAGCCTGTTCTCCATCATAGTAGGTCTCCACAGATGTTACTCTTATTTTCACCCTTACTGTATTTGCTTGACTTCTCCTTCAACTACGAAGAGCTGTTTACATTATGAAAGTGTAGTTTTGTTTAGCATAGAAGAAAGGAGGCCACAACAGGAGAACTATTTTCTGGCTTTTGTTATAGTGGGACTTTGTTCTGCGGGACTTGCTAAGGACAATGTGAATGGGATCCTTAGCAGAAGGGGTTTGTAAATTATGAGGGTTGTAAGCTTGTATTGTTTCTTCTGAGAGTCTAAGTTCTGGACTTTTATACTCCTTGGCATGTTTTTATGAGGGCAAATGTATCTTTATTGGCCTGAGTAAAAGCAGCGGTGCTCTTAGTATTAACATTTTCTAGGGGCACCTGAGTGGCTCAGTGGGTTAAAGCCTCTGCCTTCGGCTCAGGTCATGGTCTCAGGGTCCTGGGATCGAGCCCCACATCAGGCTCTCTGCCCAGGAGGGAGCCTGCTTCCCCCTCTCTCTGCCTGCCTCTCTGCTACTTGTGATGTCTTTCTCTGTCAAATAAATAAATAAAATCTTAAAAAAAAACAAAACATTTTCTATATCATTCTGAAATTTTGAGCAGGTTATTTTGACAATATAGGAATCTGGACTTTGAAGGTTTAATGAAACTTTTCTTTTGGTTTTTTGAAAGATTTTATTTATTTATTGGACAGAGAGAGAGACAGTGAGAGGGAACACAAGCAGGGGAAGTGGGAGAGGGAGAAGCAGGCTTCCCACTGAGCAGGGAGCCCGATGCAGGGCTTGATCCCAGGACCCTGGGATCATGACCTGAGCTGAAGGTAGCTGCTTAACGACTGAGCCACCCAGGCACCCCATGAAAACTTTCTAAATACATTCATGCAACATTGAGATCTTCTTATTGATAACAAATAAAAATACTGCAGTGTATAATTTTTAATAGAGTGAGTAAATTTAGGAATTAGAACTTTAGAACTGTAGCAAATATGTAATGAGCTGATTCAGTTTTCTGTCTAGGTTAGTGTCATACAGTAGAACTTTTGCAGTGATAGAAATGTTTCTCTCTGCATTGTCCACTATGGTAACTATTAGTCCACATACACTTACTGAGCGTTTGGAAAGTAGCCTACATGACTGAGAAATTGAATTTTAAATATTATTTAATTTTGAATAACTAAAACTGAAGTAACTACATGTACGCAGTGGTTACTGTATTGGATTGGGCAGGTCTAGGTTCTTTCCACCAGTTTTTTTCCTCCACCAAGTTTGATACCTTTATCCAAGTGAAATAAGTGACCTTGGAACAGTAGCTTTAAAACTGGAGAACCAAGTTGGAAGCAAAGAGGTTGTTTGCAAAAAGGACTCTCTTTCAAACAAAGCTGGAACTTGGGGTATTGAGACAGTTCTTGTCACTCATCAGTGTGACTTGTTTAGGGCATTGACAGCGGGATGTGCTGTGGAGAGGAAAGTCTTGAGGGAGCAAAACCCTCTCTCGGTGCATGGAGTAAGCTCGGAGTGCACTGACAGTTTGGCCACAGTCCCTCTGGGAGCAGAACAGACCACTAGGATATCTGTGTCTCTAGCTTTTTCCATAGAAAGTTTTGAATAGAAGTAATTCTTTCCATCTGGCTTGTATTTTTTAAAAGGTGGCAGCCTCCTCCATCTCCTCTGCTGGCCCTGTGCACCTTTTTAGTTTCAGAAAAGCATGCTGGGGACCAGTCTCTCTGGAAGCCTTACCTGGAGATTTTGCCGAAGGCCTACACCTGCCCTGTGTGTTTGGAGCCAGAAGTGGTGAATCTTTTTCCCGAACCTTTGAAGGCAAAGGCTGAAGAGCAGAGAGCCCGTGTGCAGGGGTTCTTTTCTTCCTCCAGAGACTTTTTCTCTTCCCTGCAGCCTCTGTTTTCTGAGGCTGTTGAGAGCATCTTTAGCTACAGTGCCCTCCTGTGGGCTTGGTGCACGGTCAACACCCGAGCTGTGTACATGAAGCACGGGCAGAGGCAATGCTTTTCCACAGAGCCGGACACCTACGCACTCGCCCCGTACTTGGATCTGCTGAATCACAGCCCAGATGTCCAGGTGAGACGCTGACACGGGTACACATGTTCTGTTTGATGGGGAGGACTCTTGACCTGTAGAACCTGACTTTGAAACCATAGATGGAGGTGTTGCTGGCTTTAGGTAAACCTACCTGCCCCCAGCTATTTTTCTGTCTTTTCTCCCAGCCCCCTTCTCCTTTCTGGCATCCCCTCCTCGTGTTTTCCCACTCTGCTCTGCAGAGCTCAGTGCTATATCCCCTGAATGGCCTTAACCAGCAGCACCCCCTCCATCCCCCAGTTTTGGTGCAAAGTTTTCTTTCCTCTTGGCCAGTATGGGGACTAAAGTCCTGACTGCTTTCCTGTCCCATTCCCTTTTACACCTGGTGGCATCGCTGTCAGTGTTTATCTTTGCTGTGATCACTGATTGCCTTGCTGTCTCTCTCTCTGAGCTGTGTAAGGATGGGGACTATGCCTTTTTTCTTCCTGTAACCCAGTGCAGGGTCAGGCACCTAGTAGGCACTTGATAAACCTTTACTGAATGGATGAATATTTGTGGGGAAAAGGCGTCTGGGAAATATTAAAGAATCCCTCTTTGGGAGATAGTCATAGATCTCGTCTCCAGCCCTTTCCCCCTATGGCACATAAAGGTGACGATTTATGTGTAGGCATGCTGAGGTTGGTGCCTGGCTTTGAGGGCAAAGGTGTCCCTATGTCAGCTCACCTGTAACCCGTTCAGGGTCTGTTTAGAGGTACACTGGCTGGGCCCTTGCTGGTGCTCTTCTCTTCTTACTGCACCCCACCTGGAGAAGATGGATGGCACCTGGCTAGCGCACATGCTGGTGCGAGGCGAGCATAGGGAGGCCCGTACTGTGCTTTCTCAGGCAGAGGCACTCTCCTTGCCTGTCTGCTTGTTACCATTGTAGAAAGATGCATTTCTGACAGTATTCAGCGAAGGAGATGGAGGTTAGATGGCTGTTTCTGTGGCTGATGTTGATGAATTAATGTCAGGGGCGTGCCTATGATAGGGTGCTGGACACAGGACTGAGTCAGTCCTCACTGGGGTGACTTTATTTTTATTGGGCTGTTAGTGCATTTGTGCTCTAAGGCAGTGATTTGACAGCCTATGTAGGGGCCCCACAAACTACAGCGTGTGGGTATATGGTCCAAGGGCCCTGGCAGAGCCTAAAATATTTGCTTGCTGGCCCTTTATGGAAAAAAGATTGTTGACCCTTGGTCTAAAGTGCATTGCAGCTGGCTTTTGGCATGTAGCTCGAAGCCGGGGCCCTAATCTGTTGATGCTGCAAGCTGAGAGTTTCAGCCCCGCCCCTCATCCTTGTCCTCGCTGGGGTTTACTGTGTAGTGTGGCGGCCTCAGCACTTGTACCTGCTCCTCAGTGTGGAGGGCAGGTGGGTCGTCTTGGTTCTCTCCTCTTTTGTCTGTTAACTAACAGAATTGTCACAAAATCCATTTCACTGTGTCAGCCAATATCCTGCCGCTCAAAGGCTGTGTATTGTGAGACCTGAAATTCATGTGTTGCCTTGACATCGTTGGGCGTCACAGGGCCCCAGGGGTCTGACTGTGAGTTCCTCTGCTATCGCTGGATATCCGCCCCCCCCCGCCAGGGAAAGGCCCCATCAGCTGGATTAGCACCCACCCCCACCGGCCCAGCCCTCCCCTGACCGTTTCCCCTCCCTGCCCGCCTCTTCACAGGAGCACTCACATCTCCCCGAGGGAGACAGGGTCCCCTCCTGTTACTCCTGAGCCTGCTTCCCGTGGCCCCTGTGGGTCATACAGCTCCTAAGCGTAGCCCCTGCGTGGCTGGGGTGTCCTTTCCTCGGCCGTATATGTGACTAGTGAACCACTGTCCGGCATTCCTGTCCACTTGCAGGTGTCCTGCATTTGGCCATCCTGAGAGCCCTTGGGCAGGACCCCGTCCCTCACCCAGCGGGGCCGTGGAGGCACCCAAGGGCCCCAAGTTCCCACATGGGGTTGAATTTGCATTGTGATGAGTGTTGGAAAGCTGCATCTGACTTTAATACAGTAAACTTAATTTTTTCAGTTTTATGCTTGGCTTTAAAAAAATCGTTAACAGTTTTCTTTCCCAGGTAAAAGCAGCATTTAATGAGGAAACTCGCTGTTATGAAATCAGAACGGCTTCAAGCTGCAGGAAATATGAACAGGTGTTCATCAGCTACGGCCCTCACGATAACCAGCGGCTGCTCCTGGAATACGGATTTGTTTCCGTCCAGAATCCTCACGCTTGTGTTCGTGTCTCAGCAGGTTGGAATCAACTTTGTTCTTACTGAGAAGATATAGTTCTTTTTTTACCCGCCTCTGGGGATGCAGGTTTTTCAAATTTTAGTAAAAATGGCAAAACCTTAAAATGTGTATCATTTATTTCCCCCCTAGGTAGGGGAAGACACTCACTGACCATGTAATTTGAGTTTGAAGGGAAAAACAGCAAGGCTCTGGTCAGTACTGAGGAAAGGACGAACTGAGAAAAGTTTTGTTGCATTAGGTCAGACAGTAGGATGGGAGAAAAGGAAGACCACTAAGGAAATGAATATAATAAAAAGATGGGAAGAAATAGAGATTTTTGTACTCAGACATTATCACTGTCACTAAATACAGGATAGATTAGAGAACAAAAAATTAAAAAATGTTAATTTAAGCACTTACTGTGTGAGTTGCTGTGCTAATGACTGGGATAAGTATATTACGTAGTCATTGTTTTGGAGGTTAATGCCATGATGAAATATTGATTTCATTTACGTTTTTCTGTGACCTACTAATTAGCCAACATCGGTATTACTATTTTGAAAAATAATAATTTAGCTATTAAATTTAGGCTGTGGGAATTCCAAATATAGTATTAATAACAGTATATAGAAAAATGTGTCTTTCCCTCTTCTTCTGAAGCAGCAGAGGAGTAGTTTGTAGGCCGTGAAGAAATAGGGCCAGAGATTTACTGACTGTATAATTTGGGGTAGTTTTAATATAAGCTATAGTGGAAATAGAAACTTATTCAAGATGAAACTACTGCATCCTATAGGCAGAATAATAATGTTGTTTCTCAAAACAGAAATTAAAAAGCAAAAACTGGGCCTTGGTGCGTCTCTTAGAAAACTAGCTTTGAGATTAGCCACCTTTATCAGAATAATTTTAATATTGATGACCATGAAATATTGATTTGCAGACAGTTTGAACAAAATTTATTTTAGTTATTTTTACATTTATAAAACCAAAACGTAGAAATATAAAAAAGATTTTAAAAATAGAAAAATCAGTCATTACCGTGCTATCCCAAAAAGCTTTGTTAATTTTTACTTGTCTCTTTCAATTGCTTATGATCGTAATCACTAATACTCAGTTTTGAATTCTGACTTTTGAAACCTTATCGTTGTAAAGAATTCCTCATGTTTGTACAGCTCCTGTACTTCTGGTGGGTTTGACTTCCTGCATCCTGCCACTGTCTTAATTACCAGGTTTTGTGGATTAATTTGCTTAGTGGGAACGTGTGTTGAGGTTGTGGATGTTTTCTCACCTGCCCTGGAACTCTGTAGCTTTCCAGAGACTAATAAAGATGTCCTTGAATTGGACTCGATTGGAGCTTTTTGGTGTGAATTAGGGAAAACTGTTTACACATGTCTTTTTATTTTTTAATTTTTATTTTTTTTATTATGTTCAGTTAGCCACCGTATAATAAATACATCATTAGTTTTTGATGTAGTATTCAGTGATTCATCAGTTATGCACAATACCCAGTGCATGTCTTGATTGTTGATTGAAGGGACAGTAATTGTAGAAGGCCCACACTTTTGTCTGATGACACCCTAAATTTCTTTCTTTCTTTTTTTTTTGTAGATATACTTGTTAAATATCTTCCATCAACAGATAAACAAATGAACAAGAAGATTTCCATTTTGAAGGATCATGACTTTATAGAGTAAGTATTTTCTCTGTCTCTTTAAAATTATTCTTTCAGGAAACTCTGGTGAGAAAATTGAGGTAGCATTTCTAGAGGTACGAGCTACCTCCTGATTTGTACCAGTTGACAGGTAGGTATTTATTGAGCATTTAGTATGTGTAGTAAATTGTGCTTGATGTGGGGCACACACAGAGTGTAAGATACTTTTTAAGAAACTTACTTGGGGACATAAGATACGAACTTGAAATATTATTGTACTAAAAGAAAGCCCTGTTCGTATTGATTGGTAGCCCAGTGTTTGTCTCCAACACATGGTCGGTGGGATAGCATTGGGCTCCTGCAGACCAGGCTGGCTCTCAGTCAGTCACTCAGCAACATGGTGTAGGTGCTTAGGGTGTGGGGCTGGGGGTGCTGGCTAGGTGATTCCACGCCAAGTGGAGGCTCTCTCTTTCAGATTTTCTTCTCTAAATAAAATTGAGTTTTACATGGTCCAGCAGCAGGATGAGGACAGTCTGGCTGTGGTGGATGCCATTTGTTTGATGCCCAGGGAACTCTGATTCTTCATCTTTGATCTCACTGGGACCGGTGGTACTGGCCCCCTTCCTGGGGCTTCCTCAACCAGATTCAGCTCCTTACTGAAATTAGTTGGAAAGTAGTTTCTTACCCCCCCTTTTTTTTTAATTTAAAGACTTATTTATTTATTAGAGAGGGAGAGAGCGCACGAGCAAGGGAGAGGGCGCAGAGGGAGAAGCAGGCTCTCCACTAAGCAGGGAGCCCGCCGATGTGGGGCTCGATCCCAGGACCCCCTGGGATCATGACCTGGGCTGAAGGCAGACGCTTAATCACTTGAGCCATCCCAGTGTCCCTTTTACAATTTCTTCTTAAACAGAAATAATTTTTTTTTTTTTTTTTTTGCTCTGGCTTTATTCTTAAGTATTTGCAGACCTACTTTTCTCTTTTGGCTTTATGAGCAAGACTTACATAGTGTTTATTAGCCCTTCAGAAAATGTCTGGCTCTTCAGCCATTTGCCATGGTGTCATGAAGTACTGAAGTGACGAATGTGTTGTTATTTGTTTTTATGCTTTAGAAATTTGACATTTGGATGGGATGGACCATCTTGGAGCTTACTCACTGCTCTTAAGTTGTTATGTCTGGAAGCCGAAGAATTGTAAGTGTCACGTGTGTTGGTGTTGAGCTGTAGTTACAACCTGTACATAACCCTGGGGCTTCTCGTGGCTTACATTCAAATACCCATCCTGGGAGGAGAAGGGAATGCCACTGTATACCGGGAGGTTTGTTCTTTATGGAGCTTGCCTGCGCCCTGAGCATTTCACTTCTCAGTGTTCACCATTTCTGGAATTCTGGTTTTAGAGTCATAATCAGAGTACATGACCCTGAGAACTTTTTATTTTCAGGTATTTTTTTCCCTGATGACCTGCAGCTGGTTGTTTAGAGTAAAAATTTTTAAGATTTTATTTATTTATTTATTTGAGAGAGAGAGTGCTCACGTGACACGCGAGTAGGGGATCGGCAGAAGGAGAGGGGGAGAGAGAATCTCAAGCAGGCTCTGTGCTGAGCACGGAGCCTGACATAGGCTTCAGCTCAGGATGCTGAGATCATGCATGACCTGAGCCGAAATCAACAGTCAGATGTCCAACTGACTGAGTCCCCCAGGTACCCCTAGAGTAAATATTTAAAACAATGTTAGCATTGGCTTGTTCAAAGGGAAATCCAGAGTAGGTAGTTTTTTCCTTGGGCCAAACAGCTCCTTCTCTCTGTTTCTGCCCCAGGGCGCAGAACCAGCCCCCTGCTAAAGGCGAGGCCTGGAGATTTCCATTGGGAAGGCAGGTAGAGGGGAACCCCTGGTGGAGACACGCGTCTTGGTTAGGCTCCTTAATGTTACCATGAGGCCGCCAGTCCCTCCCCTGGCATGGAAAGGACTGTCCACTGCCCAGGGCAGGGACCTCCTTCAGCCTGGGTGCACTGCTTAGCAACAGCTCAGATGAGAGAAACTGTATGGAGAGAGGACTTGCTGAGGATGGTGACCCCATCCTCGAGCGGTTGGGAGGACTAAAGGAGGTAATGCATGGAGATAGCCCTTGGCACAGTGCCTTGAAGTAGTAGGTGCTCATTGAGTAACTCATGTGGGGATATTGCTTACCTCTTTTTCTGTAAGGACTCAGGGAAGAAAATTACTCCCTCATCTCAACACCAGAAATAGTTGTGTTTATTTTCAGCAGATGGTGTGTTTTTATCTTACAGCGACTGTGGGTTCTGTATCTGATACGTTTTCTTTTCTTTATTGTTTGCTAGAAAACTCAGTGGCAAATTTGTGGCCTGTCCAAATGTGTAGGATCTTAAGGCATGCAATTTATCCTGGTTGTATCTTATCCTTCCTCCTTTCACCTTTCTTTTGTCTTGTTTTCACTGTCCGTTCAATTTACTTTTTATTTCATCTCGCGTGTGCCCACGTAAGCGTCTTTAAGTCCTTCACGGAAAAAGGTCTGAGAGGACACCCCGAGGCCTCTTTTCCTCCCTCTTGAGTTATTCGTAACGGTCTGGAGTGATGTGGCAGAACAGGTGGCAATTGGGCCGAATGTTTGTATGCTGTTTCTACCTCTCCTTAGCGTGGTCACCTAGGGCGAGTTCTTTACCATTCCCAATTCTTAGTTTGTGTCTGACATGGGAATACTAAATGCTTTCTTTACTAGGTAATTTTGAGATTTAGTTAGATAATCGTTTTATATGAAACACTGCATGGCATATAGTGATTTCCTTCCTTCTTTTCTTTCCTGAGAACTTAGCTATTCCTGAGGTTTCTGTTGTTGTCTCTAAAGCTGAAGACTTGTAAGACTTTAGTCTGTGGCTTGTGAGCTGTTCTGAATTTCTAAGTGACGCCTGTATATTTCCGCTCTGATGTGGCAGTTCTCACCTTCCCTTTTCTCTCCTAAGCCGTTCCACTTCCGATTCTTGGCATCCAGAGTGTATTCCTTCGCCCTCTTCCTCTCTGCTTAGTGCTTCTTGCTGGCACGTGGATTTGGCTCTGCCACCTTCTGGCTCAGCATCTTGCTGTGGCTCCCTCTTGCTTACCCTGCAACACTTCTACTCCTCTGCCTGAAGAAAGTTGGCTCCACTTGCCCCCGGAACCCCATTTCCTGCATATTTTCATAGTATAAAATGGGAATGACCTGCATGCACAGAAGGCCTTCACTGTACATTCCTCCTTCCATCTCCAGAGCATTTTACCCTGTGAAACGTGTTCTGTTCAGTTTACCATAGTTTAGAAAAGACTGTCACTTGAAGAGAAGGAAAGTTCTACTGTCTTTGCTCCTTAGCCCTTAGTCCTTTTGGCTGGGAGTCCCCTTCCTGTTTTGTCTTCTGCTCTGTTCCCGTGCCTGGTGGACATGACAGCGCTTACTTATGTGCCAGACACAGAATTACAATCATAATCAGAATCAGTCCCTCCCTGCAAAGAATGTCAGTCCTCTTGATTCTTATTATCAGTTGTTTCTCCTCCTTCTGTACCTTGTCTGCTTCAACGGGAGCTGCGCGTGGTAGGAGGTCTTAGGGAATGTGCTAATGGAATGAGTTTATTATGCCTCTGGAAAAATAGGAGAAGAGTTTTGTTGAAGCGTAAAAAGCCTTCTTTACCTTTTGAAAGCCTGCTGACATTATCTTACTGAACAATTTGGTTCTAGTACAAGCTGGAAAAAAATACTTCTTGGGGAAATCATTTCAGATACAAATGAGAAGAGAAGTTTGGTCATAGCCCAGAAAATATGCCATTATTTCATAGAGGAGACCAATGCTATGCTGCGAAAGGTATGTTTCCAGAATATTGCATTCTTTTGATGCCTTAAATAGATGATTGTTGATGTAATTTCTGGGTTTTTTTTGACTGTTAACATTGTGCTTATGTTTTCAGTAGGTAAAATTATTGGATGAATTTTCAAGTACTCTTTTTTTAATATTTCTATTTAGTAGATGTTTTCATTAAATGGGAACTCTTTTTTTAAAGATTTAATTTAAATTTTAAATTTAATTTAAATTTTAAATTTATTTTAATTTTAAAAGATTTAAAAAAAATCTTTTTTAAAAAAGATTTTGTTTATTTATTTGAGATAGGGAGAGAGAGAATGAGCAGGGGGAGGGGCAGAGGGAGAAGCAGACTCCCTGCCGAGCAGGGAGCCCTATTGGAGCTCCATCCCAGGACCCTGGGATCATGACCTGAGCCGAAGGCCCGCCATGTTTAACCAACTGAGCCACCCAGGTGCCCGAGAAATCAGCTCATTTTAATGAAAACATTACTGGATTGAAAAATAATTTTAATAAACCTTAAAGACATGGTGCTAACCAAAATAAACCACAATACAAGAAGACGAATGTTGTGTGATTCCACCGTCCAGCATAGGCAAACTCACAGAGACAGAAAGTAGAATAGAGGTTCCCAGGGGCTGGAGGTGGGGGGAATGGGGAGTTTGTGTGTAATGGGTGCAGAGTTTCTGTTAGAGACGATGAAGGTATCCTGGGGACACATGGTGGTGACAGTTACATAACACCGTGAGCGTATTTATTGCCTTTGAACTGTACATAGAAAAGTGACCACAGTGGTAAATTTTATGTTTATGTATATTTTACTACAGTAAACAAATTAACTTTCAAATACCTTCCAGGTTTCTCATATGAAAGATGAAGAAGTGGCTTTGATAAACCAACTAACTTTGGTAGAAACATTGTGGACAGAAGAGCTAAAGATTCTGCAGGCCTCTGCTGAGATTCTAAACAGTTTGCAAACACCTTTTAGGTAACTTCACCTAATGCATTCGGTCACCTCCTGTGGTGGGTGTGACTTCTTGAACAATTTTAAACGAAAGTTTATTTTGTATAGAATCATTTATAGTCAACGAATGGTTTCTATTAAACAATTGTATACTGAATCCTACTCCTTTTGCTTTCTTTGTTTGTGGGATGGAGCGGTGGCTGCTCCTGAGACATTGAAGGGTATCTGCGGGGGGCAGGGCGGGCTCTGCGGATTCTGGAGCCAGACGCCAAGATGGATGTGCAGTCCTCACAGCGCCTCTGATGTGCTCAAAACAGACCACAGTCCTGCAGGAAGAAGGAGGAGGAAGGCACTGCACTGTAAGGAGTGAGGGGGCTGTGCGGGGCCCTGTGAGTGGCCTTTCACTCGGTGTCCTACTTCCCCTCTGCCTCAGCACCTGTAAAAGGGCAAGAAGTTGTATATTTATTATGTTCTGATATTGGGTTTAGGGATGTGCTGGCAGTGGGTGGCTTTGGGTGGGGAGTATGGGGACTTAGGGGCCGGCCTGGGTCTCAGCTGGCCTTTACCCTCAGCTGCACTGAGCTGGAGCAAACCACGTCATGTTTTTCAGTTCTGATTTCCGATCTGGAAAGGAGATTGTTGGGCAGGAATGGGGGCGGACGCCCTGTGTATGAGCCTTGAGCCCTGACCCAGTAGAAGGGCTAAGGGGCTGGGACACATGTCTGGCAGAGGCCCCAGGAGATGCTGCCTCTCCCCTTCTTGGCCTCACTTACTAGGGACCAGGGAATCGGTAGTGGGAGGGGCAGTCGGGTCACTGTCTGATTCTTACAGAATGGAAGTTCAGTCATTAAATACAGGAGAGAGCGGGGCCTGCCTTAGCAGTCCGCCCTCTGCAGTTTTCCAGAATGTGTTTGAATCTCTTGTTAGATATGTCCCTTATCCATTCTCTTGTTGGTGGGTGTTTAACTCTTTTATTCTGCTGCTTTTCTTTCATTTTAATGGGAGTTTGGGAGGAATAGGAGTCAAATTTTTGGGCTTAGTTGGTCATTTTTAAGTAAGAGTCTTTACCTCCCCCTCCCTTTTTTTCCTTTAAAAATATTTTAGGCTATCCACTTCCCTCCAAGAATGGTTTTTATATAAAATGTGTACTAATTAGTACTTTTTAGATCTTGGCTCAGGATTTATAGTTTCATAGTGTTCTCATGTCTGTCAGTGAACATTCCGGACCGCTGTGAGGATGTCAGCAGGTGTTATATATCACAGAAGCAAATATGTACCTATCATAGAAACTGGACTACGACTGAAACATAAGACAAGAACGTTTATTAAATATTAGCATTGCTGGATGTGAGGCACTGTGCTCAGGCCTTGGTGTGCAGTGTTTTATTTAAGCCTCATAGTTATCCTGCGTTATAAATTAAAAGGGGAAGAGATTGCCTAAGATGCTATGCCTAGTGTGTGCTACAGTGAAAATGCCCACTCACCCTGCCCTCGGAGGGACCAGGGTCCACAGGTTGGGTGTGTTTTTGTCCAGGGTGTACCGTGCTGTCCTGACATGGGGCTGTAGTCACACCTGTGGGCCTGTCGCCTCCATTTCAGTGGGCATCAGTGCACCAGTTGGGGAGGCTGGCACAGCTCCACCTCATTGGGGGTGTGTGCTTGGTTCTGGGGTTCGGGTGTAGATAAACTGCCCTAAAGTCGTGGTTATTTGTGTGTGTGTGTGTGTGTGTGTGTGTGTGTATATCTATATATATTTATATATATATATATATTCCATCCTTACTCTTCTTTTTTTTTTTTAATTAACAAATATTATTGCCCCACGGGTACAGGTCTGTGAATCATCAGGCTTACACATTTCACAGCACTCACCATAGCACATACCCTCCCCAATGTCCATAACCCAGCCACCCTATCCCTACCCCCCACCCCCTGGCAACCCTCAGTTTGTTTCGTAAGAGTGTCTTGTGGTTTTCTCCCTCCCGATCCCAACTTGTTTCATTTTTTCTCTCCCTACCCCCCATGACCCCCGCCCTGCCTCTCAAATTCCTCATATCAGAGAGATCATATGATAATTGTCTTTCTCTGACTTATTTCGCTTAGCACAATACCCTCTAGTTCTATCCATGGCATTGCAAATGGCGAGATTTCGTTTCTTTCTGATGGCTGCATAGTATTCCAGTGTGTGTGTGT
>CM052898.1:185064737-185107729 GCA_028534135.1 Potos flavus | reverse complement strand
TAATATGTTCTTATAATTGTTTGTATTTCTTTGGTGTTGGTTGTGATGTCTCCTCTTTCACTCATGATTTTATTAATTTGGGTCCTTTCTCTTTTCTTTTTGATAAGTCTGGCCAGGGGTTTATCAATCTTATTAATTCTTTCAAAGAACCAGCTCCTAGTTTCGTTGATCTGTTCTACTGTTCTTTTGGTTTCTATTTCATTGATTTCTGCTCTGATCTTTATTATTTTTCTTCTCCTGTAGGGTTTAGGCTTTATTTGCTGTTCTTTCTCCAACTCCTTTATGTGTAGGGTTAGGTTGTGTATTTGAGACGTTTCTTGAGAAAGGCTTCTATTGCTATATACTTTCCTTTTAGGACCATCTCTGCTGCATCCCAGAGATATCGAACAGTTGTGTTTTCATTTTCATTTGTTTCCATGAATTTTTAAAATTCTTTAATTTCCTGGATGACCCATTCATTCTTTAGTAGGATGCTCTTTAGCCTTCATGTATTTGATTTCTTTCCAACTTTCCTCTTGTGCTTGAGTTCTAGTTTCAGAGCATTGTGGTCTGAAAATATGCAGGGAATGATCCCAGTCTTTTGGTACTGGTTGAGACCTGATTTGTGACCCAGGATGTGATCTATTCTGGAGAATGTTCCATGTGCACTAGAGAAAAATGTGTATTTCTGTTGCTTTGGGATGGAATGTTCTGAAAACATCTGTGATGTCCATCTGGTCCAGTATATCATTTAAAGCCTTTATTTTCTTATTGATCTTTTGCTTAGATGATCTGTCCATTTCAGTAAGGGGGGAGTGTTAAAGTCCCCTAATATTATTGTATTATTGTTGATGTGTTTCTTTGATTTTGTTATTAATTGGTTTATAGAATTGGCTGCTCCCATGTTAGGGGCATAGATATTTAAAATTGTTAGATCTTCTTGTTGGACAGACCCTTTAAGTATGATATAGTGTCCTTCCTTATCTCTTATTAGTCTTTGGCTTAAAATCTAATTTATCTGATATAAAGATTGCCACCCCAGCTTTCTTTTGCTGTCCATTAGCATGGCAAATTGTTTTCCACACCCTCACTTTACATCTGGAGGTGTCTTTGGGTCTAAAATGAGTTTCTTGTAGACAGCATATTGATGGGTCTTGTTTTTTTGTCCATTCTGATACCCTTTGTCTTTTGATTGGGGCGTTTAGCCCATTTACATTCAGGGTAACTATTGAAAGATAGAAATTTAGTGCCGTTGTATTGCCTGTAAGGTGACTGTTACTGTATATTGTCTCTGTTCCTTTCTTGTCTATGTTACTTTTAGGCTCTCTCTTTGCTTAGAGGACCCCTTTCAATATTTTCTGTAGGGCTGGTTTGGCGTTTGCAAAATCTTTCAATTTTTGTTTGTCCTGGAAGCTTTTTATCTCTCCTTTTATTTTCAATGACAGCCACGCTGGATATAGTATTCTTGGCTGCATATTTTTCTCATTTAGTGCTCTGAATATATCATGCCAGTCTTTTCTGGCCTACCTGGTCTCTGTGAATAGGGCTGCTGTGAATCTAATCTTTCTACTGTTGTGTGTTACAGACCTCTTGTCCTGAGCTGCTTTCAGGATTTTGTCTTTGTCACTGAGACTTGTAAGTTTTATTATTAGATGACGGGGTGTTGACCTATTCTTATTGGTTTTGAGGGGAGTGCTCTGTGCCCCCTAGATTTTGATGGCTCTTTCCTTCCCTAAATTAGGGAAGTTCTATATCCAGTATAATTTGCTCTAATATACCTTCTGCCCCTCTCTCTCTTTCTTCTTCTTCTGGGATCCCATTTATTCTAATATTGTTTCGTCTTAGGGTATCACTTATCTCTCGAATTCTCCCCTCGTGGTCCAGTAGTTGTTTGTCTCTCTTTTGCTCAGCTTCTTTATTCTCTATCATTTGGTCTTTTATATCACTAATTCTCTCTTCTGCCTCATTTATCCTAGCAGTAAGAGCCTCCATTTTTTTTTTTTTTAAGATTTTATTTATTTATTTGAGAGAGAGAGAGTGAGAGAGCGCATGAGAGTAGAGAAGGTCAGAGAGAGAAGCAGACTCCCCAAGGAGCCGGGAGCCCGATGTGGGACTCGATCCCGGGACTCCAGGATCATGACCTGAGCCGAAAGCAGTTGCTCAACCAACTGAGCCACCCAGGTGCCCAAGAGCCTTCATTTTTGATTGCACCTCATTAATAGCTTTTTTGATTTCAGCTTGGTTAGATTTAAGTTCTTTTATTTCTCCAGAAATTGATTTTATTTCTCCAGAAAGGGACTCTCTAACACCTTCCATGATTTTCTCAAGCCCAGCTAGCACCTTGATAATTGTCATTGTGAACTGTAGTTCTGACACATTACTAATGTCCGTATTGATTAGGCTCCTAGCCATCGGTACTGCCTCTTGGTTTTCTTTTTTTTTTTTCTTTTGTGGTGAGTTTTCCTGCCTTGTCTTTTTATCCAGATAAGAATAGATGAATGAGAGAACAAAATACTAAAAGGGTAGCAACAACCCCAGAAAAATATACACTAATCAAATCAGAAGAGACCTGAGATCGGGTGGGCGGAGAAGAAAGAGGGAGAAGAAGAAGTGGAAAAAAAATACATATATATATATATATATATATATATATATATATATATATACACATATATACATATACATGTATTTAGACTGGTGAATACAACAAAGCCACACACTTGATTTTGCATGTATTTTGGTCTGTTAGAAGAAACTACCTCCCAAAATTTTAAAGAAGGAAAAACTTATTTATATACAAAAATAAGAGTAAACACAATGAAGGTATGGACTATGACTCTGAAGATGAAAATTAAAGAAGATTCTAAAAAAAGAATTGATATGTTGGTTGAAAAAAGAAAAAAAAAAGAGGAAAGAATGTGATCAGGCTGGAGACTAGAACAAAGCTATGTGCTAGATTTAGGAGATATTTTGGTCTATTAGAAGAAATTGTATCCCAAAATTTTAAAGAAAAAAACCCTATATGTATACAAAAAATAAGGTTAAATACAATGAAGGGATAAAATATGAGTATATGAAAATTAAAAAATTTTTAAAAAGGTACTGATAAGATAAAATAGTTAAAAATGTTAAAACAAGAAAGAGGAAAAATTAAAAAATAGAATAAGAAAAAAATTAAAATTAAAAAAATTTAACTTTGAAAGACTAAAGGATCATGAGAAAAAAGCCATGAATTCTGTGTTGATTTCCCTTAACTCTGGAGTTCCACAGTTCTCATTGATCGGTGAACTTGGTCTTGGCTAGATGTTCTTGCTGATCTTCTGGGCGAGGGGCCTGTCGCAGAGATTCTCAAATGTCTTTGCCCGAGGCGGAATTGCACCGCCCTTGCCAGGGGCCGGGCTAGGTAATCTGCTCAGGTTCGCTCTCGGTTCCCTCTCAGGAGCTTTTGTTCCCTGTACGCTTTCCGTACCGCTTTGGAGGACGGGAATGAAGATGGCGGCCTCCCAGTCTCGGGCCCGTAGGAGCTGAGAGCTCGGATCCCCACTCCGCAGTGCACCCTCAGAAAAAAGCAGTCAATCTCTCCCGTCTCCCTGGTCTCCACTCCGAGCTCACCTGGCCTGTGACCGAGTGTTTCTATCTCTGGCGCTCGGCCCCGTTTGGAGTCTCCAAGCAGATTTCCTGCAGCCACTCCCGAGCCGCTCCTCCCGGAGGAGGAAGGAGAGGGTCGCTCCGGATTTGCTGCTTGTGGGGTCCCTGCTCAAAGATCAGTGGCCAGACTGTGCTTTGGATCACGGTTTAAGGTAAGGCCAAACTGAGAGCCACTCTTCGGCTCTGTCTCTGTAGCCGGTTCCCGACCCCACCCCCCATACCTGGGAGCTTTGCTGCACTCAGACACCTCTCGTCTTTCTGTGACCCCACAGCTCCTGAAACCACACCGTCCCCGTAAGGGCTCCACCCCTGCTTAGCCTCTGGAGCGACGTCCCTCAGTGGAGCAGACTTCTAAAAGTTTGATTTTGTGCTCTGCTGCTCTGTGGCTTGCTGGGAGCCGGCCCCTCCCCCCGCGGTCTATCTTCCCGTGGCTTCGGATTCACTTCTCCGCACGTCCTACCTTCCAGAAAGTCCTCGTATTTTCTGTTCCTAGAATTGCTGCTCTTCTCTTCTATCTCCTGTTGAGTTTGAGGGTGTTCAGAATGGTTTGATAAGTATCTAGCTGAACTCCTGGGACCTGATGATGTCTTGGTCTTCTACCCCTCCTACCTTTACTCTTCTTTATCGTTTTCAGAACCATGTGAGAAGGGATTTTTCCTCCTCAGCCCTCACTAGTCCTTGGCCTCAGGGGATCCCTGTGTGAATCACGCAGGGGGTGGAGTCTTGGAGGGACCACCAGGCCTCTGGAAAGTTGGGGCTGGACTGGGGGCACACAGTGCAGGGGTCACCCCAGTTGGACATTGGTGCCCGGAGTCCGGTTTTCCCTCCCAGGTTTGCATTCTTCCTTAGCGCTGGAATTCCTGCCCTTGGGGAATACAACCTAAATAAGCAAATGGGGCCCACTCCCTTCAGAAGGCAGTCAGAGTATCTGGACATCTTTCCCTGTTCATATGTATAGTTGGTGTTGACTTTATTTTTAAATAGCTGCAGTGTGTTTTCGGATATGCTATACCAGGGGTCTGCAAACTTTCAAGGGGCTGATAGTAATTATTTTAAGGTTTCTGAGCCACATGGTCTTTGCCCCTACAATATCGTACAGCACAGAGACAATATGCAAACAGGTTGCATGGCTGAGTTCCAGTCAGACTATTTACAGAGACAGGTCATAGGCCATGGTTTCCTGACCTCTATGCTATACCATGCTTATTTTTTCTGTCTCCTATTTGTGCACATTTAGGACCTACATTATATATATATTATATATATAATTAATATATATAATATAAATAATATAATAATCTTAATATATAAAGATAGGTTATATATATATATATATTTAGTACATGAACTTTTTTTTTTTTTTAAAGATTTTATTTATTTATTTGACAGAGAGAGAGATCACAAGTAGGCAGAGAGGCAGGCAGAGAGAGAGGGGGAAGCAGGCTCCCCGCTGAGCAGAGAGCCCGATGTGGGGCCTTGATCCCAGGACCCTGAGATCATGACCTGAGCCAAAGTCAGAGTTTGGGCTTAACCCTCTGAGCCACCCAGGCGCCCCCATGAACTCCTCCTTGAAGGTGCCTTATACCTTCTGAAAATAACGTCCCCCCTTAACATGAAAAACTTCACAGACTTGTGTGGTAATAGTTTCGCTTCAGTTGTCCAGTGCTTAGAAAAAAAATAGACAATGACAAGAGTCATTACACATTTACAAACGAGAAGCGTTTCATCATTCATATTGGATCTATGCATATTTGAAAACCATCAGAATAAGACCTTTCCATTTGTAGACAATGCTTGCAGGAAACCTGTGGCTCTCAGAAGGTAGCCTGGCCCACAGGGTAACCCACTGTTGACAGTGACAACACAGCCTCCTTTGGCTTGTCCTTGCAAAATCATCACCAGGGCCAGCAAAACCATCGCTATCAAAACAGGAGGGGCAGCCTGCGCTGCTGATCTTTTCCCAGCAGCACTGTTTTCTTGCTTCTTTAGTGTCCCACCCCCTCCCACCCCCAGCACCCTTTCCATCTTCCTCCTTTTCTGTTTTCTCCTCGCTAGTGCTTTGGGGATGGCTGAGGTTCCTAATAGTACACCCCCCCCCCGTTGCTGTCTGATACAGAGTTTGTGGGTGCTAAGCCTCCCAAAAGGGCTGACTTGGCCTGAGGGGACAGACACCAAGAAGTTCAGGGCTATTTGAGGCATACCTCAAATCCTTCAAGCTCTAAACAGAGGAAGCACTCCTTAGATTGGGGCATCCTGAAAGTGGAGACTGGTAATGACTTAGGAAATCAGAGCCGTTAATTCTATGAAAGTGGCTTTCACCGAAGTACATAGACACTGCCCTGAGAGGAGCCATCAAGGTACAGAAATAGGGAATTTATTTTAGCTCCTCCATGGGCAGACAGCAGCCGCGTTCTGTGTGATAGATTATTGTTGGGCAGTAGGTTTTGTCCAGAGGAGCAAAGTGTCCCAAAACCGAAATCAGTTTGTCAGCTGACATTTGAATCGAGAGCTTTGTCAGCCATGCAACCATGTTGGTTCACTTGGAAAAGGGCTTTTTAAAAAAAAAACAAAACAGATCCAGAAAGTCATTTGTGAATTAAAGGGAATGGAACAGTAAGAGGGAAGAAATAGGCCTGAAGCATTTTTCTCTAATCCTGTCAGTGTACCACATACTACAAAGCCAGGACCATATACAACAAGCCAGCCCACCACACACCACAATGCCGTGTACTCTCTCTGGTGCTGTGCTGTCTCACCTTTCACAGGGCATCTTCCTGTCTTTATCATTCTGTTGTAACCTTTCCTTGAGGGGATATTTTCTTGTTTAATTTCCTTCTATTCTATAGTTCAGTTTTAACATGATGCCGCAAGTAAATTTTTAAAAACTCGCAAAAGTAAAGTAGAATTTGATAAAGATGCAAGGTGACCACTTCACATGCACGAAGACAGCTGTAATCAAAAAGAAAAAGTGTCGAGGATGTAGAGAAATGAGAACCCTCTTACACTGCTGAGGGAGAAGTCCAGCGGTGCAGCTGCTTTGAACAACAGTCTGGCAGTGCCTCCAAAGGTTTAGCCCAGAGTTTTCGACCCATCAATTCCCCTCCTAGGTATACCTACCCAAGACTTGAAAACACTTCCACACAAAAACTTGAACGTGAATGTTCATAGCAGTTTTTATAGCAGTCGCTCATAACAGCCCCAATCCAAAGGCTCATCTGTGGATGAATGGATACATAAAATGAGATTTTTCCATAAAATGGAATATTATTCAGGCAAGGAAAGGAACAAAGTGCTCATACATGCCGCAACACAGATGAGCCTTAAAAACATGCTAAATGAAAGAACCCAGTCACAAAAGACCACATATAATAGTATTTATATGAAATGTGCAGAATTGGCAAATCTAGAGCGATGGGAAGTAGATTAGTGGTTGCCATGGGACAGGCTGGGGCACTGCTGGGATTGGGTGGCAAGGGCTAGAGTGTAGGGTTTCTCTCTGGGGTGACAGAAGTGCTCTCGAGTTGTGGTGGCCACGTGGCTCAGCACGAATCCTGAGGCCCATCAGATTGTACACTTTAAATAGGTCTGTGGTATGGCCTATGAGCTATATGTCAGTAAACCATTTTTTATATAATTAAGGTTAGTGCCTAATTAGGATTCTACTCCTTTTCTCACTTGCAGCTAACACTTTTTCCAGGAAGGTCCAGAGGCTGTCATTCTGACAATGTCAGTAAATGCCCATGCATTACATTTATCACCTTGTTAATCCTTACCATGATCTGATGAGGTAGTATTTTCCTGCTTTTGTAAATGTAAATTTTAAGTTATTGCTGAGGTCACATAGCTGCTGAGGGACAGAGCTAGATTCAAACCTCAGTCAGCCTCCAGACGCCATGCTTGTGATGTTCATACAGCAAAGATTGTGTTTGTGGAAGGTGCACGCAGGCGTAGGGAGGCGCCTGATCTCTCCTGATAAGGACTCTAAAATTAAAGTGTAGCTGGATTGGTCATCCATGAAAGAATGTTTGAAGGACTGAAATGCTACAGTCTTGCCTGTTAAAATCCGCTCTCTCCTGGCACTTACTTTTGATAAGCAAAGAGACCCCTTAGTATATAGAAGAGCAGACTCATGGCCCGGGGAACCCATCTTCAAAAATGACAGCCCAGTCCCTGGAAGAGGGTGTTGCTAGCCACATTTTACAGAAGAGCAAACGGGTGCAGAGAAGGGAAGTATCAGGGCCGAGGGTATTCAGCAGGTGAGCCCAGAGCCACATGGGCTGCGGGTGGAGCTACCTTCGGTCACAGGTAGTTGAAGCTTTTATTAAGAGCATGCTTGTCAGGATGTGGGCCCCTGACCATGGCATCAGACACTGCCAGGTTCTATGAGCCCATGCCAAACCCACAGAATCAGAATCTCTGAGGGTAGGGCCAGGAATATGTATTTTCACTGAGCTCCCAGGTGATTTCAGTGCCCTTTGTTTGTGAACCACTGATCTAGAGATTCTGATGGAGGAGTGCCCTCCGAGATGCTCTTCCTGGGTTTTAATTAGTCATCTCATGACTCTTGATGTATGAAGTATGAGGCAGACCCCAGATTGTGTGACTGTGAGGCTGGGCCTCTGAATATGGGTCCTGTCAGAGGGTTGGGGTGAAAGAGGGCCTTGAGATGATCCACTCAGACCCCCTCATTTTGTGGTTGAAGCCCTGAAAAGATTGAGGAGCTTGCTCTGGACCCTGGATTTGGCACATCAGAATCCACATTTTCTTTCTCATTCTAGTGGACGCCACACTGTCCTGCATTCTCTTTCTGTAGTGTGAGATCTAGACAGTCTCCCAAATGGACTCCCCAAACTGTATTCTTCTAGAGAAGAATCAGAGTGGGAGCGAGGCAGTTGGAGGAGAAAGGGAAGTGGTAGCCCCAGCCCAGGAAGGGGTGGAGAAGGCACTAACAGGACCTGAGCCCCTCCCTGCGCTGACCTTCACGTTCTCATCCAATTTTCCCATCTCATTTCACAGGAGCTCTGGGGAGCAAGTATTCCATGCTTTTTTTTTTTTTAAGATTTTATTTATTTATTTGATAGAGAGAGAGATCACAAGCAGGCAGAGAAAGGGAAGCAGGTTCTCTGCTGAGCAGAGAGCCCGATGTGGGGCTCAATCCCAGGATCCTGAGATCATGACCTGAGCCGAAGGCAGAGGCTTTAACCCACAAAGCCACCCAGGCACCCCAAGTATTCCATGTTTTACCAGAGATGAAGAAACTGAGGGACAGAGGGGTCATGGGACCCATCCACATCATACAGTTGGGATTCGAACCCAGGAGTCTCTAAGTTCAAGTCTATCACCTGCCAGTTATACCTATTTCTGCTTCCAAAGATGGGCAGCCTACAGTGTAGGGTGGGGACAGACCCCCTTACAGCATTTTGTTTTGTGTCATTTTCATGTTCTAATAGGAAACTTCCTCGACCTCACTGGGCAGACTGGCAACAGGAAACCAGCAGCACCCAGGTGTGAGGAAGCGGAGGGCCTGCCCGGGCGTCCCTAGGGACCAAGCCCTCTCCTCGTGGTTTTCAGTTTTACAACCCGTCTCCCTGTCCCTGTGACACCCACATCCCATAAAGGGCAGAGGGGCAAGAAGGGGTGAGTGATCCCGAAAGGCAGCCTTCTCTCATTTCAGAGGAATTTGTCCTGAGGGTGGCAGACTTTCCCTTTGATCTCGGGTGTCCCTGTCTGGTGATGCACTCTGGTGATGGGCATTTGAAAGCCTTCTGCTGGTGCCTAGAGTCAGAAGATAAGGCAAAAACCAGGACTGTGCAGGGTCTGCCTAGCAGTTATTAGGATAGTAACGAATTCCAGTTCTAACTTTGCCCTCGTCACACAGGGAGATTTCAAAATGTTTACAATAAAAGGGAATTCAGGATGTCGCTCATGACGGGGGCCAAGTGTAAGGGTGTGTTTGTTACGGGCAGCATAGATCTTTGCTTCCAGGGTCCTCCCAAACCTCAGATAGTAAGGGTGGCAGCAGCAGTGCCAAGCCTTAGCCGTTCCTGGGAGCCACATGAAGCATTTTTAAAAACTTTATTGAGGAGTAATTAACAAATATATTTATATAGACTTAAAGTGTACACATGATAATTTGATATACGTACACATTATAGAATGGTTACCGAGATCAAGATAATGAACATATCTATCAGCTCACATAGTTAACATAGTTAAAATTTTATTTTCTTTCTGTGGTGGGAATGCTTACGGTTTGCTCTCAGTGACTTTAAGTAAATAATACCGTAGCATTAACTAGTCACCATGCTGTACCTTAGTTCCTCTGCACTTACTCTTCTTACAGCTGAAAAATTGTACCCTTTGATCAATGCTGCTCCATTTTCCCATCCTTCTAGCCCCTGGCAACCACTATTCTATTCTCCATTTGTATGAAACTGGCTTTCTTTCTCCCTTAATATTCCACATAGGTGATATCCTACAGTCTTTCTCAGTCTGGCTTATTTCTCTTAGCAAAATGCCTTCCAGACTGATCCATGTAGTTGCATGTGGCAAGATTTCCTTTTATATGGCTGAATAATATTCCATTGTATATATGTACCACATTTTCTTTACCCATTCCTCTGAAGGACACTTTACATTGTTCCAGTATCTTGACTATTTTGAATAATGATGTAATGAATGTGGGTGTGCAGATATTTCTTTGAGATATTGACTTCAATTTCTTTGGATATATGCCCAGAAGTAGGATTGCTGGATCATATGGTAATTCAATTTTAAATTTTTTGAGGAAATGTTAATACTGCTTTCCATAATGGTCATACCAATATACTACCACCAACAGTGTCCAAATGCCCCTTTTCTCCACATCCTTACCAACATCGATATCTCTTGTCTTTTTGAAAATAGGCATCTTACTAGATGTTATCTCATTGTGGTTTTGATTTGTATTTTCCTGATGATTAGTGATGTTAAGGGTCTTTTCATATATCTTTTGTAGGTCTTTTTTTGAAAAATGTCTATTCAGGTCCTATGCCCATTTTTAAATTGTATTATTTGCTTTTCTTGCTATTGAATTGCACGAGTTCTTTGTATATTTTGGATATTAACCCGTTATCATACATTAGTTTGCAAAGGTTTGCACCCATCCTATAGGCTGCCTTTTCAATTCATTGATTGTTTCCTTGTTGTGCAGAAGCTCTTTAGTTTGATGCAGTCCCACTTGTTTATTTTAGCTTTTGTTACCTGTACTTTTGATGTCTTATCCAAGAAATCATTGGTAAGGCCCATGTCAAGGATCTTTTTCCCTATGTTTTCTTCTAGGAGGTTTATGGCTTCAGGTCTTACATTTAAATCTTTGATCCGTTTCGAGTTAATTTTTGTGAAAGGTGTAAGATAGGGGTGCAGTTTTACTCTTTTGCATGTGGATATCCAGTTTCCCCAGCACCATTTGTTGAAGAGACCCCCTTGTGTGTTCTTGTGGCCTTGTCAAAATTTAGTTGACCATGTACATGTGGGTTTATGTCTGGGCTCTCTATTCTCTTCCATGTGATGGTTTTTAGGCCAGTACCATACTGTTCTGATTATTCTAGCTTGGTAATTTGGCCAAATCAGGAAGTGCCATGCCTCCAACTTTGTTCTTTTTTTTTGAAGGATCGCTTTAGCTATTTGGGGTCTTTTGTGGTTCCATACAAATGTTTGGATACTTTTTTCTATTTCTGTAAAAGATGCCATTAGGATTTTGATAGGGATTGCATTGAATCTATAGGTCACTTTGGGTAGTATGAACATCTTCACGACATTAATTTTTTTAATCTATGAACATGGAATATCTTTACATTTATTTGTGTCTTCTTTAGTCTCTCTCATCAGTGTCATAGTTTTCAGTGTACAGGTCCTTCATCTCCTTGGTTGTATTTATTCCTATGTATTTTATTGTTTTTGATGCTGTTTTAAGTGGGATTGCTTTCTTAATTTGTCTTTCAGATAGTTTGTTATTAATATATAGAAATGCAATGGATTTCTGTATATTGATTTTGTATTCTGCTTCTTTACTGAACTTATTTATTAATGCTAATATATTTTTGGTGGAGTCTTTGGGTTTTCTATGTATAAGATCATGTCATCTGCAAACAGGTAATTTACATCTTTCTTTCTGATTTGGATGCCTTTATTTCTTTTTCTTGCCTAATTGCTGTGGCTGGGACTTCCAGTACGATGTTGAATGGAAATGGTGAGAGTGGGCATCCCTGTCTTATTCCTGATCTTAGAGGAAAGGCTTTTAACTTTTCACCCTTGTATATGATGTAGCTGTTGACTTGTCATATATGACTTCTATTATGCTGAGGAGCATTTCTCCTATACTTATTTTATTGAGAGTTTTTATTATGAAAGGATGTCGAATTTTTGTCAAGTGCTTTTTCTGCATCTATTAAAATGATCATATGATTGTTATCCTTTATTTTATTAATGTGGTGTATCACATTTTTTGATTTGCTTATGTTCAACCACCCTTGCATCCTATGGATGAATCCCTCTTGATCGTGGTGTGTGATCATTTTAATGTGTTCTTGAATTTGGTTTGCCAGTATTTTGTTGAGGATTTTTGCATTTGGGTTCATCAGGGATATTGGCCTGCAATTTTCTTTGCTTGTGGTATCCTTGTCCGCCTTCAGTATCAGGGTAATGCTAACTTCATAAAATGAGTCTGGAAGTGTTCCTTCCTCTGCAATATTTTAGAAGAGTTTGAAAAGGATTGGTATTAATTTTTAAATGTTTGGTAGAACTCACCTGTGAAGCCATCTGGTCCTGGGCTTTTATTTGTTGGGAGATTTTTGATTACTAATTCAATCTCCTTGTTATTGGTATCCTCAAATTTTCTATTACTTCATAACCCAGTCGTTGTAAGTAGTGTGTTTCTAGGAATTTATCAATTTCTCTTATATTATCTAATTTGTTGGCATATAATGGACCACAGTTTTCTCTTATGATCTTTAGAATTTGTGTGGTATCACTTGTAATGTCTCTTCTTTCCTTTATTTTTATTGGGTTGTCTTTTTTTTTCTTAGTCTAGATAAATATTTGTCTATTTTATTTTTTCAAAAAGCCAACTCTTAGTTTTATAGCTATTTTCTATTGTTTCTCTAGTCTTTTTTTATTTATATTTTATTTTATTTTTTGTACTGTATTTATTTATTTAAGAGAGAGCACGAGCAGGGTGAGGGGCAGAGCGAGAAGCAGCCTCCCCACTGAGCAGGGAGCCTGATGTGGGGCTCGATCCTGGGACTCTGGGATCATGACCTGAGCTGAAGGCAGAAGCTTAACTGACTGAGCCACTCAGGCGCCCCACTCTAGTGTTTTTGTTTTTGTTTTTTTAAAGATTTTATTTATTAGAGAGAGAGAGAGAAAGCAGGAGCAGGGAGAGGGGCAGAGGGAGAGAGAGAAGCAGGCTCCCGGCTGAGCAGGGAGCCTGAAGCAGGGCTTGATCCCAGGACCCTGAGACCATGACCTGAGCTGAAGGCAGACGCTTAACTAATTGAGCCACCCAGGCACCCCTCTCTAGTCTTTATTTCATTTATTTCTGCTCTAATCTTTTTTTTTTTTTTTAATTTCTGCTCTAATCTTTATTATTCCCTTCCTTCTGCTAACTTTGGGCTTGGTGTTTCTTCTTTCCCAGTTACTTGAGATATAAGGCTAGGTTGTTTATTTGAGGTCTTCTTTTTTCTTATCATAAGTATTTATTACTATAAACTTTCCTCTTTGAACTGCTTTGGCTGCATCCCATAAGTTCTGGTGTGTTATGTTTCCATTTTTGTTTGCCTCTAGATATTTTTTGATTTCTTCATTGACCCATTGGTTGTTAAGAAGTGTGTTGAATTTTCACCTATTTGTAAACTTTCCAGCTTTCTTCTTGTTACTGATTTCCAGTCTCAAACCATTGTGGTTGAAAAAGATACCGGATATGTTCTTAAATTTCTTAATATTTATTTTGTGACCTAACATATAATTTATACTGGAGAAGGTGTCATGTATGCTTGAGAAGAATGTGTTTTCTGCTGCTGTTGGAACACAATGTTCTGTATATGTCTGTTAGGTGTATTTGGTTTAAAGCATCATTCAAGTCCATTATTTTCTTACTGATTTTCTCTCTGAATGATCTGTTGAAAATGAAGTGTTAAAGTTCCCTACCATTGCTGCATTGCCATCTGTTTTTGCCTTCACATCTATTAATACTTGTTTAATATATACAGGTTTTCCAATATTGGGTATGTAGATGTTTACAGTTGTTATATCCTTATGATGACTTGATCCCTTCATCATTATATAATGACCTTCTTTGTCTCTGTTAGGTTTTAGACTTGTAGTCTATTTTGTCTGATGTAAGTATAGCTATCCCTGCTCTCTTTTGGTTTTCATTTGTGCAGAATATCTTTTTCCACCCTTTACTTTCAGCCTTTGAGTGTCCTTAAATTATAAGTGAGTCTTGTGAGCAGCATTTAGTTTTTTGTTTTTTTTTTTTAAATAAATTTTTTGGTCTATTCGGTCACTCTTTGGTTTTAATTAGGGAATTTAAACCATTTACATTTAGAGCAATTACTGATAAGTAAAGACTTACTATACCATCCTGTTAATTGCTTTTTCTGATTGTTGTGTAGTTCCTTTGTTTCTTTCTTCCTCTCATGCTTTGTGAGCTGATGATTTTTTTACAGTGGTATGCATTGGTTCTGTTCTCTTTATCATTCATTTATCTGTTATAGATTTTTGCCTTGTGGTTATCATGAAACTTTTATAATATATCTTATAATTATGACTATTTTGAGCTGATAAGTTCAATTGTATAAAAATCTTCTGCCCATTTACTTGCTCACATAGTTTGTTGTTGATGTCCCAATTTAAATATTTTTATATTATCTATCCATTAAAAAAATATTGTTGCTATAGTTATTTTACTTTTTTTTTTGTCTCTTAACCTGTATGTTGGAATTCAAAATGATTTATACACCACCTTTGCAGTATTAGAGTATTTTGAATTTGGTGATACACTTTCCTTTACTAGTGAATTTATGCTTCCCCCTGTTTTCATGTTACTAATTAGTGTTTTTTTTTTTGTTTCAACCTCAACAACTCCTTTTAGCATTTCTTGTAAGGCAGGTATGATGGTGATAAATACCCTCAACTTTTGTTCGTTTCAGAAGATTCTATTTCTCCTTTACTTCTTTTTTTTTTTTTTTTTTTTTAAAGATTTTATTTATTTATTTGACAGAGAGGAGAGAGATCACAAGTAGGCAGAGAGGCAGACAGAGAGAGAGAGGGGGAAGCAGGCTCCCCGTTGAGCAGAGAGCCCGATGCAGGGCTCGATCCCAGGACCCCGAGATCATGACCTGAACTGAAGGCAGAGGCTTTAACCCACTGAGCCACCCAGGCGCCCCCTCCTTTACTTCTTAAGGACAACTTTGCTAGGTAAAGTATTCTTGGTTGAAAAAAACAAGCAATCAAGTCAAAAATGGGCAGAAGACATGAACAGACACTTCTCTAAAGAAGACATACAAATGGCTAACAAACACATGAAAAAATGTTCCTCATCACTAGCCATAAGGGAAATTCAAATCAAAACCACACTGAGATACCACCTTACACCAGTTAGAATGGCAAAAATTAGCAAGAAACAACAAATGGTGGAGAGGATGTAGAGAAAGGGGAACACTCTTACACTGTTGGTGGGAATGCAATCTTGGTACAGCCACTTTGGAAAACAGTGTGGAGGTTCCTCAAAAAGTTAAAAATAGAGCTATCCTATGACCCAGCAATTGCACTCCTGGGCACTTACCCCAAAGATATGTAGTGAAAAGAAGGGGCACATGCACCCCAATGTTCTTGATTGACAGTTTTTTTTTCCTTGAGCACTTTAAATATGTTATCTCATCTCCTGGCCTGCAAGCCTTCTGCTGAGAAATCTGCTGATAGCCTTATTGGGATTCCTTTGTATGTGATTAATCTTTTTTCTCTTGCTGTTTTCAAAGTTCTCTTTTTGTCTTTGATTTTGAATCTTGGTGAAGATCTCTTTGGGTTGTGTCTGGGGACCTTTGAGCTTCATGTACCTGGATGGCCATATGTTTCCCAGATTTGGGAAGTGTTCAGCCATTCTTTAAGTAAGTTTTCTGTCCCTCCCTCTGTCTCTTCTTCTGGGACACCCAGAGTGCATATATTGTTTCATTGGATGTGTCCCATAATTCACATAGGGTTTCTTCACTCTTTTCCATTCTAATTTCTTTTTCCTTCTCTGACTGGATAATTTCAACTTGACCTGTCTTCGAGTTTCCAGATTCTTTTTTCTGCCTGCTTGAGCCTAATGTTGAAGCTTTTCTTGTATTTTTAATTCCATTCATTGTATTCTTTTAGCTCAGAGTCTTGGTTAGGTTCTTTTCGTGTGATTTATGTCTCTGTTGAACTTCTCATTTTGCTCATGTATGGTTTTCCTGAGTTCATTAAGTTGTGTTTTCTTGAATCTCACTGAGCTTCCTTAAAAATTCCTTAAAATGATTACTTTAAATTCTTTTTCAGGTGACTCACAGATCTGTATTTCTTCAGGATTGGTTACTGGAAAATCATGTTCCTTTGGTGGTGCCATGTTTGGTTTGTCATATTTCTGATGGCTTTGTGTTGATGTTTGCACATTTGAGGGCTCTTCCAGCCATTTGAACTGGCTTTGGCAGGGAAAGACTTTGACCTAAAGGTGGCTGCAAGGGTGGCAGATCGGTGGGCTGCAGCCTCTTTTGTTCTGGGAAGGCACACCGGTTTGATCTCCATGCAATTGTATCAGCTGGGGTCCATGTGGGCATAGATTTGTGGATGTTTTCTGTGGCCAAGACTGTGGGTGGCATGGTAACTAAGGCTATTGGGATATTCAGAGGTGAAGGTTGCTTGGATCTTCTGTTCTATTTTTGCCTGTGGGAGGAATTTCTAGCACAAGCAGATCCCTCTTGGCCTGTAGTCTGGAATGTTGGCACTTAGAGCAATAGGAGAGCAGAGATCCCAGGAGAGTCCCAGGATCAGATGCATGTGGAACTACCACAGTGCCTGGGTCCTGGGGCACCGGTGCACTTGATGTGGTGGTGGCACTGATGTCTAAGGTGTGGGTAGATGCAGAACCTTGTGAAACCAGGGTCCGGATCTCTGGGTCTTGCAGTGATTCTGGCCATGTAGATGATGCAGCAGTGGCACGGGCCCTGGGGTAGCAAGGAATAGCAGTGGCTTGAGCCCAGGGAACAGGGGACTGTAGCAGTAGAGCCTGTGGATAGTGGTGTGTCACAGTCCCAACTCTGGCCTCAGGGGCAATTTCAGGATAGCAGAAGCACATCCCTAGTGATGGTCTATTAAAGCCCCATGTTAGAATCCAGGGAGCAAGTACCCCTGGCAATGACAGCTCAGAGCTTTGACCTGGAACCCAGGGCCAGGATCAGAGGAGTGGTAGTGTGGCCTGGCGGTGATGGTTCAGAGCAGCAACCTGAGACCTGGGGGTGGGCTCAGAGGAGCCAGTGTAATGGGGCAAAGCTGCAGCCTGAGTCGAGGGCAGGGCTCAGGACAGTGGCAGCCCCCATCTTGTATATGGCGAGGTGCTGTGAAGTCTTGATCCCAAAGAATTGGGCACAGCAGTGACAGGGCTCCTGAGGGCAGATCTTATTGCAGTGACAGCTCAAGCCAGGAGGAGGGGACTCAGTGGTGGGAAGTCAGGGCAGCTCCATCAGCTGGGATCAGCACTGGTGTAGACTGTGGGAGGCCATGGTGGCAAAGGCTGCAGACATCCACAGTGGTGTGGCTTGCTGGGATTCTCCTGCCTCTCCTCTACCCCATGAGAGCAGGTTCCCCTGAGTGGATTCCCCATGTAGCAAGCCGCTTTGACTTGAGAATGGGGAGATGTGGGTAAAACCCTTTCTGTCCTTTTCTGTGTGACCATGCTTGGGTTTTAAGCTCTGCAGGGTTTTTGCTGCTTTTTAAAAGCTGTAGCCCACAGCTTCCCCTGAGTTATTTTCATTGGTTTGTAGTTGTTTATGAACTGTTTCTGTTGTTTTTTCGTGGGGATGATGAGCATTGGGATCCCCTAGCCCTCCATCTTGCTGACTGACGTCACCTCCCTTGCACAAGGCAGAGCTTTATAAACTACTGAGCCCAGGTCCCACCCCAGAGGCTCTGATTTAATTGGTCTGGGGTGTGCCAAGATATTAGGGGCCCTAAAGCCCCCGGTGACTCTGATGTATGTCACAGTTCCCTTTCTGAGGCTCTGCTCTATAGGAAAAGGTACTTTAACTAGTCCCAGCTGGAACCTTCTGGTTTTCCAGTGCCTACAATGACTATAGTTTGGGAGGCAGGATACACAGTGCCCTTTGCTATATTACCACAAAAGTTTATGCTGCTTAAATTAGTCTTTTAAATGGTGGCAATCCATATTGAGTACAGATTAATCCAAAGCTCAAATGCTTTAATATTTGGTTCAGTGAGGGCATATAAGTATGGGTGGCCACACCACAACAGATGCTCAGTGTGTTTTAGTTCTTTTCATGCAACTCTTTTAGAAACAAGTTGTACCTGTAAGTGTCCCAAGTGTTTGGCTGGAGGCCTGAAATATACAAAGTGGATCTCTGAATCTTTGTGGGACTTCGCCATGAGCTGAGACACTCCTAATTTCATACACTAGATGGCACAAGAAGACCGCCGGGCTGAGGCTGCTGACTCCGGTCAATGAGACTCCGTCCAAATGAGGCTGCAGAGGATCATTTTTTTCAGGTGTTAGTAGGATCCAGACAAGGCAAAACAACTCTGTGTGTTACTACTGGGATAAAATGCAGAGATTCATATTCTCTGGGGGGGGGGGCGGTGTTGGATCTCCTTGGGTGAGAAACACAGGCAGATAAACATTAGTTCAAGGTGACAGCTGCCAGACACAGGGCCAGGTGTGTTGAGCTCAGAGGAAGGGGCTGGGGTGGGGGAGGGGGTTTGAAAAGACGCAGAAACTGCCCCTGCTCTGCCTACAGACAGGCCATAAGAAAATGTTGATATTTAGCACTTTCTTTTGAGAAGGAAACAATGTCTCACACCAGATAGCAGGTTTTCATTTCTAACATCACTGGTAGCATGTCGACTCAGGTCCTGACATGCAGGGGAACAGAGGAAGGGTAGCTTTGAAAGGAGTTCGAATTCACCACCCCCACAGAGAAAGGGGTCTAGTCCTGTGACTTCTGTTCTGCGAGATGTTTCTGGAATTAGAAAATGGTGCATTTTGTGAAGAGCGCTGGCAAGGAGCCATTCCTTCTGACTGATGGGAGGGCTGGCGCATCCGTCGTTAGAGATGTGTGCATTTGATCTGAAGACAGTGAACACGCCAGGTGTCCTTGGATTTCCCCGTCCACAGGCGGCTGACAGCCTCCAGATCCCAGAGTGCTGGCCATGTGAAGTGGCCTAGCACAGCATCGCACAGCGGCGAGGCCGGTGGTCCTATTTGAAATGACTCTTTGGTCTGCTGGACTCTCTCTGTGCCTCCGTGATCTGTCCTTAGATCAAGATTAACTCACCCTGCAGGTGGGGGAGCTCCTGTCACAGGTCTTTACTTTTGATTTCTCTGCTCCATCTACACTCTTGCTATTGATACGCATTCTGGCTTTGCCTTGAGTGGATGCTTGCTTTCTCTCTGGCATTTCATTTAGAGTGTGCTGGCAAGGCCTGCACAAGGCCCTTACTACAGTATTGGATTTTTCCCCCCTTAATTGAAAGAATAGAGGAAACTGCAAATGACTGTTTATCTGATTGGAGTAGCCTTACTGGTGGTGGCTGCCTGTTTGGGAAACAGCTCTTGCTTAAGAGTCTTCAGGTTGGGATAACGAGCTCGTTCTGATTGTTGTGGGTCAATATTCAGAGCAGGCAGCCACTGCATAGCCTAGGTTGGGAGCCACAGCTCACAAGGACACAAACGTCAGCAGAAATTGTTTGTAAGATGAAATATTATGTTTCTTTATTCAGAGGACTGCGACTCTGATACCAGTATGACCAAACACTGGCAGTGGGTGGGCAACTGTTAGAACCCATCCTCTTCCTTTCGTGGCTTACTAGTGGCAGGAGTCTATGGGGGAGGCCACTGCCACCACCAACTGTCCTCAGCCTGACCCCCACCCCAAACCTACTGAGTCAGTCCGCACTGTCACAAGATGAATGTTCCTGCGAAGGGGAGAAAAGCTGTGTCTCAGGAGCGTGTCTAGCTCCAGGGATTGTGTTTGGTCGAGTCTTACCAGTCTCCTGGGCCAGTCTGACCATCAGCAAACTGGATAGCCCAGGTGGGGGTGCTGGTCCTTGACAAAAGGCTCCGCTGAAGGCGGCTCGGCTGCAGAGAGTGGGGCGGGGCTGCGGGTTCTGCTGAGAGCCCAGGTTATCAGAGTGATTATCATGGTTTTGCCCCTCGTACTTTGGGCCGTGGCTGTTCCCAGTCCCCTCGCAGTACCAGGTGAGGCGGCACAGAAGCTGCCGGTTCCTCACCTACACTCCATGCCGGGGAGCTGCCGGGCGGTTGGCTGTGGAGCCCCAGTCTCCCTCACACACATTTCTGAGGTTCACCTTCATGGGGGAGAAATAGTCGTTCATGCGGCAGTGTTATTCTGATGTCCCCGAGCCACTGTAGATGCATTAACACTGGTGGGCCTCGACTGGAAGAGTCCAGGGACTTTCGGACTGGCCAGTGTTTCCTCGGTGTTTCCAAGGACTGCCTAGCTACCAGGGGACAGCACGATCCAAGATGGGTGCCATCCATGAATGGATTCCGTCCTCGCCATGCACTGATCTCTGTCTGACAGATGAAGAAGGCCCAGCTCAGGGGGTCACTAGGTAGAGTCCCTTCCTTGCTGCACACAGCCCTGGTCTGCTTGAGGCCACGTGGGCTTTATACCTATACACTGTCTTTTGGGTCATTTCTGTGGACCACTCCCCGACTTCCTGTAACACTTCGATTAAGAGTAGGAATGAGTTTGGTTGGAATCTTAAAGAATGAGGCGGTGGGCATGGGGACAGCCTTATTTGCTTCCTTTAGGCTGTCCATGGGTTTCTGAGGGTGAGGGAGGGGGCAGACAACTGCAGTCTGAATCCTGGCTGTGCCTTTCCTTTCTTGTGGCTTTGGTTCCCCGCAGCGGGTTCTGACATGCTCCTAGCTCACAGATTGAGCCAGGTGGAGCTGCTGGCAGCCACGGGCGTCCTGGCCAGGCTGATTTCACGGCATTGTTCCCGCACATGAGCTCATATTTATGTGGAATGATGGGGAACAGTGCCTGGTGTCCCTTCTTTTGTTTATATACATTTTTTTCTTTGTGAGGAGGGAAAAAAAGAGCTGACTCCCTTTTAAGGAACATGAAAACTGAGTTTTGTCTTCCCTTCCTATTACTGTCAAACGAAAGTCACCTTAGAATTCAAAATCACATGGGGTCTGTCACTGGCAGGAAGCAAGGCCTTTCCTCGTCAATGTATAACTTACAGTAAGTTCTCAGCAGACCAAAAAAAATGCCTTTTATCATGTTCTGGTTTTTCCCTCCCACTGTTTTATTTCACTTACAACATCACTCAGGCCCAAATGGTATTTGTCAGGAGTAATTGGCAAACGCTGGAGGCTGTGTTCAAGGCTGCTTGAATGGAAAATCTCAAAGCAGTCGCCCATGTTGAAAGAATATATTACATTTGATCTTTTTTTTATGATTTCTGCAGACATGATGCGTGTCTGCATTCTTTAACCTTATAACCCCTTTGTATTTGAAAGAAAAAAAAATCCCTGCAGGAAGTGGCACTTCACAGTTAATTTACAGTATGCCTGAGAAGTAACCACAACACATGGGAAGTCATTTTAAAAACACCTCCATGATTTATTTTTATTAGCCATCTAATAAGCCTGTGCTGGTTTGCAGGTTGTTATACGTTGAATTATGACTTCGAGCCTTGCGTTTCATGTCTGTTTCTACGAGGCTGTTTATTCTACTGGATGAAAATATGCCTAAGGATGCTGGCAGCCCTCCGAGAACGTGTAATACCCTCTCCCTTGGTCTTGTTTGTAAGCGGCATGCTTTCGGATACAGCAAATTAGAATCATGGGATCAAATTGAGGTCCTGAGCAGAGGCGACATGACTGACAGCAGCGTGGTGAACCAGGACTGGGTGCCCTAAACTGCTGGGCTGCTCCCTCTGCCAGACGGACCCTCTGTGTTTTCTCTCCTAGGCACACAGCACCGTTAGATGACAGAGCTTGGACAACCTAATAGAAATCCACCTTCCTCCATGTTCCAGACGTGCATGGGTACGTCCTAAGAAGGAAGCGACACAGGCTCTCAGAGCTCATGGTGAGTCCTTACCACCTTGTAGCTACTACACTGGGGTCGTTCTGGAGTAAGAACGTACACCAAGAGTCCTCTCAGTGTCATAGAAACTCTGGATCGCAGGTCAGCAAACTATAGCCACTCCCTATTTTTGAAAATAAAGTTATTTTTTTTCCCTAAATGCAAACTTTAAAAAATTGTGGTAAGGTATGCATAACATGAAATTTGCCATCATAACCATTGTTAAGCATACAGTTTGGCGGCATCGAGTACGATGTTGCGTAAGCATCACCGCGGTCTATTTCCAAAACTTCATCACCCTAAACGGAAACTCAGTGTCCATTCATCAGTAACTCCCCCTTCCATTCCCTGCTCTGCCTCAGCACCTGGTAGCCTCTCATCTACTTTCTGTCCCTGTGATTTGCCTATTCTAGATATTTCATAGAGGTGGGATTGTATACTATGTGTCCTTTTTGTCCGGTTTGTTTAACTTAGTATCATGTTTTTGAGGTTCATGCGTGATGTGGTGTGCATATTAGGGATTCGTTGCTCCTTCTGGCTTCGTTGACGTTTAATTGAGAGTTAAGCATTGTATGTATTTACTTGATGATTTGACATATTTTTACATTATGAAATAATCACCACAATCAAGCTAATATATCCATCACCTCACATAGTTACCATGTAATTTTTTTTTTTTCTTGGTGGTAAAGACACTTAAGATCTACCCTCCAAGCAAATTTCGGGTAAACAAAATAGTACTATTAACTATAGTCACAGCATTGTACATTAGATCTCCAGAACGTACTCATCTTGCATCGCTGCTCTTTTTCTTTGTGATAAAAACATAAAACAAACATAATATAAACGTAGCATAAAATTTGCCATCTTAACCATTTTTTTTTTTTAAAGATTTTATTTATTTATTTGACACAGAGAGAGCTCACAAGCAGGCAGAGAGGCAGGCAGAGGGAGAGGGGGGAGCAGGCTCCCTGCTGAGCAGAGAGCCCGATGCGGGGCTCGATCCCAGGACCCTGAGATCATGACCTGAGCCGAAGGCAGAGGCTTTAACCCACTGAGCCACCCAGGCGCCCATCTTAACCATTTTTAAATGTACAGTTCGGTAGCGTTAACTATATTCACATTGTTGTACGACAGATCTCAAGGACTTTTTCATCTTGCAAGACTGAAACTCTATACCCATTGAATAATACCTCCCCTCTACCCTCTCCCCCTCTGCCCCTGGGGACTACCATTCTACTTTTTATTTTTAAGAGTTTGACTCCTTAGATACCTTCCAGGGATGGAATCATACAGTATTTGTCTTTTTGTGACTGACTTATTTCACTTAGCTTCACATTCTCAAGGTTTATCCATTTCATAGCATGTGACAGGATTTCCTTTTTTATGGCTGAATAATATCTCCCTGTATTTATTTATGTATGTATATGTGTGCATATATATATGTATATGTATATATAACAATTTTGTTATCTATTCATCAGTTGGTGGACACTTGGGATGTTTCTACCTCTTGGCTATTGTGAATAATGCTGCTATGAACATGGACATACAGATATCTCTTTGAGTCTTAGCTTTCAGTTTCTTCGGGTGTATACCCAGAAGTGTGTAAATAAAGTTTTATTGTAACGCACCCATGTCTATTTGTTTACCCATTGTCTATGGCTGTTTCCCCTTACAAAAGGAGAGTTGAGCAGTTGTGACAGAGACCACATGGCCCAGAAACCTGAAAATATTTACTCTCTGGCCCTTTCAAGAAAGAATTTGCTGACTCCTGCTCTAGATCTAAAGAATACGTATGTTCTACATTCGGTGGCTCTGTTGGAGAGTTACTTTTCTTGGTCACTGGTTTTCAATCAGGCCTAGTTATTTACCTGGTGTTTGGTAGACACAAAACAGTCACAGCCAGTTCCAATCATAGAATGACTCTTTTGGCCCAAATACATTGGCTTACCTCCCAGAGGTGACTGACAATGATAAGTATGAGATCTGTACTGTGGCGAATTTTTTTTTTTCCTGCCACAATACATATGTATTAGTTTCTTAGGGATGCTATAACAAATAACCACAAACCTGGCGGCTTAAAACAATAGCATTTTAGGGGTGCCTGGGTGGCTCAGTCGATTGAATGTCTGACTCTTGGTTTCAGCTCAGGTCATGATCTCAGGGTCGTGAGACCGAGTCCCGTGTCGGGTTTGTGCTCAGTGCAGAGTCTGCTTCAGATCCTCTCCCTCTCCCCCCTCTGTCCCTCTCCCTGCTCTCTCAAATAAATAAATAAATAAATAAATAAATAAATAAATAAAATCTTAAAAACAACAACAACAAAAAGAATAGCATTTTATTCTGTCACAGTCTTGGCAGCCAGAAGTCTGAAATCAAGTTTTCAGTAGAGTTGTTCCTTCTGGAGGCTCTAAGGAGGAATCTGTTCCACACCTTTCTCCTAGTTTCTGGTGGTTGCTAATAATCCTTGGGATCCCTTGGCTTGTAGCTACATCCATCCCAATCTTTGCCTCCATGGTCATACGACCCATTTTCTGTCTCTCTCTGTAGTTGTTTCTTCTCTTCTCTTAAAAGGACTTCTCATTGGGAGGGCACCTGTGTGGCTCAGATGCTTAAGAAGCATCTGGCTCTTGGTTTTAGCTTAGGTTGTGATCTTGGGGTCATGGGATTGGGCCCCGCTTCAGGCTCTGCACTCAGCATGGAGTCTACTTGAGATTTTCTCCCTCTTCCTCTCCCCTCCCCCTACTCAAGTTCTCTCTCTCTCTCTCTTTCTAAAATAAATAAAATCTTAAAAAAAAAAAGAGGACTTGTCATTGGTTTTAGGGTATACCCAGTTGATCTAGGATGAGCTCATCTTGAGATCCTTCACTTAATTATATCTATAGAAACCTTATTTCCAAATAAGGTTACCTTCGAAGGTACTTGGGCTTATGACTTAGACATTTCTTTTGGTGGTGGACAGGTGACACCGTAGGGGAGGGAAAACATTTTTCTCTACTCTTTTAGGTTCAGTGACAGGGGCCTGTGAATTAAACTGCCAAAAGACAGATCAATAGGAAGAAACATTTATTTTACATGCACATAGGGCCTGCATAGAAAACAAAACCCAAAGAAATAGTTAGGCTTGAGACCTTATATACCATTTTTAAAAAGGTAATAAATGTAGAGAAGTGACTAGACAAAGGAAAAGGGGTTTGGGCTTCTAGGAAGCCCAATTTTGGGAAGATAAATATATGGGGAAACTAATGGAAAATAAGGGCTATTTAGTAAGGGTTGTTATGCAGACTAAAGTTGGCAATCTCCAGTGATATAGGAGTCCCTGGTGATTAAGAGTTGTTCTCCTCTTCCTGGTACAGGGACAGGAGGAGGAGGAGCACCTTTATAGATAGAAATTTATGCCCTGATTTTAGGCAGAAAGGAAGAGGGAAGAGAGTTCTTCCTGCGTCTACTGTTTCTCAATTGCCTATAACCCAAAAAGTGCTATGCTAAAGTGACATATTTTGGGGTAGCATGTTCTGATTCATTTCAACTCCATTCAACACAGTACGACATATAATGTACCACATTTACATCCAAGCTGTATAGATGTATGTATATCTAATATAAACACACATCCCATGAGTAGACTCAGAGTTTTAGAAAATATAAACAATCCTGTAGAGAAATAAGGCAAATGACACTGTGCTCTTTTTGGTGACTTTCATAACTGTATTTATCCAGATATTAAGTGAAGCAGCCATATAAAGGTCTCAAAAAACTAGTCATTTTATAGGTAAAGGTGAATATTACTGATGTAATTATTGAAAAAATTTTAAAGATATCTTTTAAGGAATAAATTATTTCTTCGAGGAGTAATGATTTTGTTCCCTTCTGTAGTCCATAGATAATTAAGCAAGCTTGTGCTACATACAATGTTGTATTTGTTTCAGGCGCATGACATAGTGATTTGGAAATTCTGTCCTTTGCTCAGTGCTCACCTCAGTAAGTGCAGTCACGCTTTTATTCGTGTCTGGCTCCTGTTATTAATGGGAAAACTTTTGGTCTTTCACCTTAAGTATAATGTTAGCTATGGGTTTTGCAGATGTCCTTTATCAGCTTGGGAAAGTTCCCTTTTATTCCTACTTTATTGAGGTTTTTTTTTTTTTCTCCTTATGATTTTTTTCCCCCAAATACCTTTATTTTATTTTTTCAGTGTTACAAGATTCATTGTTCATGTACCACACCCAGTGCTCCATGCAATACGTGCCCTCCTCAATACCCACCACCAGGCTCGCCCAACCCCCGACCCCCTTCCCCTCCAAAACCTTCAGTTTGTTGCTCAGAGTCCATAGTCTCTCATGGTTCATCTTCCCCTCCGATTTCCCCCAATTCACCCTTCCTTTCTTTGGGTCTCAGAGTTTGCCAAATGCTTTTTCTGTATCTGATCATGTGATTTTTGTCCTTTATTTTGTTAATAAAGTATATTACACTGATTGATTTTCATATCAACCAACCTTGCATTCCTGGAAAAAATTCCATTCAGTCATGGAGCATAATCCTTTTTATATGTTGCTGGATTGAGTTTCTTAATACGTTGTTGATTTTTGTATCTATAGTCATAAAGGATATTGGTCTATAGTTTTCTTATAATATTTTTGTCTGGTTTTGGTCTCAGGGTAATTAGATAATCTCACCTCATGAAATAAGTGTGGAAGTATTTCCTCTCGTTTTCTTTGGAAGAATTTGTGAAGTATTGTTTTTTTTTTTTTTAACTGTATTTTGTAGCATAATGGAGGTCTCCTCATCTCTATTATGTAATGTAAAAAGAAGCAAGTGAGAAGGAATAGTACCTTTGTGCCTCTAGATGTCATCTCTGCATCATGTCTGGACCTACAGCAGCCTCTTTGGCACTATAAGGGGAGTCATCCCAAGTCAATACCCTAAGTATGGCAGAGTAGAAAGAAGGAAAGCAGAAAGAGGGAAAGTTCTTTATGAGCAACTGAATAATCAACCCTGGATCCTTCCTCCCTCTCTCTCTCTTTCTCTCACCCCAACCCCCACCCTAGATCTCTTGCTGTGTGATGTAACTCATGTCTTTATTATTGTTTAAGCTCCTTTTTGTTAGGTTTTCAGTTATGTGCAACTGAAAATATCTGAGAGTGATTATTGCATCTTGTGCAATAGGAGTATTCCCTGTTTTCTTTAGTGTCTCTCACTTTCTATGCCATCAGGCTAAGAGAACACAAATTGTGCCTGCAGAAAATAGCATCGAAGGGACCAAGCAGTCACTGGCTTCTGTGTAAAGCAGATCAAGTACAGCCTCAAGGTTACATGGAATATAACTTTGCTGGGACCCTTTAGGCTGCCCTGAACATTAAAAAATCCTTAAATACTTAAGGGGTTTACCATTTTTTGCCCCTTGCATGAAAGTGGGTAAAATAAAGGACAGATTGGATTTGGAGAGACATAGAGTAGAGCTTGAATTGTCACTCACAGAATGACCATGTATATTCGTCAGGGTTCCCCAGAGAAACCAGGTGAATAGAATTGGTCCCACATTTCTGACGCCTGGGACACATACCCAATGTAATTCCCCTTCCTTAAGTGTGGATGGGACTGTAATCACAATGATTAGAGTATGTTATGTGACATAAGTGAGGGGGCTTTTCAGACATAATTAAGGTTCCAAATCAGTTGACTTTGAGTTAATCAAAAGAGAGGTTCTCGTAAGTAGACCTGACCTAATCAGGTGGGCCCTTAAAAGCGACAGCACTTTCTGAAGAGCTAGAGTTGAAGTATGAGGGGGCCTCTGGTGAGGGCTACATGGCAAGGGCTTGAGAAAATCCTCTAGTAGCTAGAGTGGTCCCCAGATGACAACTAGCAAGAAAATGGGGACCTCAGTCATACAGCCCCAAGGAAGTCAATTCCGTCAACAACTTGAAGGTGCTTGGAAGTGGATCTTTCCCTCATTGAGCCTCCGAATGACAATATACCTGGCTAATAAGTTGCTTTCAGCCTTGCGAGACTGTCTTAGTCTGCTTGGGCTGCTATAACAAAAATACTGTAGACTGAGTGGCTTAACCAACAGACGTTTATTTCTCACTGTCTGAGACCTTGGAAGTCCAAGATCAGCGTGCTGGCAGATTGTGTGTCTGGTGAGAGCCCTCTTCCTGGTCTGCAGATGGCTGCATTCTTGCTGTGTCTTCACATGCCTGAGAAAGCGAGCGAGCAAGCTCCAGTCTCTTCATTTACTTAGAGGGCACTCTTCTCATCATGGGGGCTCACCCTCATGACCTCATCCAAGGCTAATCAGTTCCCAGAGTTTCCAGCACATTGATGATTAGGGCTTCAACATATGAATCTGGGGTGATACAAACATTTAGTGCAAACTGAGAGCAAAGAACCCAGTTAAAATGTGCCGGAGTCCTAGCCTATAGAAACTGCGAAATTAATAAAATGGTATTGCTTGCAGCACTGTTTGTGGTAATTTGTTACGCGGCAATAGAAAATTAATATAGGTAACATTTCGAATATCATTCCTTTATATTGGGAAAAATAGGTTAATTATCAATGTAGAATAAATTGTGAAAAGTAATGTTTGACAACTCAGAAAATTACATATAGATCAATTATCCAGCAAATTGCCTTTTCTTTTTTTTCTATTAAATGTTGTCACTTCTGAGGAGACCCCACAGATAAGGGGCAGGTTTGGGGAGAGTGTAGGGAATGCTTTCTACCTTTCCCCAAAGAGTTGGCCAGGTGTGTTCAGCTGTTGGGAGGCCGATGCCCCTGAGAGGCCCTCCTCCTGGCCCTGGGACAGGCTTGGCCCTGGGATGCCATAGTCAGCCCTGGCTTATATGCACTCTGGGCGGGCTTCCTTGTGTCAGAGGAAATCTACTCCAGGCAAGTGCGTCCAGGTTAAGAAGAACCATGGCATTGGGAAAGATGGCTTCAAATACACAGGGCCAGTATCTAGTTGAGTATTGTTTCTCTATGGCACAAGGTATAGTCATTTCTTGAAACCTTTTTTTTTTTTCTTAAAGATTTTATTTATTTATTAGAGAGAAAGCGTGAGCACAAGCAGGGGGAGGCAGAGGGGCAGAGGGAGAGGGAGAAGCAGGCTCTCCACTGAGCAGGGAGCCCAACATGGGGCTCGATCCCAGAACCCTGGGACCATGACCTGAGCCGAAGGTAGATGCTTAACCAACTGAGCCATGCAGGCGCCCCTGAAACCTTCTTACTCAGTAAAAATTGTTTGGGCAAATCTGGTTTGCTTGGTAGCTCTACTTGTCCTGTTCTCAGCTTGGGCATCAATCATAGTTCTTAGGTATAGCATTAAGATTGTGTCTGACTCCATGTTATTAAACTGATAACGTGATTTCTTAAAGATAAATGATGATCAAAACTACTGACCTTTTATTAATTTTAGTTAAGAAGTTCTTGGGATTATTTCTTAATGTTGCAAGTGGATACAGAACAATTTTCTTTTCTCTCTTTGGCTTTGATGGGATCACAGGTAGTCGTGTGCATTTCTAGCTTGCTAGAAGTACCTTTTCTCTTGTTTTTGGATTGGCAATGAAAATGCGAATAAGATGGAGGTTTTTTTTTTTTTTGGAAATTTAAAAAATGTCCAGTCATTTGTACAAATGGTTTAAAAGCCTTGAGATTTTAGGAATGTGTATTTGCAATTATTCTCCTTTAATAATTAATCACTAATATGTTTTAATCACTGAGAACGTTGTTTTGATCATTAAGAATTTACAATGTAAAGATTATTTCAAGGTCAAATTTCAGATGTTAATCTTTGTAACCTAATGCATGTAAATCTCTACTGAATTCGGTTTAAAAATAAAAAGTAAATCATTAATTCGAGCTAGCATACTTACTGGAAATTGTCTTTTATTATTTTCTGCTGTGGGTCAAGGTCATTCTTTAATCAAACCTCAGTTTGATCTAGAGTCGTAGGAAGAAAAATCAGTCTTCTCCTGTCTTTCCCTAAAAATACAGCCTCACAGGGAACTACTTCCACCTTCCCTTTCTCTTAACTGTTCTCATCCCATCTGTAATTATTGCTGCTGCTGTTTTGCTTTTTTTTTTTTTTTTAATTTTGAGGGCAGTTTGTGTCACCAGGTACAAGACACTAAGTTAGGTGACTTTGCTTGCTGGTAGGGTATTTTTGCTTGATGCTTTGATATGAAAGCTTTATATGGTATCTTCCTTCCCTTCAATGGGCATCCTAATTACTGAGGCCTTCTGCTTAACTGTCTTCTACCAGGGGCTGTGTGGAGATAGGTTACCAGCATGGGTTCTAGACGGAGCCTCACTTGGGTTTGGGTCCTGATACACCACTAACTAGTTCTGGAACCATGGGAAGTTTTTATCCTCCGTCCTGTGTCTCTTCCTCTTCATCTGTAAATGGGGACAAGCAGAGTACTGATTTCCAGGGGCTCTTTTGAGGATGAAATGTACCTCAGCATGCAACCAAGGCTGGCTATCGTGTAGGGGCATCAATTTAACTCACACTACAGAGAAAATGTAATGCCTTCATTGTGGCTGCATGATCCAATTTCCCCCTCAGCCCACCCCACAGGTTACTGGGTAAAATCTGGCTTTTAGTCCTGTCCAGTTTAAATTTTATCTCATCTAATTTAATTTAAAAAGCCTCAATTGAATTTAAATAGCTTCTTTAGGCAATTGCCTGAAGAGAAACATGGTCCAGTAGCCTCCCTTGTTTCTTTCCTAAAATGGCATTGGGTGGGAGGAGGGGATTTGTGTTTACAGTTCTACCCTCCCCATGCTGGTTCTTCTGTCTGTAACTGTTGAACTCACAGCCTGTCCCAGGCACTGTCTCTGGGACACATCTGCTATCTCTCTCTTACTGGATTTTGCTACCTGCAGACTTCTGAGCCCAATTCTCTACCTGGCCCCGGGCCAGGAATCCCTGTGGCCCAGGCTGGCTGATCTTCAAGACATCCTCTAGAATGACTATGATTTTGGTGCTGCCAAATTTTGCAGGTTGTGTCCAGTCCCTGAATTGGAATGTGGGACAGCCTGTAAGCTGGTTCCTATTCCTTCATATGGCCAGAACTCTGTCCTGGAATATCCTCACTTGAAAATTAGTCCAATTAGTCCACCTGTTGGCTTAGAGTTATGGACTGCATGTTTCTGTCTTCCCCACCCCCCATTCATATGTTGAAACCTTAACCCCTAGTGTGATGGTTTTGGGGCCTTTGAGAAGTGGTTAGGTTTAGATGAGGTCATGAGAGTATAGTCCCCATATTGGGATTAGTGATCTTATAAGAAGAGGAAGAGCCCAGAGCTCCTGATCTCCCTCTGCCATGGGAGGACACACACCAAGAAGAGGGATGTCTACACAGCAGGAAGAGAGCTCTGACCAGAACCTGACCATGCTGGCACCCTGACCTCAGACCGCCCAGCCTCCTGAACTATAAAAGAGAAACATTTATTGTCTAAACCACCCAATCTATGGTATATATATATTTTAATAGCAGCCAGAGTGGAGGAAGGCACTTGTCTTGCTCTCCTGCCTCTGGGCTCCCTTTTTAACACAGTTCGCCCAGGGCCAAAAGGGAGGAGATTCTGTCCAGGCCTGCAGAATAAAGACCCCAGGGCTTAGTCCTCCAAGCCTGGCTGTTGATATGCTCCTGGGGAGGTAAGGAAAGCTGGATGCCCTTTCTCAGGACAGCAGCTCAGCCCGAAAGGCCATCTCTCACTGCAAAATCATCACTTTGCATGAAGGTGAATATTATGTTGGTCTATCTCTTTGCATGTCTTCTATAATCCTCATTCTCCCCCTAGACAGAGGGATGTCTCAAAGGTCAGAGCAAAGAGAAAAGCAAAAGAGAGAGAGAGGAAAAAAAAGCACATTAATACTTTCCAAACTGTTACCCTTGTAACACTGATGCTGGACTGAAGTTTCTTGCAGACCGAAACTGGGTCTGCGTGCTTGCCAGCGCCTACCCAGGACCAAGGACAGTTTTTGGTCAAAATGCAATAAATAATTGTCAAATGAATGATGAGAATGGTGAATATCTTTAGAGTTTCCTATGAACACATGTGGATGGACTTCTCAAACAGCTTGCCATCAATTAACAGCAGATGTCTCATAGATATTTTACCATGAAGAAATAATGGATCCCTTGCTAATTGTGAAGAGAGCAACTCTTTGAAGCGGAGGGAAAAGGAGTTTTTCCCTTTTCTCCATGAAGAGCAGAGTTATAGGAATGATAAACTCTTGTCAAAGCAAAAATTGCAGTGGATAATGTTAAATAGTCAAGGATGACTTTATTCAAGACTGTTACAATGGCGGCGGAGAGACTAGAATGGAGTCTGAACTCAACTCTACTGAAACAAAGGGCAGGAGGGCTTCTAAAGGCTGGAGTGAGCTAGTGGAGGATGTTAGCGGGAGGTTGATTGATGTGATGCGTAGAGCACATTGGGTTATTTCCTGAGTTCCCAAATGTTCCTCTGTGATTAGGCCACTGAGACTGGGAGGCAAGGGTGCTATCTCTCTTGATGATTACTTTTTAGAGCAATGGCTTCTGGGTCCTTGAGAAAGACATCTCTGAACTGTAAAACTGGCAAGACGCTTTAAAAGAGATTACATATATCTCAAAGTGGCAGAGAAAGAAAATACAATTACAAGTTTTCCAGAAAAACTGCTCTAAGGAAGGGGAGATCAGGGCCTAGTGTCAGGAATAAACCTGTCTCAAGTTTAGTCAAGCTGAGGGAAATGTTAAGGCCATCTTGGTCACTCAACCAAGTGAGCAGATGGTTTTCCCCTCGGGATTTAATGTGAACGTAATGTCTTATATTGTTCACTCTAAATATTCCTTCCAGAAGTAAAATATGATTTACCATAGAATAGCAAAAGGATAATTTGGCTACCATTCCAATGCTTTTTTTGGGTTCATAATTAGGGGACAGCAATCAGAGAAGAAATTAGGCAGAATAGGTTCTGTCTATGGAAGTTCTTCAGAGCTTGAGTGCCACAGATGGAAAAAACTTGGCCATGGTTCTCCCCACTTTAGAGTAAGTGTTAGCAGTGAGTGTCTTCCCAATTCTTTTTTTTTTTTTTAATTTTTATTGTGTTATGTTAGTCACCATACAATACATCATTAGTTTTTGCTGCAGCGTTCCAAGATTCATTGTTTATGTACAACACCCAGTGCTCCATGCAATACGTGTCCTCCTTAATACCCACCACCAGGCTCACCCAACCCCCCATCCCCCTTCCCTCTAAAACCCTCAGTTTGTTTTTCAGAGTCTACAGTCTCTCATGGTTCGTTTCCCCCTCTGATTCCCCCCCCCATTCACTTTTCCTTCCTTCTCCTAATGTCCTCCATGTTCTTGCCATTACCAGCCATATATGTATTGAATCAGACACTTGAAGATAAAATATGTCATATACATACAGATTTTTTTACTAAAAGAAAAGTCTATTATATGGTCTATTTGTTCTTTTGTATCCCCCACAATTCCATCTTTCCCCCCTCCCATTCCACTTTGGTAATAATTATTAGTAGGTCTTCATTGCCATAACTCTCCAGCATTAGTGAAGTTAAAGAGAGAACGTTCATGGGAGGTCAGACACACTGGATACCGATAGAGGCATCTAAAGTAGCATGGATTTGGGGCTTAAAAGAAAAGAACCCAATGCTGGAAATGAGGAGAAAATGATAGAGAATGCAAAGATAAATGGGAAATTTAAACTAACAGTATTGGTTAGGCCAAGAAGACATCAGCACATTTTCACTTAGATGATGTCAAGTGTGGGGCTGCTAGATAGAAAGGTCATGAGCTGCCAGAAAAGGTTGGATACTCCTGAGGTTTGAAAATATTTATCTATAGGTCTTGGTTATATCTGTTTGAAGATTCTGTTTAATATAAGCTGGGCTGTTTCCAGGAACTTACCCCTCTTTTAAATGATCCCATGTTATAAACTGCTCCTTGGCTACACGATGCTGTGTGCACAACACATAATCTGTCAGGGCTCAGGGAATTGTAGAGCCATGGATCTTGATGAAGAAGAAGAACATGTACTAGGGGCCAGTAGTAAATTAGTGCCAGAAGCTCAACTCCCCCATTTCCCCCATTGGCTAGTCACATTTGATGATTTGCATAGATTTTATAGATTTTGGATTAAATGCCTTCTGGGTTGTGCTCACTGTTCATTGAAATAGTAATGGCTGTTAAGTTTAACAGTAGCAGTTTTTCAGATCCTAAGGCTATTGAGTGTAAAGCTCTCCTCTCTTATTTATTAAATGCTATATCCACAATATTTTTCTCCCATCAGAATCTAGATACACAGATGGTTTCCAAGATATATATTTTGACATACTTCATCATTTGGATCAGAAATGAATGTCTAAGTGTTTCTGGTTGAGTAGAAGCCCCTTTCAATTATATTAGCAGCAGGACCAATCCCTTCCCATAAATACAGTGCTTTTATTCTATAGATAGTTGATTTATTTCAGGAGGATTGTTTAACTCATGGTATTTGTACACTGATGGTGTTATGGGTCAAGTTAAAATAGAGTAGTAGCTTAAACTTCTCCACCATTTTATAGAGTTTTTATATTTGGTTCTGTTAATACGTCTGTTATATGCTGTTGAGGCCTGCATTGTGTTCCTCCAAATTCATATGTTGAAGCTCTAATCTCCAATATTTGGAGACAGGCCCTTTGAGGAGATAATTAGGGTTAAATGAGAGTGATGGTTAATTGTATGTCAACTTTACTGGGCTAATGGATGCCCAGATAGTTGATAAAACATTATTTCTGTGTTTGAGAGTGTTTCTGGAAGAGATTAGCATTTGAATTGGTGAACTATCTAAAGCAGATGGCCCTCTCCAGTGCGGGTGGTCATCATCCAATCTTTGAGGGCCCAAATAGAACAAAAGGGCAGATGAGGGTGAATTTGCCCTCTGCTAGAGCTGAGACATCCATCTCCAGCCTTGGACATTGACAGTCCCGGTTCTCGGGCTTTTGGACTCAGTTTGGGACTTAGATGATCAGCCTTTGTTTTTCAGGCCTTTGAACTTGAACTGTTTATTACACCACTGGCTTTCCTGGTTCTCCAGCTTGCACACAGGAAACTCTGGGAGTTCCCGGCCTCCATAACCACATGAACCAATTCCTATAATAAGTCTCCTTTTCTGGAGAATTCTAACTAATTCTAACTAACTAACTAATGAAGTCTTGAGGCTGGGTTCTACTTCAGAGTACTGGTTTCCTTATAAGAAGTGGTAAAGACACAGGGATGTGTGCATGCAAATGAAAGGCCATGTGAGGACACAGTGAGAAGATCCATATGCAAGCCAAAGAACAAGCTCTCAGGAGAGACCAAAGCTGCCGACACCTTGATCTTGGATTTCCAGCCTCCAGAATGGTGAGAAATAAATGTCTGCTGTTGACGCCCCCCAGTCTGTGGTATTTTGTCATGGTAGTCATAGAAGACTACTACATCTAAGGAAGTAAGTATTGGGCCAGTTTAAAATCTAAGGACTCAGGAAATGCTCCAACAGATCAAAGCCACACAATGTAAGTATTTAATCCCTACTCCATTGAAAACATCTTTCCCCTCTGTTCATTTGCATCTGAATAATCCAAAAAATGCTGGAAAAAGCTGAGAAATATAAGGAAGTTTTTCTTCCTTAGGTGGGTGAATGAACTCTAGTACCATCTGCCACCTTGGCTCTCCTTGGGCCCCTCCAGTCAACGAGTTACACTGATCTGGTAGAGCAAGTGTTACATAAATGGCTGACACTGACAAAGAGATTCCTAGCATATGTGAAGAAAATATGAAAAAGCCCAAGGATTGTTTTTTTTTGTTTGTTTGTTTTAAAAAGAGGTTGGGGCACCTGGGTGGCTCAGTCGGTTGAGTGTCCAACTCTTGATTTCGGCTCAGGTCATGATCTCAGGGTTGTGAGATGGAGCCCTGCATCAGACTCCATGCTGGGCGTGTCACCTGTTTAAGATTTTCTCTCTCTCCGTCTCCCACTGCCCCTTCCCCCACTTAAAAAAATAAAAATAAAAAGAGGAAACATAAATGATAAATCATTGTGGAGATACCTTGTTTAGTACAGAAAGAGATGAGCATGTCTGCAGTTATTGTGATAGGCATAGTCAGGTCGCAGTTATCCATGTGACATGAGCACATTTTACAGAAACCAGAAGTCGAATGTGCTAAGCCACCTTGCTGATACACTCTTCGGTGCTTCGGGAGCACTCACTAATTAGCCTCATGACACTGCTGTGAGGCAAATGAGCGTCTCTGCCCTCATTTTCATACTGTGCCACTTTCCATTGGATGGAGTGGAGCAAATTGCCCATTGTTGAGCTCCCTTGTGGTTACTCCACAGCCGTGGCTTCCAGCCAGCTTTTTTGCCCCCTGAAGTGTCTATTGGATACTGCAAATCCCAAAGTCGGTCCATTTACCTGTGGCTCTGGGCAGATCTGGTCTTATTTCCAAAACAACGTCACTCGATATTTAAGAAGCAACCGGAATTCTTAGTTATTTTTACTTGCAATTTCAAGGTTTTTTTTTTTTCCCCTTTCCCCAAATCTCCTTGGGCTATAAATTAATCTTAGTCAAAACATGCTTTTAAGAGAAGGGGACTCAAAGTAGGACAATGACTTGTTCTTTTTGAAATTGCACATAATTTAACATAGTATAACCTTTGAAGGGGAAATGTGATCTGTTCAGAGCATCGCAGTGGTATTTAAGGAGGCTCTATGTCTGAAAGCCCCATCTCAGAGAAAGCAGGTATTTGGTTTCAAATGATCAAAACAGCCTTGTACTCTTCTTGGAGTTATTTTGACATCTAAATAATAGTTCTGGCATTTCTTTCAGAGTGTAAATCAATAACATTGACTTAGTGCATTCTTTCCTCTTATTTTCTTTCCTTACTCTTTTATAACCTTAGATCAAGTATTAATAATTATTTTAAGCCTGCGCTTAGGTTTGGTACTTTGCCACTTAGTGATGCAGGAGGTACTTCCCCCTCCTCCCCCTTTTCTAGTTGCCTGGTTTTTCCAGAATATTCTCTTTCTGAGACAAAACAACACCTTCAAAAGCAGATAAGTGGTTGCCTTTGACGTGTTTCTTTTTCTTCTTTTCTAGTACACACAGTATTGGAACACATACATCTCTCTCCTATTCTTCTTTTTTAAAGATTTATTTATTTTAGAGAGAGAGAGAGAGAGAGAGAGCACAAGCAGGGGAAGGGGCAGAAGGAGAGGGAGAGAGAGAATCCCAGACTCCCTGATGAGTGCAGAGCCCGACATGGGGCTTGATCTCACAACCTGGGATCGTGACCTGAGATGAAACCAAGAGTCGGATGCTTAACCGAGCCACCCAGGCACCCCCTCTCCTAGTCTTCTTACACTCTGCTAGTATTAATGGCCCTGGTTTCTCACTAGTGTTTCTGAATGCTTGTCTGCCAGTGGCCTACCTCAGAATCACTGGTGCTTGTTGAAGCTGCCATTCTTGGGTTTCACCTCATACCTAAAAACCCCAAATTTCTGGGGATGAGGACATAGAAGGTGCAGTTTTTTTTCTTTAAAAATTAAAAAAAATTTTTTTAGTAGACCCCACACACAATGTAGGGCTTGAACTCATGACCCCGAGATCAAGAGTCCCACGCTCCACCGACTGAGCCAGCCACGCACCCCTAGAAAGTGTAGTTTTAACAAGCACCCAGAGATGCTTTCAGCATTAATACCCAAGGAGCACGACCTTACACCTTGTTGGTTTTCCAACTGTCTATCTCCTTTCCAGTCAGACTCCCATTAGTTATTGAATTCTTATACACTAACTTTTAATTATGGCTGTTATTAGAGTTTCAAAAATGCACTAGCTCCAAAATCCTCATGATTTGGCTTTAAAACTCTGCAGAACATGGGAGACAGTATGGTGTGGGAGGGGCCTGAGGGGGTGGGTGAGGGAGTGGAGAGACATGAAAGGGGTCAGAGAGGTTTTGAGGTCCTTCAAACTTGAGTTTGATTTCCAATTCTGCTGCAGAACTAGCTAAATGACCTTGGTTGATTTGACCTTGTGAAACTCAGGTTTCTTAGCTCTTGGGGGATTTGTTAGGCGTGGCTGTTGAGGACAAAATGAAACCACAGATGTAGCACTGGGAGGTATGACTGTGTGGTAGCTTTTGTTGATCTTTAGTTTATTCCTTTTACCTTCTGTGTTCTTGTTCTTCTGTCTTTGGTTGTCTTAGCTTCTTTGTCTTTATTATGCCCTTGAATATGATGGTTACCTTCTTAAATTCTCTTTTGTGTCTTCTTTTTCAGATACTCCTCTATAAATTGATTTCAGCTTATTCAAACCTTTTATTCTTTTTTTCTCTTTTTAAACCTTTTTTTTCCTTTTAAGTAGGCTCCATGCCCAAGTGCCCAACATGGGGCTTGAACTCACAACCCTGAAATCAACACCTGAGCTGAAAACAAAGGTCAGACACTTAACTGACTGAGCTACCCAGGCACCCCCAAACCTTTTATTTTTGATTGTTTTGAGGTAACAGTCTAGAAATTTCTCAGGCCGAGAGTCTGTGGTAGATATCTGCTGTTTGGTCTGTTCAGCATCCCTACCTCCAATATCATCACTTCTTTTCACCTTTAGGGTTTTGCCATTCCTTCCCCATCCTGGGTGGTTGGGGAAGGCTGGCTGGGGGATGGGCACTGACTTGGGCATGCCACCCATGACACCACGTCCTTCCCACCATGATGATTGATCCCATGAGTGGTCATGTGACATAAGCAGGGCCAATCAGTGTGATTTTCTGTAGTTTTCTGAGTGGGACTTACAGGGAAGGCTTGCTTTGCTTTCGGAGCCCCAAGTCTCTGGGAGCTTTGAGATTCTTTTAGGCTGCTAACACTTGCTTGAGTGTAGGGAGTAGGAGTGGGGGAAGAAGGCAATGTCTGTTACCTCCTGAGGCTTACTCCCACTCTTGCTTATAGGGAAACACCTTTCTAATCTCTTTTGGATGGGGACCCGACGTGGAGATGCTGGGTTCTGGCTCCTCTAGGACTTACAACCTTTTTAATTATCTGTATTCCACACCTCTTCTCTTTCCCAAGTCATGTACACATTGTCAGTGTGGTTGAGTTTGGGGAAACATCTAAGCAGAGGCAATTGTCATACCTGGAATCGCCATTTCCCCCATCCCTTAGGTTCAGTTGGTGAGATTGACCCATCAGATCTAACCCTTTGATCTAATACAGTAGAATCTTTCCCAGGGACCCCCACAATCTCCCTATTCCTACCTTATGTTGATTCCCCTTACTTGGCCCTGTTCTACTTGCCCCCAGGCTCAACAGATATTCAAGTAATTTCTGGGAGGCTTCTGGCCCCCACGATACTTAGTGGATGGCATGTGTGTATGTCTGGGCCATCTATCTCTGCAGGCCTCATCCATACCCTAGCCAGGACTTTTGTTACACGTATCCTTAGAACCATGCAGAAGTGTGTACATATATCATTGAAGTATGGGAATAGTTAATACATGAGTCAGTAGTGGATGCACATTCAGTAATACAGTTCTATTTAACTGGTGAAAACTTCAGTGGGGTGAGGTGGAAGTAGGAGGAGGTGGGAGTCAAGGTATAATATATAATATCTTGGCCTCTGCCATTGGGTAGATGTGAAGTTTGAACTAGTCAGGAAGACCCTTCTTCCCATGCTTTTCTCACTGACAAAACAAAGGATTTGGTTTACATAAACCTCCCAACTATAAATTATGTATGACTCTGTGACAAAGGTTTTTTTTTTTTTTTTTTTTTTAAGATTTTACTTATTAGAGAGAGAGTGAGAGAGAGCAAGCAATCATGGGGAAGGGGCAGAGGGAGAAGCAGACTCCCTGCTGAGCAGAGAGCCCAATGTAGGGCTCGATCCCAGGACCCTGGGATCATGACCTGAGTTGAAGGTAGACACTTAACTGACTGAGCCACCCAAGTGCCCCTGTGACAACAATTAAGTGGAAATTTAGTGTCGTGTGGCAGCGGACTTTGAGCTGTGTGCCCAGGGCCCAAAGTGTTGAAGGGCAGGGGTCTAGGGTCTAGAGGGGTTGACTCAGAGGACAGGAGAAAGTCAAGTGGATGAATCTCTGAGTCTCTATCCTCCTGCCATAAGAAGACCAGCTCAGATCTCATCAGTTTTATATATTGAAGACCTACCTATATATAATTTTTTTCATTAAAATTGCACTGCTGCTGAAAAAATGCTGGAACCCCCCTCCTGCCTCATTTATTCAAACAAGTGACACCATTTTTACCTTGGTCTAGCTTGGTAAACCAGACTTGGTATAACCAGTACTTTCAGTACTCCCCAAATGAACTCTCCACATCAATCAGGCAAATAATCTCACAGTCTTTTAAATATTTCATGCCCATTCCTTTTTACATGGGTTCTGTTAGCAATGATCTAGCCTTGGAAAATGGGAAATTGCCAAGTGCAAGAACATTTTAGTTTCTGAAGTTACTAAAATTCGTTTCACTTAGCAAGATAGTGTATAGTTGGGCTAATAATAATAACCCACTGTTGGCTGGAGGGCCATAGGAGTAAAGTAGTTGATAGCTTTGAATCTTCAATGTTTCTGATGTACCACTGCTGGGGACAGGGGCAGCAAGTCATGAGCTTCACTTCTAATGAGATGAGCAGGGGAAAGGCATCAGCCCGTCCTGAGCTGTGACCACAGGGCTGCTGTGGGGTGCACCTGGCTGATTCATAAGATTTGACCAGGAGAAATCATTTCTTTGAATGGTCATCTGGAGAAGTGGGGCAACAAAATCATTAGGAATCACTGACATGCTCACTGTTCACTCTGCTTAGGATTTCCTTCTGGAACACATGGGCTAAAGGCTTGACATCTACTCTCTGGGTCTTTAGGGGCCAGGACGGTGGGTACAGGATAGGCTTTATTCTTTACGTTCATCTACAACACCCCCTGCAAGTGTGTGGATTTATCAGGAATTAATGGAAGGATTGGAGTTTAATGAAGATAAATTACAACATAAAAGGGGAAGGATGATAAAAACTTTCTATGTAAAATATGGCCTTTTTTTTTTTTAAGTGGAAAGGCAAAGTTACCATGAAGTTCAACATGCCCCAGTTCCCAGTATAGCTTCTCTGGCCTAAAGTTTCTTTGCTCATTTCATTCTGTATTTGGCAGCAAGATTATATTAGCATAAAAAGTAAGTTGTACTGTTTTCTCTTTTCCTAGTATCTGAAAAAATTTATGAGATATTAGAATCCCTCTTCTTTGAATTTTTTTTTTTAAATTTTTTTTTTATTTGACAGAGATCACAAGTAGGTAGAGAGGCAGGCAGAGAGAGAGGGGGGAAGCAGGCTCCCTGCTGAGCAGAGAGCCCGATGCGGGGCTCGATCCCAGGACCCTGAGACCATGACCTGAGCCGAAGGCAGAGGCTTAACCCACTGAGCCACCAGGCGCCCCTCTCTTCTTTGAATGTTTGATAAAACTTATCTGCAAAAACATTTCTATATGAGAAATTTTTATTATTATTTTTACTTTTGCATATACTTAAAAATTTCCATTATAAAAAGTGGAGAGAATAGAATAATAAACCACATGTACTCAGCTGAAAAAGATTTTATTTTTATTTTTTTACTTGACAGAGAGAGAGAGAGAGATCACAAGTAGGCAAAGAGGCAGGCAGAGAGAGAGGGAAGCAGGCTCCCTGCTGAGCAGAGAGCCCAATGCGGGGCTCGATGCCAGGACCCTGAGATCATGACCTGAGCTGAAGGCAGAGGCTTTAACCCACTGAACCACCCAGGCACCCCTGAAAAAGATTTTAAATTAGAAATTAAAGTTTATAAATGGTATAAGACCATTCAGGTTTTCTGTATCTTCTATAGTCATTTTTGACAACTAATATTTTTTCTAGGTCATTACCTATTTCAATTAAGTTCTCAGATTATTGGCAAAAGTTGTTCATAATTTTCTTTTTAATTTGTGCATCTATATTTCTATTTCTGTTTTTCATTCTTAATTCTTTTTATTTGTGCCTTCTCCCTTTTCTTCAATCAGACTTACAGAGATTTACCAAAATTTATTTCAGAGACATTTGAGTCTACTTTTGTCTTGCTGTTCCTTTGTTTCAGTGTGTAGAGCGGTAGCCCAGGGCTGGAACTGAGGGTGGGAGAGGAGAGGTTTTCAAGACTAAGCTAAAGAAGGTCACTTTCAGGAAGACAGTACATATTAAAAGCCATGCCATTGAAAGAAAGACAATAACAATCATAATTTTAATACTAATATAGGTAGAATTATTGTGTGCTGAGGACTAGGTTAGGTATTTTACACATGTTGACTCATTTAATCTTCATATCAAACCTGTAAGATTTCCATTATTAACTTCATTTTCAGATGAGGAAACAGGCTCTGTGTGATTAAGTAATTTTCTCAAAATCATATAATTTGTTGATGGTATTTGACTTCAAATATGTTTTTCCTATTACCCCATTAGCTGTGAACAGAGGGAAAACTGGGTGGGTCTCTGGAGATCTTGAAAGCCTGGGACATGAGACATAAAAAGCCAAAGGGATAAACATATGTTCAGCTTGTCACCTACTTCCTTGGCCATTCTAGCCCACATTGTGTGTTCCATTTTATTTTATCTTATTATTTACTTATTTATTTTTATTGTGTTATGTTAGTCACCGTAAAATACATCATTACTTTTGATGAGTTCCATTTTAAATGGCTTGATCTTTATTTTATCGTGGGAACTCCAGGGAGAAAAAAACTTAGCTGATAAAAAAAAGATGCAAATGGAAATAAATGCCTTTTTTTCAATACAAGGGAAAGGTATTCCTTCAGAAATGAATTTTTAGTATGAAAAATTTGGGCAAATACTATTAAAAATTAAAGTACAGTGTTAATGTTTGCTAAAAAACTGAGCTGACCTATAAGCTTTCTTTCTTTTTTAAAAAGGTTTTCACAGCAAAAATAGAAAGATGATAATTTGGCTTTTATATTGTTTTGCTTCA
>CM052898.1:185045825-185064237 GCA_028534135.1 Potos flavus | reverse complement strand
GACCTATAAGCTTTCTTTCTTTTTTAAAAAGGTTTTCACAGCAAAAATAGAAAGATGATAATTTGGCTTTTATATTGTTTTGCTTCAGTACCTTTCAAAGAAAACCAATAGTTAGTATCTCTGAGAAAATAGGTAAGGAGATAATTGGTAACAAAATCAACTTAACAGAATATCTCTAAAATAAAGACTATTATAGAAACACTACATAAGCTGTAAAATATGGCTATACTTCCTATCCAAAGAAAGCATATATATTCAGAAATTTAAGCATAAAAATAATCTTAGCTTTTAAAGTATATTGGAAACGATTATCTGCTAACACTTTAATCTCCTTATAAAATATTTGCTTTCTCTGAGCAATGTAGCAATGAAGAAGCGTGTCATGCAAACTCTGCCCATGTCTAGAAACACAGATGAATGAATATACTTGTTGTCAAAGACATCTTTAATCTGTTAAAAATAAAAATAATAGTAGGTATTTTCAGATTTTATGGATATCCTGCTTATAATATTTTTGACTATTGGGATATATCTATTAGATGGCTTAGTTTCTTAAACTCACAATTTTTTTCCCTTTACATCCTTGGTATCACTGCCCGGAGCACCTTCTCTCTGAGACTTCCTCTTTCTGAGAGCTGTCTGCTTCTTACTCTCCCACACCTCAGTAGCTGCTGCTGCTGTGTTTGCTATAGATGGTTCCATTTCCCTCCATGATTGTTTGGACCATTGAGAGATAAGCTGGGCCAGTTAGTTCTGGGTATATGGAATTGAGTCTCTGAAATTCTGAGTACTAAGGGACATGTGAAATCCAAGAGTCATGAAGGGGCAAATATGTTCTTTAGAGCTGAGGGGTGGCCCTTTTCCACCCTGTGAGAAGAGAAGCAGAGAATAAAGTTCTAAAGAGAGTGAGCAATTATGTATTTGGACAAAGGGAAGCAGAAATGTGAGGCAGAAAGAAATGGTGGAAGTCTTTCATGAGGCCTCATTACCCTCAGACCCCATGAAGTATTCTAGAATCCATCTGACAAGTTTCCTTTTCTCATTAAGGTAGCACAGATTGGTTTCTGTTACTATTAAGCAAAGAGCTTTGACTGAAACAATCTCTACTGCTCCAGAGCTAGTATTCAAGGTTGGTATGGTCTTGGAGCAAAGGCTTCTGCTAAGAAAATTCCAGAAAGAAAAAACAAAACAAAACCTAATTTATGATGAGCATTTATGGAAAGAAGAGGGCTAGTAAATATACATGTTCTACAAGTGGGAAGTAGGATGTCTTCCTGTTCCATTTCAGAAAAATCGAGGGGCACCTGGGTGACTCAGTGGTTTAAAGCCTCTGCCTTCGGCTCAGGTCATGATCTCAGGGTCCTGGGATTGAGCCCCGTATCGGGCTTTCTGCTCAGCAGGGAGCCTGCTTCCCCCTCTCTCTCTGCCTGCCTCTCTGCCTACTTGTGATCTCTTTCTCTCTCTGTCAAATAAATAAATAAAATCTTTAAAAAAATTAAAAAAAAAAAGAAAAGAAAAATCGAAACTTGTTCCACTAGAAATCAGAAGAATAGATTACCAAAATGAGCATGAGGCCACCAACCAGCCTTTTGTTGAGAGGGTTGCTCTCAGCTTATTTATGACAGTTACAAAAATAATTACCCATGGTGCATATACAATTAGTACCTCTTACAGAACAACGTTGATCTATGCAGTCCTAGAATGTCTTATCAGGTCATCTATGTGTTCATTGTGTTTGAGTATGCCTTCAGGAAGCAAGCATCAAGATAGGAATATGGTGGATACTTAGGTTCCTGATTGTGTGTGTGTGTGTGTGAAAAGAACTCTTATTTCTTTTTAAACTCCTTTTCCTTTTTCCTTTCTTAGTGTTTAGTCCTGTTCTGTCTAATAGAACATTTTGTTATGATGGAAGTATTCCATATCTGTGCTGTTCAATATGGTAGCCACTAAACACATGTGGCAACTGAGCCCTTGAAATGTGTGGTTAGCTTGACTGAAGGGCTGAATTTAAAATTTTATTTTATTTTAATTAGTTGAAAATTAAATTTAAATAGCTACATGTTACTAGTGATACCGAATTGGACAGTGCAGATTTTGTCTGTCAATCCATTCTAAAGCTTTTGCTTCTGGTTCTAAGATACCATTTGTGATTTTATAGTGGTTTGAATTACCCATCTGATTTCCCTAACTCTCACATTTCCCACTTCAGAATGATCAGTGGCTAAAAGAGGCTGACTATATCACTTTTCAGTCAATTTGATTTTGTTTTTTGGGTGGGTTCCTCTGCTCGAATTCTGGTTTATTCTAGATGGGAGTTCTGTGGTTGAGTGTGGGTGAATTGTGGCTTTCTACCATATTGTTGGCATTCATGAAACAGGCTGGATGCTGAGGGCAGTCAAATGTAAGCTGGGAGGAAATGTTTTTGCTTATCTTTCAGCTTGTTTGAAGACCAAACCACAGCCATGTTGGGAGAAAGTAGCTTGGTGAGATAGAACCAGCACACTCAATGGAGACTTCATCTCAGCTCACCACAAAACCTCGATGTTGATACACCTTTCTATTCTTTATGAACCTTAATGATAGACTTTCCTGGGTCTCAGCTGCTGTGAAGGGGTTGCTTGAACAGAGGAGTAGTATATTTATTACATGTAATTATTTCTGCAGTTGATCTAGTGTTTTAAATAAACTGAGAGTGCCCCTTTCTATAAGAGGTAGGTCAACAACTTTGTGCTCCTTGTAGGTTACCTCTTGGTTTTTGGTAGGATGGGCTCCAGTGTTTCTGTATCAAGTTTAAGTGTGTTGGATCTAGAGTGGGGGTCTTTTGAGATACAACTGAATGCACTGGTTCAAATGACAAAAACTGCAGACTGGTTGCAGAAAAGGGCCCATCTAACAGAGACAGACAAGAACGTCTTTTCTGCTGTGTCTGATCAGGTTTCTTTATCAGCAACTTGATTGCTACCTGATTTCCTTCCTCAGTGCCCTGTTGAGAAGCAGCCTTGGTCTCAGCAGCTGGGTCATTTTGTGTTGTGTCCAAATCTTTGGCTGTAACTATCCACAGCTCTGTAAAGTTAGTCAATATGCATATGTTCTCAGCAGAAAAGCTTCTTTCCCCCAATCTTCCTGAAAAGGTGTGGGAAAGTATTCCTTTTCCCACTTTGACCATCTGATGCTTGAACTGCCTGAGGCTGGAGGTGTAGGGTGGGTTATCTACCAGTGTACTGAGTGGTACATCCATTTCCCTATAGGGCTGGAGCTCAGAAGCAGGAAAGCAAGCAGGTTGGCATTTGCAGCAACTTCCTGCTATTGTCCCAGCAGGTATCCCATTGTCAAGAGAATCCAGAAAGACTGGATTGCCCTTCCTGACTAATGAGCATCTGTGTGATTCTCATTACTCTTATCCTTGTATCTCACGTGGCCACAGATTCGAAGAATGCTGGGTAAGGTCTGTGAACCAGGCAGGCGCACCCAGAGTCCTCTGCCTGTGAATTTCACCTCACCCCAGCCTCTTATGGTGAGCCAGGAGCAAACAGCCAGTGGACTCAACTCCAGGCTTTCCCTGAAGCTCCCTCTGCTAAGAAGCATTTTTACCCTGGCCGATTCAAGGTGAAGATGGGCACTCAAGGGGGCGCCCATTCTCTCCCTTCACCTCCCATTGACTATATTTTTATTGACTATTTTTTATTATGTTCAGTTAGCCACTGTATAGTACATCATTAGTTTTTGATGTAGTGTTCAGTGATTCATTAGTTACATGTAACACCCCGTGCTCATCACAGCACGTGCCCTCCTGAATACCCATCACCCTGTTACTCCCTCCCCCGAACCCCCACCCCTCTGAAACTCTTAGTTTGTTTCCCGGGTCCATAGTCTCTCATGGTTTGTCTCCCTCTCTGATTTCTCCCCCTTTGGATTTCCCTCCCATCCCCTGTGGTCCTCCTTGTTATTGCTTATGTTCCACATATGAATGAAACCATATGATAATTGTCTTTCTTTGCTTGACTTACTTCACTTAGCATAATCCCCTCCAGTTCCAGCCATGTCGATGCAAATGGTGGGTATTCATCATTTCTGATGGCTGAATGATATTCTATTGTATATATGGACCACATCTTCTTTATCCATTCATCTGTTGAAGGGCATCTCAGCTCCTTCCACAGTTTGGCTATTGTGGACATTGCTGCTATGAACATTGGAGTCCACATGGCCCTTCTTTTCACTGTATCTGTATCTTTGGGGTAAATACCTAGTACTGCAATTGCTGGGTCGTAGGATAGCTCTATCTTGAGGAACCTCCATAATGTTTTCCAAAGTGGCTGCACCAGCTTGCATTCTCACCAACATTGTAATAGGGTTCCCCTTTTCCACATCCTCGCCAACATTTGTTGTTTCCTGTTTTGTTAATTTTTGCCATTTTAACTGGTGTAAGGTGGTATCTCAATGTGGTTTTGATTTGTATTTCCCTGATGGCTAGTGATCTTGAGCATTTTTTCATGTGCCTATTAGCCATCTGTATGTCTTCTTTGGAGAAGTGTCTGTTCAGGTCCTTAAACATTTCTTCACTTACTCATTCAATAGTTACTGATCAGGCACCAATTATATACCTGCATCTTCACTGGGGTTATAGCCGTGAATGAGACTTGCACAGCCTGTTTCCTCCTAATCCACAGAACAGCTTCCAGACATACTTCCTCTCTTAAAAGCTCTCTCTAGGCTTTCTGTACCATCTGTGCCCCAGGGACATCAGGAAAATCATGATATTTCAAATGCGTTTTTCTACTTAAGTCCTCCCTTTGGAGGCAAAGTAAACATAATGTGATAAAAATAGGACCAAAGAGGATGGAGTTAATATGTAAAAACCTTTATTTTTTATTGATTTATTTTTTTAGAGAGGGGGAGGGGGAAGTGGCAGAGAGAGAGAATCCTAAGCAGGCTCCATGCTCAGCCCTCTATCCCACGACCCTGAGATCATGATCTGAGCCTAAATCAGGTGTTGAATGCTTAACTGACTGAGTCACCCAGGCAACCCCCCACCTTTCCCCCCCCAAAAAAAAACCGTTATAGCACAGGATAATTTACAGGATTTTTTTATTTTCCTGCTCCCAGTGTCCAAGGTGAGAGCAGGGCTTTGTGTCCAGGAGACCTGGAATTTCCCTTGTTCACATTGGCAGAGGGAGCAGAGATGGAGGCATTTTGCTTTCAAAAGTATGTGGTCCCATTAATAGAGGGTGGGAGACAGAAATGGAAATGCTGGGGTTCCCTGAATGATGCCCTGAGGCTGGGAAGTAGCTGCAGTTCCTGTGTGTAGGCTGGAGGCCATTCCATGAAGTCCCGAGAGAAAAGGGGGCCTCTGATGGGTCTGGGGCATGTGAGGGCTGGGGTATGTGAGGGTTGGGGCATGTGAGGGCTGGGGTATGTGAGGGTGGGGTTTTGTGATCACTTGAACCTTTGGTGGGAGCCAGGTATTGTGTATGTAAGGCATTGAACAGGAAGGGGGCTTTAGAATCCTCTTAGACCGACCCCTACCCCAAGCTTCAGATGTGGCGTCACAATACTATAAGTAGACCCTTCTCTGTCAAGTGCAGAGTCATTCACATCCAGTGGAATCATGTAATCATGTAATCATGGAATCAGTCCAGATTCCATGAACAGTGGAATCAGCCCAGTGTGTCCACTGACGGCTGACTAGCTAAGCACAATGTGACATGTCTATGCAACGGACCATTATTGAGCCTTAAAAGGAAGGAAATCCCGAGGCGTGCTTCGACATGGATGAACCCTACAGACATTGTACTCGGTGAAACCATCCAGATCCCAAAGGACAAACACCGTGTGACTGCACTGATATGCTGTCCCTACAGTAGTCAAGCCCACAGACAGAAAGTAGAGTGGTGGGTTTCATGCGCTGCAGGAGGGGCATGGGGACTTAGCGTTTCATGGGGACAACTTTCAATTTGGGAAGATGAGAGTCTGAAGATGAATGGTGGTGACGTTTGCACAACAGTGGAAATGTACCGGATGCCACTGAATTGTACACTTAAAACAGTTAAGATGGTAAATGTTTTGTGTGTTTTACCACAATTAATAAAAAATTGAAAGGACAATAAAATGGGCCTAAACAACTTTTACAGTGGAAAGAGAAACCTGAAATTAACCCCCTGAAGAGTAAGCGGGGGTAGAAGAGAGGGAGGCTAAGTTATCTCACAGAGCATCAAGTTAGAGCAAATTTCTGGTGTATTGAAATGGAAGAAATATCACCCCAAATCTCATCTAAGTGGGTTGTGTACTGGGTGGCCCAAGTTCCTGGGCTCAGGCTTGTGTATGTGTTTTGTGTTCCTCGAACAAGGTGGACATTTGTTTCTCTCTCCGATAGCCATGGGGAGCAGTGAAGTGCTGGAAGCTTGGGGATGTCTCCTGGGACCTGGCTGGTGGGGTAGATCTTGCTCCAGTCCCTTCTCTCTAGCCTCCTGATTTATTTCGGATGCTAACACTTGCAGAGCACTCTCCGCTCTGCTTAGCGTCCCCCCTAGAGATGCCCCCAAATCCTCTAATGGGAGGAGACACCCAGTCACGTGGGCACAGCACGGGACGGCAGGGGGCGAACGTCAACCCGGTTCAGCACAACTGAACAGAGCCCAGTGCCCCCCTCCCGAGCGGCCTGTAGAGACAGCGCATGGCTCCAGGTGGTGCAGCCAGACAAAGCAAAGGGTTTCCTTCTGAAAGGGCCCCAAATGCAACTGTAGGCTGAGCTTCACCACAAATTTAGTTCCCCCAGAGTCACGGCACGAAGCGTTTCCCTTTATATATTCCAGGGCGCTGGCGAGGGTTGGATTGGCACACCAGCCTGGCCAAGCCTTTTTACTCCCAGCAGCTACAGGGAAGGGCGCAGTGGGAGGGCAAAGCGCTGGGCAGCACCGAGTGCAGGGCCTTCTGCTGCAGGGTTCCCTCGCCTCCTTGTTCCTCTGTCCCCAAGGCCACCTGTGGAAATCAGGTCTTCAAAATCCGGCGACTCTGTGAAGCCTGTGGGAGAGCCGCTGCTCAGGCAGCTCCGGACAGTGGGGCTCTGCTTGCCCTTCCTGGTGGCCAAGTCAGAAGTGGTCTTGGGTTAGAGTCGTGGAGCTGACCTCTTGCTGCCACAGTGGGCCTGGCCTTTGAGATCCGGTGTCTCCATCTGCGGCTGGGGTCGTATTCCAGAGTCACTTCAAGGTGGCTGCTTGCCTTCAAAGTCCTTTGATATTTTGGCTTAAGCTGCTGTGCCTTTTGAGGCGCCGACAGATTCAAGTAACAGCTGGAGCCCTTTGTTTATAGCGCTCTCATCTCACATTTCTGGGTGGATTTCTTTTCGGAGATAATGTTCTATGAATCACCTTTGAAATGAGAATTTATCAGCCGAGGGACTGTTCTCTTTGAATTTTCAGAATAAGATAAAAGAAGCTCCCTGAAGTGCAGTCTCCTAGGCCCACCACAAAGATGGGCATGAACCCCCATATCCTCGGGACTAGGCTTTCTTTTTGTTTTTTACTTTTTATTGGAAAACCTTTTTATTTGACTATCGACACACAATGTTGCATTAGTTTCAAGGGAAAAACATAGCGATTTGATAAGTCTATGGATATGCTGTGCTCTCTCCAAGTGTAGTTACCATCTGTCACTAGGCAATGTGGTTATAATACCATCGCCTGTATTCCCTGTGCTGCACCTTTCATCCCTGTGACTTAGTCATTCTATAACTGGAATCCTGTATCTCCCACTCCCCTTCACCCATTTTGCCCATCCCCCCATTCCCCTTCCCTCTGGCAACCATCAGTTTGTTTTTAGTATTTATAAGTCTGATTCTGCTTTCTGTTTGTTTATTCATTTTTTTTTTCAGATTCCACATATGAGTGAAATCATATGGTACTTGTCTTTTTCAGTCTGACTTATTTCATGTAGCATAATACCCTGTAGGACCATCCATGTTGTCACAAATGGCAAGAGCCCATCATTTTTTATGGCTGTGTAATATTCCATTATGTATGTATTTGTGTGTATATATGTCTATATATACACCACATCTTCCTTATCCGTTTGTTGACTGATGGATATGTAGGTTGTGTCCATATTTTGGCTCTTGTAAATAACGCTGCAATAAACATAGGGGTGCATAGATCATTTTGAATTTGTGTTTTTGCTTTCTTTGGGTAAATACCTAGTAGTGGATTATTGAATCATATGATATTACCATGTTTAATATTTTGAGGAACCTCCATACTGTTTCTCACAGTGGCGGCACCAATTTACATTTGCACCAACAGTGCATCAGGGTTCCTTTTTCTCCATATCCTTGCCAACACTTGTTATTTCTTGTCTTTTGGATGTTAGCCATTCTGACAGGCGTGAAGTGGTATCTCATTGTGTTTTTGATTTTCATTTCCCTAATGACTACTGACATTGAACATCTCTTTATGTGTCTCTCAGCCATCTGTATGTTTTTGTTGGAAAAATGTCTATTCAGTTTCTCTGCCCATTTTTTGATCAGACTGTGTTTTTGGTGTTGAATTGTATAAGTCCTTATATATTTTGGATATTAACCCCTCACTGGATATATCATTTGCAAATATCTTCTCCCATTCAGTAGGTTGCCTTTTTGTTTTCTTGGTGGTTTCCTTTGGTGTACAGCAAGATTAGCACCCAGAAATTGGTTGCTAAGAATCAAGTAGCAGAAAGAGAAATAAAAAAAAAAGACAATTCCACTTAAAATTGCATCAAAAAAAATAAAATAAAATGCCTAGGAATAAACTTAACCAAGGAGGCGAAAGACTTGTACTCTGAAAACTATAAAACACTGATGAAGAAAATTGAAGACGACACAAACAAGTGGAAAAATATTCCATGCTCATGGATTAGGTGAATCAATATTGTTAAAATGTCCACACCATCCAATGCAATCTACAGATTCAATACAATCCCTATCAAAATGCCAACACCATTTGTCACAGAACTTAGGAGAAATAACACTAAAATTTATATGTACCACAAAACCCCCCAAATAGCCAAAATGATCTTGAGAATAAATAACAAAGCTGGAGGTATCACAATTCCAGATTTCAAGATATACTACAAAGCAGTAGTAATCAAAACAGTATGGTACTGGCACAGAAATACATAGATCAATGGAATCGACCAGAGAGCCCGGAAAGAAACCCATGTTTATATGTTTGGCAAAGGAGGGAAGAATATACAAGGAGGAAAAGATAATCTCTTCAATAAATGATGCTGGAAAAACCAGACAACAATATGCAAAAGAACGAAACCGGACCACTTTCTTGCACTATACACAAAAGTAAAACTCAGACTGGATTAAAGACCTACACGTGAGACCTAAAACCACAAAAATTCTAGAAGATCACACAGGCAATATTTTCTCTGACATTGGCTGTGGCAACATTTTTCTAGATATGTCTCCTATGGCAAGGGAAACGAGCAAAAATAAACTGTTAGGACTATGCTTTATTTCCTTTTTCTCAAAGAATACCACAGCAGTTGTCCCCTGCTTCCTCCATGTCCCTACCGAGCAGCCAACTGGTCCCACTGTATTCCTGGCTCTGCCACATTCCTGCTGACTATGTCTCTGTGAGTCTTAGTTTCATCATCTATGAAGTGGGTATAATAGTTCAGGGTTGCTGACACTTTGAGTGTCCATATGTGAAAGTACTTTATTGATTTATAAATGCTATGCAAAGGGATATTACTTTTCTGCTAAGAAGTCTGTGAGCAAATGGGCCATTTGGCCCTCTCCACACTCACTGCCAGGCAGTGGGGAAATAAGTCTTGATCATGCTGCCATTTTGAAACATTTTAAATGAAGACCATTTCTCTCTCCTCCTCTTGGCTCTCTCCCTCCCTGCTGCTTTTGTCTAGGAGGGAATGAAGATTAGTTTTCAGTTCTTTTTCTTTTTCCTGGTAGCCCAGCCTCACTGTTTAGAGAGCCTCTCAGAGTTGTTTCCCCCTTGAGTTTCTGCTTTTTACCATTGTGTTCACAACAAGAATCAACTGTAGGTAATGCTTGGAGCCCGTGAAAGTATTAGAAAGCCAAACAGCTCTTGTCTTCTGACCCACAGAGACTAAAGTCAGTGTTAAGGCAGGAATTTTTTTTCCCGTGGAGGAGGTCATCAAGCAGGAGGACGAAGAACCACAGAGAGTGAGCTGAGCTCAGGGCTGGTGTGGGCCGCTGGTAAACTCACTTCCTGAGAACGCTCTACAATCCTGATTCGGCCCTGGCCCTACTTACTGAACCTCCCTTTATGTCCAGCAGGGCTGGATTGTGTTCCCAGGCCTATAGGGAAGTTAATATCTGTTCAGTGGTTTGTTTAAAAGTTTGAATCTGATTGTGCAATTCAAGCCAGTAGTGTCAAACTTTAGCCGGCGGTGGCTTTTGGGGAGAGAGGTGAGAGTTATCCAAATATTATGACATGGGAAGACTTTCTGTTGATTTTAATGAACTTTGTACAGTTTTCTTGAAGGCTCTTGGCAGCTGGGTGCTGGCCTGATTCTTTGTGTAATATGAGGCTGCCATAGATGTGGCCACATAGGACTTAGGTGTGTGGTTCATCGACTGTGAACCTGGACATGCATGTTCTGGATTTTATTGCCAACCAACCATCTTGAGGGAATGATTGGCTCATCAGTGTAACATCTCTTCCTGACCCTTGGTATTCTGGCTAGTACTTATTGAAAATTAGCATGTGACAACTCTTGGTGGTATCCTTGTAGAGATGACAGAGGGATACATTGTATGAAAATTGCCTTCATACTTGGCATTTTGGCTGGCTCTTCAGGAGGTTCACTGTTGTACAAAGTGATCTGATCCGTCAAGGGTAGAAGGGAAAAAAGAAGGAGCTTCTAGCTCTTCTACAGGATGTCAGTTGTTAGAAGTGGAGCTGGTGAAAGACAGAGAAGACACTGGGGAAATCCAGCAAGCCAAGGGCATTGTGTGGTGTGTGGATGTGAGGAGAAACGGAAGACCCACTGTTTAGGTGAAATCAAAGACTTCGAATAATCAAAGATTCACAGCAAGTTGCAAAAAAAAAAATATACAGGCAAGTCCCATATACCTGTCACTCCTACACCATCTTGCATAACTATACCATGGTGACAAAACTAGGAAATGAAACATAATGCTTCTGAAACAGGTGACACATTGAAATAAATCATAGCACTGTTGCAAAGATAGCGTTGACAGTTTTTGAGCCCTTACAACATGCCAGTCAAGGGACAGGGCAGCAGGAATGTAGACAAATCAGTCTTGGGTCCTCCCCTGAGGGAGTTACACAATAACCAGGGAGACTGACATTAAATTAGAAATTATACAGATAATTCATTTTTAAAAAAGATTTATTTGTTTGAGAGAGAGAGCAGAGGGATGAGGCATAGGGAGAGGGAGAGTTAGGCTTCCCGCTGAGCAGGGAGCCGGATATGGGGCTTGATCCCAGGGCCCCAAGATCATGACCTGAGCCAAAGGCAGATGCTTATCCGAGTGAGCCACCCAGGAACCCCCAGCTAATTCATTAATCACAGTTGTGATAAGTGCTATGAGATGAAAACATAGCCAAAAGAAAAAAAAAAGTTCTTGAAAATATAGCCAAAAAAAGAAAAAGTCGAGTTCATGACAGAAACCTTAACAATTTCCATGATGTTTAGAAATCTTATTTTAAGATTTATCTGTGATTCTGGAGTAGCTACAGCTTTAAAGTTTGCTCCTGTATACATTTATAATTATGTCCTTTCCTGGGCTTACTTTTTGTCAAATTTCTTCCTTTTTTTTTTTTTTTTTTCCCCCCTGGTCTGCGGAAGCGAAGTATGTCTTGGAGTGAATGGGCACCGACAATTGTGCCCACAAATGGCACTTTGTGAGGGCGTTTTTAACGGAAGTCAGCAATTTGGCTGCAGAATGGGAATCAGAAGTCAGAGGCATGCTCGTCGGTATCGTCAGCAAGTAGGAGTGAGAGCACCAAAATGGACGTCCGCCAACGGGGAGAATTCTGGAATGTTGGTTGTGTTTGACAAGACCCCAGAACATCCTGATTGTAAAGCCTGCTGCCTCTGGATTCAGAGGGCCACTTTGACCAGCCACATAGAGGGTTCAAATGTACACGGTTCATTCACAGGGTTCACAGCTATGACCTACTTTGGGATCCTGATGGTTTAAGTGAAGAGAGGGACAATTAGATTTATGTTCCCTGTTAACTCTAAGAAGTGGTATCTGGGCAACTCAAACTGAACGCACACAAGAGAGTGACCCTCCCCACCTACTTGGTAAACTTGGTACAGGTGGCGGAAATAATACCTGGATAAACACCACTGGTCACTTAGGGCATTTTCTTTATATCAACATTTGCTGTAGGAGGTCCTCATGTCTCATGGCTCTTGCCAAGCAAACAGTGTGCTTTAGACAAGAAGTGGAAAACAAAGGTTTGCCAGAAATGGTCAGGAGTAATGGGCCTTAACAGTGGTGTTTGCAGTGCGGTTTCTCCTCTGATGTCAACTCTGGTTTTGTTAGATGCAGCCCTGAATTAGGATACCAGGAGGCACGTGATAGACAGAAGTGCTGACTTTCCACCTGTCTTTTGTAAGCTTTCATTCCTCATTCTGTGTTCTGCATTGCTGAGCCTTTCAAAATGCACCTTTGCTGTAGAAATAAGACCTCCACTTCAATCTCTGTATTTGGCCACCTGAAAATGCCAGTAATTGGCCTCCATCACTGACTAAGTGGGGGAGGGGAAGGCCCGGTGAAATCCATTGCCCCAAACTAACTACTCCCCACCCCTCGTCTATGGGGAAATCACAGGATCTATTGATGATCCTCCTGATGTTAGTCTTTTTGTCGAATTTCATTTTAATTATAAATTTTAAGAATGATTTCTCCCCTCAGAATGCTGGAGTCAAGTTTGGGAGAATTCGTTTCGGTTAATGAATGCTGCCGAGCAGATGGCTATGCTCTTGGGCCTGGAAGCCTCATGTACCAGTCCTTGCAGGCAGATGCTGCTCCAGTTCCTGGGGCAGGGCCGAATCACCCTGTATCCCCTAGGGCCTGGCATCGTGCCCCTCACATACTAGCGCTTGGTGCATGCTGCCTGTTTCACTGTTGAAAACTTGCAGTTGGATAGTATGGAGCTTAAGAGCTGGGCATTGGAGAAGATATATGATTTTGAATCCTGCTCCGACCACTTATTCTCTGAGTCTTTGGGTAAACTGCTCAACCTCTCTGAGACCCAGTTTCCTCATGTGTGAAATGGGGATAATAAGACCCACCATACAGAGCTGTGAAAATGCAATAAGATGGTGCCTCGCCCTTGGTATGGAGCCTGTGGATTGCCTGTTGCCCTGCTAGAGTGTAGGCCCCATTGGGGCAAGGACATAACATGCCAGGCACATAGTAGGTGCTCAATAAATTATTTTTTAGATTAATGAAAATGTGTTATAGATTTTCCTGTGATATTACTTTGAAGAGAAAGAGAAATTTAAAGATTTGAGGAATGGTGATATGAGACAATTATATTGGAAACAAAATAAACTAATTGGAGAAAGATTTTTTTTATCAGTATGAGTTATCCATGTGTATCTTAGTATTGGACATTAATTTCACTTTTATTTATTTATTGACTTATTTATTTATTCTATCTTTTAACTTTTATTTTATTTTATTTATTTTATTTTTATTTGTTTTAATTAACACATAATGTATTATTTGCCCCAGGGTACATGTCTGTGGATCCTCAGGCTTACACATTTCACAGCACTTACCATAGCACGTACCCTCCCCAATGTCCTTAACCCAGCCACCCTATCCCTACCCGCCCCTACTCCTTTTAAATAGTAACTTCATTTTATTAATTTCACTTTTAAAAAATGGTTTATTTATTTTTTTAGAGAGAGAGAGAGAGAGAGAGAGAGAGTGGGGGGAGGGGCAGAGGGAGAGAACCTTCAAGCAGTCTCCCTGGTGAGCTGGGAGTCCAAGAGGGGGCTCAGTGTCATGACCCATGAGATCATGACCTGAGCCAAAACCAAATATCAGACCCTTAACCAGTTGAGCCACCAGGCACTCCCATTAATTTCACTTTTAAATAAATTTACTATTATAGTTGAGAAGTCATCATTTATTTTTCTACATGGTGTTTTTCAGGATTCCTGAGAGAAACTGACTTACATAATTTTACATCTTTGGCAAATATACATATATATTTTAAGGATTTATTTATTTTAGAGAGACAGAGAGAAAGTGCGGTGAGGAGGGGCAGAGGGAGAGAGAGAACCTCAAGCAGACTCCCTACTGAGCATGGAGCCTGCCATGGGGCTTGATCTCATAATGCTGAGATCATGACCTGAGCAGAAATCAAGAGTTGGACGCTGAAACAACTGAGCCACCCAGGCACCTCCATATGTATGTATGCATGTGTGCGTGTGTCTGTGTGTGTGTGTATACGTGCATATATTTATGTATTTTAGATTTATTTATGTATTTTAGAGACAGATTTATTTATTTATTTTAGAGACAGAGAGAGAGCAAGAGTGGGAGGGGCAGAGGGAGAGGGAGAGAAAATCTCAAGTAGACTCCGCACTGGGCATGGAGTCTGATGAGGGGCTTGACCTTGAGGTAATGACCAGAGTGAAAACCAAGAGTTGGATGCTTAACTGACTGTGCCACCCAGGCGGCCTCCCCATATATATTTTTAATAGAATTATGGCTTTTGGTTCCCCGTAGAATATGACAAAGACTTCCCCTCTCTTCCATTCCTTCTCTTCCCCCCTCCTTTCTTGCGGTCTTTCTCTGCCTCCAAGATGAAACACTATAGTACATTAAAAATATTTCTGAGCATTAAGGATGTAGGGAATACATCCTTATGGACTACATCCATTGGAATGGGCCAAATCTATGTAAGGATGGAGGGTGTTTGAGTATGTTAGGTTCTCAGGAAAAGTTTTAAATAAGGTTGAAACATTGTTTTCCTTTAGGAGTTACTCAGCTTTATAATTCCATAGGTAGCTAGTAATTTTTCTGTTCTCCAAATTGCCAAAATCTGATAATGACCAGTAGTCAGTTTGGAGCATCACTATGTGTCTGACTCAGTTGGGTGGGCACTCCTTCAGAGCACTCATTGCAAAGTACTGGATGGCTTTAAGTGTTTTAGGGATAATTCTTTCAGTCGCCACCAGATGGAGAAGGCACTCCACTTAAGTTCTGATTCATGTTTGCCTTGTTGAAACAGGTTTTGGCACTTTTCTCCTTTCTGGACTGGCTGGTTAGCATTTTTTTGGATGCAGAAAAGAGAGCAACACACGAGGGCCTGTATTTTAACACTTTATGTAGGAATTAAAGTGTGTGTTATTAGATTTTGGCACTTATGTGCCCACTTAAAATATCTAAACCCTAAAGAGACTGGTATTGACACATGAGTTTGATTTTTTTTTTTTCTTGAGATAGATTTTGACTTCCCATTTCATGACTTCCAACCACCAGGCTGACATCCCCTTTCTTTGTGGGATTATAAGACAAGGTTAATGATTAAGAGAAAGAATGTTGGAGATTCCTAGCTCTGTGTTCAAGTCTAAACTATTCCACTTGGGTGAGCCACTTACCCAATCCATCTCTCAGTTTCCTATAATGTGAAATGCTCATTTCACAGAATTACTGGAGGGTGTAAATGGGGTGATCCAGCTGATGGCCCCTGTGTAGCGCCTATGCCATAGTGCTTACAGCAGTTGTGTTTACTGTTAGCTGTGAAAAGGCAGTGAAGAACAATATTTTCCCCTCAGTTTTACTGAGATATAATAGACTATACAATATTTTATATCTCTCCCCAATGCATTAACATTTCAGACTATGCTAAATTATCATTTAATTATGGCCCCTTTGCGTGCTCTTCCAATTGTCTCCTGCATCCTTGGGATAGGCTACTCCAGTGGTTCTTTGGGATAGTGGTATTGCCTCCCCAGGGAACAGTTGGCAATGTCTGGAGATATTGATGGTTGCCACAACTGGAGAGTGGGTGTTAAGTGACATAAACTGGGTAGGGATATTGCTAAACATCCTACAATGCACAGGACAATCCCTCACAAGAAAGAATGGTCTAGCCCCAGATGTCAATAGTACCAAGATTGAGAAACACCGGCCAAAAGGTACTCAGAAGAAGAAACATTCCTTGTCTTTGGTGTAGTCAATTCAACTTGATTAAATTCCAAACATACACTAATCAGGACCTCTGCTAGATTCTGGAGCTCCTAAGGATGACAAGACACAGACTTAGGCCGGGCTGTGTAAAGGGTCTGGGGTTGTGCTCTACTTACAAGCTAGTACATTAGCCTGTTACTGTTTCATGGATGCCAACAGAAGACACAAGTCTCCTGGGTCAAAGACAAAGGACTTATTACTCATGGCATAGCAAGTGGAATGACCATTATGTTTACATGTGTTCCCTTTATCCCCTAAGTCCTACAGGGCAACATGAGGGTGCCTGGGTGGATATTAAGCATGCAGTGGGTTTACAGCACAGCTGAGACACACAGATCTCGGGGATTCCAATGCTCTTCATAATAAGTGGTAAGCAAATTTCTTCTTTGGGGGGAAGACGGTATTTTATCCCTCAAGGGTATAAAGAATTATATACAAGGCACAAGGATATACAAGGATATGGAGCAAGGTATCTCAGATTGGTAGTATTTGAGATGACTTCATGAGGAGGAGATATGTGAACTGGGTTTTGAAAGGTGAATAGGACTTTAGCTCACAGACAAGGGGAGAAACGTTTTCTCTTTTCTTCCTGACAATAAATTAACTTCTCTCCAGTACATGTCAGCACAGGTTGCATGAGGACAGGGGACACTCTAGAAAAGTCCTGGCTGAGTTTGGTCAACTAGTGAGCACATGTGGACTGTTGCCAATTATGTTACATCTTACATCTAACATTAATTTGCTGTGAGAAGGTGAATTCCATTTTTATTATATGATTTTTTTTTTTTCATACTGCAGCTGTGGGCTTAAACTGACCCATAGGAACAAGTTTCTCTACTACCAGTAGGCCCTCCTTCAACACAGGAGAGTATGTTAGGCCAAGGTTGATGGACTAGAAAGCAAGGCCTGCTGGATCACCCACAGAAGGCACTGTGGAGGTGATAAGAGCAAGGAATGATGAGTGTAATGGGCGAGCATGAGAGCCATTCAGGTAGGCACCACAGAAGTGTCTTGTTGCTCATGGTAGTAAAATCTGGGTACACGGGCTATATTCAAAGCATCAAAAGCTGGACAGGCAGGGTGTGGAATGGAGCTTAACTATGGGGAACCCTATGTGATGCTATCCGGGAGTAGAATATTATACCACAATGAAAATGGTGGGACTGGGCTCCATGCACAAACATGGATAAACCCATCTTTAAACCAGAATATCAGAAACCATTCTACATATTTTCAGCAGGAAGGGTTGAATACAGGAAGTCAGGTCCTACAAAATTATTGGAAGGGATGGGGACAGGGCAAAACCCAAGGGTGGGGGTGCTCCCTGTGGATCAAGAAGTCACAGGCAGCCACTGTTGCTACTGCAGAGCCCATGTAATTTTGCCACCATCGCTGCCTGAAGATGAGGAAATCCACCTTTCTCCTCCCATTCACCTCTCATTGGTAATAGAATAGAAACTCTGTTTGCAGGGGATTCTGGGAGTTGTTCTTAGGCCTCCACATCCTGTCATAGAGCTGAGAGCAAAGAAGGGGGTAGGATGGTGCTAGGGCTCCAAAGACGAGTAACACGATACATGATAAAGCAGCTCCCTGAAGATTACATATAGCATGATCCCATTTTCATACAATGGTGTGTTAGAGCTGGCTTGAACTGGCTTATGAGAGCCAATAATTAAATTTTCAGGAACTTTGCAGGCCAGTTGTTAAGCAGAGCCAACATTAAAAATAAGATTATATGAATTTATAGTAAATTATACTAAAGACAGTGGTAATAAATATGCTAAACTCATCACCTAGTTATCTTACTGAATTTTACTACTATCCTTGCTTTTGAGGTTATTTATATCTATTCTGTCTGTATGGTGAAAATCCTATATACTGGCATGCTACTACAATCTCTTTCAAACTCTGTGTTTGTGGCATCACCTTGGTAGCTTGAAATAGGCCACCAGGGGAGAGCTTATAACTTAAATGAAAGAGACTAGCTAATGCTGCAAACTGGGCCTTGATTGTTCTGTATCAATATACACATGTGGACATAACAGAATGGTGGGCAAAATGTTAATAATGATGAACAGATTAAATTTAAAAGTTGGTTATGTCCCCAGCTTTGTTTTTCTTTTTCAACATTTCCTTTGCAATTCGGGGTCTTTTCTGGTTCCATACAAATTTTAGGATTGTTTGTTCCAGCATTTTGAAAAATGC
>CM052898.1:184970362-185045325 GCA_028534135.1 Potos flavus | reverse complement strand
AAGCAGAGAGAGTCAACTATCATATGGTTTCACTTACGTGTGGAGCATAAGGAAAAACATGAAGGACATTGGGAGAAGGAAAGGAAGGGTGAATTGGGGGAAATCGGAGGGGGAGATGAACCATGAGAGATTGTAGACTCTGAGAAAAAAATTGAGGATTTTGGAAGGGAGGTAGGTGGGGTGATGGGTGAGCTTGGTGGTGGGAATTAAGGAGGAATTGCATGGAACACTGGGTGTGGTGCATAAACAATGAATCTTGGAACACTGAAAAAATAAAATAAAATTAAAAAAAAGATACAAATAAAAGTTGGTTATGTCTGTGGCTGTTACATCGTGAATAGCACAGGAATTGAGGAAATAGTCTTCCAATACTTGAAAACTTTTGTCTGATTCAACAAAGAAATTGCTCACATGATTGATGAGAAGGTGACTCTCTGCCGTATACTTTTGTCAGTTTGCTTTCTTCTTACTTGTTAATGTAAACAAAAATATCAACCAACATTTGTCTTGGAATTACATTGGTTTCTCCATTGCAACCATAGGTTGCCTGCAATTATGAAGGTGTGGCAAAATTGAACAAAAAAATTCTGTGCAAATCAACTAACTGTGATTTACAAACAGGATGTTATAGGATTTTATGTATTTGATCATTATTTGTAAATTGTGTGCTATATGTCCTTTGTATCAAAAAAATGTATAACAAACTTATATAGGGATACACACACATGCACACACACACACACACATTTAATTTATGGAGAGGTGGTTGTTAAACATTTACCATTACACCTCTGCATATATGACATAGCAAGGGGATGATGAGCAACATTCCAGATAGCCGTTACCTTTGGGAAAGATCTAAACAGGCCCCTTCTGCTTGGTCTTTCTCCCCTCATTTGTCATCTACCCAGTCATCCAAGTTCAATGTTGGGGAGTCACTTAGGAATCCTCCCCCCAATTCACATCTCATCACCAGTTGTTGTTGACTTGTCCTCCTGAGCGTGTCATGGTGTTCACCACATCTCTTGTCACTGGTTTCTTGCCTCTGACATGTAGGCAGCAGCCTGTGGAGGGGGATGTGTTTGCCAGAGATCATGGAGGACAGAGAGGGAGCCAAAGAACTCTCTGTTTCACCTGGGGTCCTCAGCAAAGTGGCTGTGGGCATTTATCAATCTGGGGGAAGCCAAGCTCTGCAAAAAAAAAAAAAAAAAAAAACAATCAATGGAGGTATGTAATCAATGTAGAGGGAACTTGAGGAAGTTCATAAGAAGAGACTGAAATTGCCTGAAAAGAAGAAAGTGGATTCCCAGGGTAGGTCCCACAGAAATAACATAGGAGAGGAGGAGCAGAGTCCAGGAGGAGAGATGACACCGAGTGCTGGGGCTGCTCTCAGGGTGGAGCAAGCAGAAACTGGTGCTCGGGGCTTTGCTCTGGCCCCACGGCGGAGGGGGGCCGCCTGCCTGTGTCTGGAGTGGGGACGCAGGCCCCAGGAGCTATACCACCTCCCCACCACATGGCTGCTTCTCAATAGAAGCTCTTAGAGGAGAAAGTCAGGAAAGAAGGCAGAGCGTGGAGAGCACTTGGGGAAATGGGCTCTGTGAGGCCGGGCCTACAGTCCCACCCGTGAGAGCAGGAGCTCGCTCCTGAGTCTGCCCTCGTCATCTGTGTGTGTAGGACAGTCGTCACCTGTGTCCAGGCAGACACCTCTCTGCTCAGATGTGCTTTTCTCTGCCAATAACATAGCCTCCCCTGCCTCCCTTTCTTCCTCCCCATGTCTCTCCAGAACATTGCCCTTGCTTAGGCTTCAAAGGAGAGAGAGGAGGAGCACGTTGTTGCACCAAGAGTGCCCTGGCCTTACCCCATTGACATCAGCATCTTGCTGATTACATTTCTTGGATGTGGACATACCTAATGCCCAAGTCAACTCCAAGGCAAGTGAATATACGTCTAATTTAGTTTTCAGTTTGCAGGTAGGGTCTAATAGTTCTGCTGTTTTCACCAAGTCCTGCACTTGAAAGCCTGGTCAGTGTTCAACGTGGAGACCCAGACCAGGGAGCCCACTTTACTCATGTGGTCCAGTCCTGTAGCCTGGGCTGGGCACAACCTGGGGGCCATGCGCTCTTTCAGAATGCAGCTCAGCTTCCAGCCGAGTGTGTTCTAGATTGTATACAGACAGATTGCAAAGAAATGAAAGCGAGTTTGTGCCTGGTAATGTAAGGACACTAACTACATGGTCAAGGCAACCACAAAGTCTAAGGATACAAAAGGGCTTGACTCCACTTAATGAGGGAACGAAACTTGAAGATGTGGCTTCATACTTCTTCCAACAGAGCAGGACGCTGCATGGTCCCATGCCAAGGAAAGCTTCTGGGTTCACTGTGCCAACCCTGGAGGATGACTGTGCCCAGGGTCAGACCTCAGGGGGGCCTCGGCATTAAAGACCCTCTTCCTTTTGGTCCCTTCCATCAGCTACTGTGTCCCCTGGGGTGTTCGCTGGAAATACCGGTCCCAGCTCCAGCCCCAAGGAACCTCTCTGCTTAACAAAAACCCCTGGCCAGCCCTGGTTCCCCGAGAACAGGAGGCTACAATGCTTCTCATACATGCTTCCACCTCCCCCCGCTAGAACATTCCTTAAGGGGAGATCACCTGGTTTGTCAACAGTCTGTGGTCTTACAGAAGTCATTCATTCATTCATGCATGCATGCATGCATTCTTTCATTCTTCTCACCCCATCTCATCCTGCCTCAGTTCTGGAGGTGGGGGGGCACGCACCCTGTAAGCTATGGGGAACTCTCCTTTGGAGCAGAGGAGAGCATGCTTTCTTGGATGCTGGCTTCTGTGTTTGCTGTGTTTAAGATTGCCCACTCCGGCAGCTTCCATCCCTCAGACACAGACACAGAAGGCCTTATCGTCCCTGAGACAGGCACAGTGAGAAGGGGCAGGGCGGGAAGGGGAGGCTGCAGAGCGATGAGGTCTACCAGGAAGCCTTTCAGTGTGGCCTGCCGCCAGGCCTCCAGCTGTCCTATTATTTCCTGCTTGCGCCCGCGCTGCTCGGCTCCGTCCGGTTCTCGTCCTGGAAGGGAAACACTGGCCGATGCTCCAGTCCATTAATCATTTTCAGGGTTTGTGATTAACCGGGGAGCTGGATGGAACGTTCTCTTAAGACATGGAAGCGCCCTACAGTTAGATCAAAAGGAGCCCCTCCCCTCCGCAGCTCTTTATAGTTTGGCTGCTGTGTCGAGAGGCTGCTTGGCCTTGGCTGTGGGTGTGGTCGCTCTCATCACATTGCACTGAAATTCTCTGCACTGTTTGCCCAGCTGGTGTCTGCTTAGAGAGCTGTTTAGATTCTTCTATAGAAAGGAAAGCTTTCCATTCTTGGAGAAACCACAGTGATTAAGTACATATAAGAGAAAGGCATTATGATGACTAATCAGAACAAAATCGATGATTCCCTTTTTGCATTATACATGATGACGTTTATAGTCCAACACTTTTAGCAAGAGTGTGGGTGTGACTTTGGGGTCAGGGAGGAACAGGGAAGAGCTGCCCTGATGCCACTGAGCAGGGGACCTGCCGGTGGGGTGAAGGACTGGAAACATTAATGATACGATTAGGTGCCTAATCAAAATCTGACCCAGGAAATTCTTATCCTTTGTAATAGGAGAAAATATCTGAGGGAGCAAGAATTTCTGGTTACCTTCGATGCAGTCATTTGAGGCCACCCAGCCTAACCTCTCTGTCCTGTGGGATGCTTTCCACAAAACCTGACTCAAAGCCTGAAGAATCTCTGTTCCCCTAAATCTCTACCCAGCCCAGAAAGTGGAAAGACACCTTTGTGTGAATATTATCAGTGACAGGATGCTCACTATCTCATGAGACTTCCAGTTTTTGAATGGCTTTAATCGTTTGAAAGGTCTCCCTCACATCTGGTTGAAAATTGTGTCTCTGTCGCTTTTCTCTCTTGGTCTAGGCCCTGCTTTGGGGACTATATGGTAAAATCTAGCTGTCTTCACACTGGTTCGTACAGCACTTAAAGATGACAGTCTTCATGCTCATTCTTGCAGCATTTAAAGATGACACAATGTTTGTGCTGATTGTCTCCTGTCTGAATGTCCTCACTGATTCAAAGGAAAAACACTTGTTACCACTCCGCCACCTCCTGCAGGCGTACCCCAGTTCAGATCGAGGAGGGGGGCATATGTTGTTCATATTTGGATATCTGTTGCCTCCTTTGTTCATGACACTACACTTCTATTAATTCACCCATCCTAAGATCTTGTTTGGTTTTTTTGGCAGCTGTGCACACTGTTGGCTCATGTTTACCTTAAAGTCTGAAGAGCAATCCACCTATTTATTTAAATTTCCATGTACCAGAGGGTTTGGAAAGAAGCAGAAGCAAAAATGTTGACCTAGTCACTACTCACTTGTTTTGCTTTTATCAGGGACTTTGAATGTGACATTTGATACTGGAGTCTTAGGCAAGTGGATATGTTATGCAACTTTGCATATTTTTTTGTACTTAATGTGATAGGCTCACATCAAGTTCCTGTTCTCCTTTGGGAATGGTGGCTGGAGCTTTGTTAGACTGTGTGTTCAGGCCAGTGAATGAGCAGTTCAACAGGCTGAAGGTGTTAATCTCAGTGAGGAGCCGGCCCCTGCCCGGGTTAGAAGTTTGAGAGCATTTGTGGGCAATGTTTACAGGGCCCTGGGATAATCTTCTGACCTTCTGTAAATAGCCTTTGTGTGTCTGGTGCTGGGGTTAGATTCGGGGTAAGCAAAGTGGCACCAGACACAGTCCCAGCCTTCAGTGTCTAGGACAGCCTTTGGGGTAACTACTGTTGTGTCTTATCCAGAGCAGGCCTTCCAAAACTGTTGGGTGGGCACGTTCATTCAAAAGTATATTTGTTTTATTTCCTGAACCAGTAGACAGATAGTACCTAAGAGGGTATCTTCTTTGAGTAGAGAGAGCCTGTCCAAAAATCTCCTTTTTTCTGTCATCGTTGGGACAGTTGGTAATCTGGTGATGAACATGGACTGGAGAACATGCCTGACTAAGCCATGCGAGTCCTGGCCATTGAGAAAGCAGGAGCAGGTTCTGTCTTCGCTTCCTGTGCTGAGTCGTTAGCCTAAATCCCAGGAGTCTAGGCAACTTGATCCTTCTGTGGATTTCCTTGTGGTTTATGCCTAATATTAAATACTAGGCATTTACAAATTTTATTTATAGCTTGTTAACTTTCCCTCATGGGTACATCTTGCCTCCCTGCCTAGTTGGTCTGATCATTGGTATCTTCCACTAACTTCAGTATGGTGTTTGCCAATCAAAAGGCCTAAATAAACAAATGCAGAATTCAACTGTGAAGATCTGAGAGGAGCCGGCTTCTCCCTCAGAAGAAAGGGCAAGAGAAGAAAAGAAACAGACTTTTAGGAAATTCATGCTCTGTTCCAGGCACTGTGCTGGGAACTTTATATTTGTTATTTTCCATAATCTCCATAAGACTTTCAAGTAAGTATTAGTATCCTCATTTTGCAGAATAGAAAAGTACATCTCAGAGAAGTTAAGAAACCTATCAAAGTTCATATAAAGAAGAGATCAGGTAGGATTTGAACTCAGATTTCTCTTTCTGAAGGAACAGCAGTACTATGGAGCCTGTCTGCTCTCTCTGAAGGCACAGAGGGGCTGGAAGCAAAGACATTGTGTGAGGCTGTAAGCTGCCACATGGCCACCTTTGAGTTATCAACCAGAACCACCTCACTACTGAAGAAGGATAGGAAAAAGGCCAGGGCTGAAAGAACAAAGAGGCAAATAAATAAGAAAAGAAGGTGGGAGTATGAAGAAGGAGAGAGGAAAATTGCAGATTAAAGTTCCCTATTTTAACCTCACATCTGTGCAGTAGAGCCAAGTGTTCATCAGTGAAGTAATTTGTAAACCCAGGAGAAGGCATAGCAATGGCATGAGTTTATCTTAGCCCCTTTCTCCCCATAGGAAGAAAGAGTAGTCTGCTATGGAAGACAAGGACTTTTGATGGTGTTGGGGAGCTTTGAAAAGGTGGGTCATGTTTGGAAACGTTATTAGTCACTAGGTTAACATGAAGCTATGAGTAAGTTTCGAGGTCTTGATGGCTTATGTGGAGATATCTTTCTTGCTTGTGATCATTCCAGTGTGGGGTGGGCGAGCCTACAGGGCAGCCTTCCCCCATGCAAGGACTTAGTGTCACAGGTTGCTTCCACCTTGGGAAGTCACCATTTCAGCATGGGGCTTCCCGGTCAAGCACCAGGGTTTAAATGCTTCAGCATGGAACGTCACAGATCACTTCCGCTCACAACCCATTGGCCAGAACTAGTTCCACGGCACTACCCAACACGACGTGCCCCACTTGGTTGGAAAGTGTGGGGGGGATGCTTAGGTATGTATGGATTACTCAATGTCTCTGACACATTTCCCTTACTCTCTTCTACTCAAAATCCCCTTAAAACAGCTCATTGGTCTTGAGAAAAAACACAGACTCCTGAATATATTATGTTCGGCTCCTGCCTTGTCCACCATGTTCCAGTAGCATTAGACATTTTTCAGGTCTTTGGGCTCAACATGCCTTCTCTTACCTACTCTCTTGATCTTCTGCCTCCCTGATATACTCTCTTCCTTCTGTTTTTCTCTTGTTAACTTCTATGATTATTTATGTTGAGGCTTAGATAGTGCCTCCTGTAGAAACCTTTCCTGAAGCTCTAAGTTGGGGTTAAAGCTTCGTTGAGCATCCACATCATCCTTTATTTCCCCCATCACATTACACTGTGGAAATTCACTATTTGTTAGTCTATAATTTATTAGATCACGGGCTCTCTGATGCTTGGGACCATTGCAAGAGCCCCTAACTACCAGGGCCAGCACAAAGAAGATGCCTGCTTAGTGGACTTTGGTTGAAGGAGGGAAAGGATTCTTCTAAGGCAGAAAATATATGATGATTCTGTTACAGATTTGATTCTAAAGTTAATCTGGAAAAGCAAAGGCACTAGAAGAGCCAAGAAACTTTTGAAAAAGAGTAATAGGGGAGATCTGTGCTTTCCTTGATGTGGAAGTGAATTTAAATTCATACTAATTGAAAGAGTGAGATGTGGGGCACCTAAGTAGTGCAGTCAATTAGGTGTCTGACTCTTGGTTTCGGCTTAGGTCATGATCTCGTGGTTCATGAGATCGAGCCCCACGTCAGGTTCTATGCTCAGCAGGGATTCTGCTTGAGATTCTTTCTCTCCATTTCCCTTTGCTCCTCTCCCACCATGCTCTCTGTCTAAATAAGTACATCTTAAAAAAAAAATAAAAGAGTGAGATGTCCGCCAGCGTTCAGCCAAGAGATTAGCAGAATAAAATAAAGAGTTAATGTCGCACACTTGAGTCCAAATTCCACAGGCAGGCCAGGCCAGCTGGAAACTCAGCCAGGGTTTCTATTTGCAGTCTCGAGGCAGAATTGCTTCTTCTTTTGAAAACCTCAGTCTTGGCTCCCAAAGCCTTCAGCTGTATGTGGAAAACTTGTATATGCTAAAGGAGACATTTTAAATCAGTGAAAAGAGGATGAATTAGTGAATAAATTATGTTTTACAACTGGCTGTTATTGGGTAAAATTGAAAAACGATAAAGCTAAGATTTAAGAAGTTAAACATTTTTAAAAAGTTATATCCCTTACTTGTACTACGTACAAAAAGAAATTCGAGATGATTATAAGTCTGAACATAAGACAAATCTCTAAACTACTAGTAAAAATATAGGAAATATTTTCATTATGTTGGAGTGGGCAAGGCCTTTTAAATAATGACATGTGACCTGGAAATCATACTGTTTTAGAATGATACATTTGATAGCATTGAAAGAAAAACTCTCCTACATAACAAAAAGTAATAAAATCCCAATTAAAAAAAAAAAAACATGGTCAAGGTGGGGAAAATATTCACTATATATAGTTACAAAAAATTGACATAAGAAGTGCCTACGAAATCAGTAAGAAGCAATGAACAATCCAGTTTAAAATAGCAAAGTGTATGAAAAAGCAATTCACAGGAGAAAAAGTACAAATAGCGGATAAATAGAAGAGGTGCTTAATCTTACATATAACCAAATTGATACAAATTAGAATGACTAAAAAGCATTTCCTCCAGATAACAAGCATTAGGAGAATTAACAGTAGTCAGTATTGATGGAGGTTTAATATTTTGGAAGCAAATTTGACAATATCTATAAAGAAAAAAGAAGTGCCTATGTAGTGACCTTATAATTTTACTGCTTCATCTACGGGGGATTGGTTAAGTGACTTCTAGAATGTTATTCAGTGTTTAACGGAGTGAGGTATATTTATTGTGTATTCTGACATAAAAAAAAGTCTGTAATAGAAATTTAGGTTTATTTTTATTTGTTTATTTTTTTATTGTGTATTCTTTTATTTTTTTAATTAACATATAATGTATTATTTGCCCTAGGGTACGGAAATTTAGGTTTAAATAGTAACTTACAGGGACACCTGGATAGCTCAGTTGGCTAAGCATATGCTGACTCTAGATATCGGCTCAGGTCATGATCTCAGGATCGTAAGATTGAGCCCCATGTCAGACTCCATGCCGGGAGTGGAGCTTGTTTCAGATTCTCTCTCTCCTTCTCCCTCTTTTCCTTCCTGGCCTCCCCCCCCAAAAAAAAAGTCTTACAGGATAGTTTGCAATATATGATCTCATTTTGTTAAAAACATGCATGTATGTTTCATGTATGCATGGGAAAGCAGCCTGAAAAAATGCACAGGAAGCTGTTAGTGGAGGTAATAGCTAAGAAATAGGATTCGGAGAACTTCATTTCTTATTTCCCACATTTAAATATAATTATTTTTTAAATAAGGATGATACTTGCTTATGTTACTGTTTTTTGAATTTTTAAAAAGATTTTATCCATTTATTTATTTTTAAATTTTATTTTATTTTTTCAATGTTCCAAGATTAATTGTTTATGTTACTTTAAAACAGCGATGAAAAAGACACTGCTTAGTTGATCTTACCAAAGCTCTGACTAGTTAGATAGGATCTTAGATACAGACAAATGCGTAGGGTGTCATGTCATTCATTCATTCCTTCATTAGTTCATCACTTATTTGGTGGATACCTTTGCTGCGCGAGAGGTTCTTTTTTTCTACACGGCTCTCTTTCATCTGTGTAATATCCTTTCTCATTTTACTCCAAAAAATGAATAGTTTGGAAAACAGTTAAGAATCTAGAGCAAAGTATGCATGTAAGGGACTCTTTTGCACGTCTGGCAGTGGGTGCCACCATGGCTGACAACCAAGGGTTGATCAGTTGTTTGCTTGGATGTCTAAGAAAGCCCCTTTCTAATCCAGTCTGAAAGATTCACGTTGGAAGAGAGGATAATTTTATTGGAAAAAAATGTTCCCTCCGTAGTCATATTATGGGTCGATACTGTGTTGGCTGTCTCTACTTCTGAGCTGTCAATCTTGTTGCTCCGTAAGCTCTTGGCAGTACTCAAGTCACGTACTCCAAAGATAGCTAGATACAACTAAAATGAAGGGTTACTTTTTGAACCTTGTCCAGTTGTGGCATTCAAATGCCACGGGAATGTTGGTTTGCTGAATGCAAACCCAGAATGATATGATAAGTGCACATTATCTTGGGTTGTAATAGGAGCCTTTGTAGGCATGGCAAATGTGCCATTGGATACGTTTTTGTTTTTGCTCTTATTTTTGGCCTGTGCTGAATTATACTGCCTTCTGTTATTTGCTTAATAACAAGGTGAAGCATGTTTTGGCTACTAAGTCCTAAATTCAGATGTATGAAATACAATGATTTTCTGAAAGGGTTTTGGATAGACTTAAACATAAAGCAGATAAAATAAATTATGATTATTTATATCACAAGATGACACAGCAATAAAAATATTCAATGCAGTATCTTTAAAGACTAATTTTCATAATTCAGATAAAATATGGTGTAGTCAAATTTTGTGCCGCTTTAAGAAGAGAATCTATAATGAATCTATAATGAATATTTTACAGTTGAAATATCCCAAGTCCCTCAAATTCAATTTGGCTCCTAGTAAGTGCAAATGGGAAGCACTCTTATTCTTTCCTCTCTCTCTGTATCCTTTTGTCTTGCATTTTACTCAGTTGTAGTCTCAGACAACTGAATTCCAGCTCCTAGTGCATATGCAGAGCTGCTTTGCAGTCAGATGTGTCCCTCAGCTTGAGGGTGAGTGAGGCTGTAAGAAGCTAAAGGAGTTTTGGCTTTAAAGTACAAATAAAGTACAGAATTTATGCAATTTGTCCAGCTAATTTAAGCAAAACTGCAGAGGATAGAATAGCAGCAGTGAGCTGTAAGAAGGTACCCAATGGGGTAGAATTTATAATTTAAGACAATTCTGGTTTTCTAAATTCACCTTATTCGTTAAACAGGTAGATTTCCCTGAAAACTGTGGTTATTTTCTTAGGTTCAATGTTTGCACAAATGCAGTATCAATATCTTACTTGCTATACAGTTTTCTTTTCTTTTAAAATTTTATTTTATTATTTATTTATTTATTTTTTATTGAAGCTTAGTAAAGTTTCCTTACTTTGTTTTATTTAATTTAATTTTGTTTTTTCAGTGTTCCAAGATTCATTGTTTATGTACCATACCCAGTGCTCCATCAATACGTGCCCTCCTTAATACCCACCACCAGGCTCACCCATCCCCCCACTTCCCTCCCCTCTAAAACCCTGTTTGTTTTTCAGAGTCCACAGTCTCTCATGGTTCATGTCGCCCTCCGATTTCCCCCAATTCACTTTTCCTTTCCTTCTCCTAATGTCCTCCATGTTATTCCTTATGTTCCACAAGTAAGTGAAACCATATGATAATTGACTTTCTCAGCTTGACTTATTCCACTCAGCATAATCTCCTTCAGACCCATCTATGTTGATACAAAAGTTGGGTATTCATCCTTTCTGATGGAGGCGTAATATTCCATTGTATATATGGACCACATCTTCTTTATCCATTTGTCTGTTGAAGGACATCTTGGCTCTTTCCACAGTTTGGCAATTGTGGCCATTGCTGCTATGAACATTGGGATACATATGGCCCTTCTTTTCACTACATCTGTATCTTTGGGGTAAATACCCAGTAATGCAATTGCCAGGTCATAGGGTAGCTCTATTTTTAATTTTTTGAGGAATCTCCACACTGTTTTCCAAAGTGGTTGTACCAACTTGCATTCCCACCAACAGTGTAAGAGTGTTCCCCTTTCTCCACATCCTCTCCAACATTTGTTATGTCCTGTTTTGTTAATCTTGGCGATTCTAACTGGTGTAAGGTGGTATCTCAATGTGTTGTTTTTTTTTTTAATGTGGTTTTGATTTGAATTTCCCTGATGCCTATTGATGATGAACATTTTCCTTTCTTTAAAAAACAAACAAAAAAACAAAACTGAGGATGTGAATTTGAAAAAGGACGAGAAAAGATTTTGCATGATTTTGCAAATCATTGTATCTTATGCCTCTGCTCATCTTCTTCTTTACATCCAACTCATTGACTTTATTTATATCCAAATACAAGGCTAGTGTTTTTAGGGCTTATGCCAGACTCAGCTATGGACCCACCCAGATCTGCCCACTGCACTCTGCACATCTGCACAGCCTGGACTGCTCATGCAGTCACAAAGTCAGATCACTGCTGCTGCCACCACCACTGCTTCAGGGCAAGCCGCTCTCCATGCAGCCCTGACTGGCAAGAAGAGGCTGATGCACTTGAAGAGGCTGGGGGCTATGCCTTGCAAGTGTGGAGAAATGAAAACCCCATGGATCGACTTTGCCCAGTGGGAGGCTGCTGATAGGAAGAGACTGATCCCAGCAACTGTTCTGAGATGTCATAGTCCCTACAACCTTCCCAAAGACATCACATGAGGCCACACAACCAGCCAGGCTGTTAGGAAGCTTTGGCCAGCTTGGTACCCTGCCCTTCTGCATTTAGGCTCCCTCTCCCCTGCCTCATTGCTCCCCCCGCCCCACCCCTGCTTCTCTAGGAACATACTTTGCAGTGAAGTGTTAGCGCGTAAGTGTATGCTCTGGGGTCTCTTGTCTAGAGAACTTGGGCCAACCAAAAGATTTGGAACTTGCTTTGACCCCAGGAAGCAGACCCTCTGGTGGGTTTGGCTGTGGTATGCACATGGCAACAACATCTGGCATCTGGTAGCATCACAGCTACCAAAGCTTCTATCTGTGGTTAATGAGGACAAGGAAGACGTGGAGGTAAAGTGTTGAGATATCAACTCACTGCGACACGCGATCCACTTTGGGGCAATGAAAATTGTAAGAATCATGATGTAGGATAATCACTTTGGAAGGCACTGGAAGCCTTGCAAAAAGAAAGGAATGGATGGAAGGCAGCTAATTGCTATCTCTCAGCTCTCTCTGAAAGCCAGGGTATTCCTGTGGTAGCTTTAAGGGGGTTCTCATCTCCTACAGGGGCAGGACAGAAGGTTCTAAAAGTCAGGATCTGATGAGAAGGGTAGAGGAGATGAAAAAGACTGGCTGTATAGTCTTAAAGTCTCTTAAGTGTCAGAGAAAATTCCCTGATGGAAAAAGAGGAGACCCGGAGAATGTGGATGGCGGCATTTGCCTTTTGAGACTGAGAATATTGGATCCCAATGGCCTGAAGCTTCCTGGTTGGCAGAGGCTGCAGAGATCAGCCTCCCCTTCCCAGAGGATTATGCTGTGACCTCTCAGAGAAGATGCAGTGCTGCTGCTGTGTTGGGGGCTGAGGACATGGGTGGACAAGTTAGAGAGGGAGGGGGTGCAGACATGCAGGATCTTGGAGGGCATATTGAGGATGAGGGTCTTTGTAATTAAAGCAGAACTGGAAGCCACTGGAGAGGTTGAGATTACCGTGGAGCAACATGATCCCATTTATGTCTTGAGAAGATCAGTGGCTGCTCTTTGGAGAATGATGGGGGTGTGCAGCAAGAGTCGAATTGGACAGTTGGAGTGCTATTGCTGGAATGTAGGAAAAGAGTGACCTTTGTTTGGACCACGGTGGGAGTTAGGGTTAAGTAGATAGATCCAGGAGAAAATGAGGCCAAGTGGTCTTGATGGTGGGTTGTATAAGGGTGAGGGAGAAAACTTGTCCAAATAGATAGTTTCTGGTGATTGCAACTGAACAGATGGGCTGCCATTTCCTGAGAGAAAACATTAGGGTAGAGTGTTCATTGGGGAACACATTGAACATGGGGATTCTTGGACTTCCTGGTAGGTGACTAATGATCTGGAAAGGCAGTACACACATTATGTCACAATTGCATTTTTAGAGGACTACAGACTTGGTTAACAATACCAGTAAAACGTTGCTCATTTATGAGTCTGATGTTCTTTATTTTCTACATACGACATTAGTTCTTGACAAAGTATTTCTCCACACATCTCCTTCCAAAAAACACATATCATGTATTTTTGGGGGCATGATTTTATTAGATCCTTTCTCTGCCCACTCTTGAAGAGGAAGACTATCCCTTCCCCCTGATGAGCGCATTGCAGTCCACTTTTCTCAGGTGGTATTTTGGACAGTCAACGACAAAGTTGTCTTTTTTCTTCTGGTTCCCCCTGTGAGGGCTTAGCTGTTAACCTTCCCTTGCGTTTCATTTTCCATTTGTGTTTTTAAAAGGATGCCCTGTCATTTTTGTTCTCATCACAGGTTCTGTATTTGCAGGTAACTTTTTTCTTTATTTTCTTTCAGTCTTCAACAGAATCATTTTGGTAACTTGAGACTACCTTGGGGAATAGAGCCATTGTACATTCGGTCCTGCTGTGTGACAACACTGCTGCTGGTTTTCACAGGCCTTGAGTGTGGTGGTGCTGGGAGTTTGGTCTTCCCAATTTTTAAAATATAACACTGATGCTGTTTCTGGTATCCATGGAAGGACCAGTGGGATCCCTCGGACTTTCCCAAGGGGAACACTTTTCTGTATAAAAAGGAGAAGATGAGAAATTCACTTATGTTGCAGAAACTGGTATACGATTGATTAGTTAAAAAATGTTGTTTGTTTCTGTATAACTTATCTGACCATAGAACCACATTCAGCAAAATGCACAGTGACCTCCTTGGGGAAATGGAGCAAACTGAACACGTGCCAAATTTTGTGGCCTGAAGGCAACTCCAGTAACTGAAATCTGATAGATCTATTATGAAAGCTTGTTTTGAACATGTGTTTGCTCTAGCAATGCAAGCCCCATTTTTCAGCTAATAAATCTTTTCAGTGTCTCTGAACGGGGTGGTGGATGACCAAACTCTCATGTTATTGGTAGGGACATATAGAAAGATGACAGAGGTTCATCAAGGGAGCAATGTCAAGAAGATGAAGAATGCACTTTAGTGAGCCTCAGGCAGAGTCTCTAACTGTTGGCTTTCAGGTGTATCTTGTAGGCACTGTGGCAGCCATGGGTATGGCTTCAAATCTCCAATGGTAAGGTTGGAAACTAACCTACAACCCCAGCTGTTGTGCTCTGAAATCCATCACTGGACGGCACTGAGGCCATCCTTCCCATGACTGAGCAAGGTGGGATAGAGAGGCAGCTCCATTTCTGGGAGAGATGGGATGCCTCTGACTGTGGCTCCAGCCATTCCCAGTAGCATTGCCCAACTTTCTGTAGAACTTCTCTACAGTTCAGAAGGCATCCCCTTGAAATTCCTTCCTCCTCTCGGGTCAGATCTGCATCATAATCCAGCATCTCTAGCCTCCTGTGGCTCATTCCCATATACTCTCATAAGGCAGCTCTACTAACAAATGACTTGTACATGTCATCCTCTCTTGGTTTTTGATTTTCAGAAGACCCAGACTAACATAGCCCTTGCTTGAAAAAATCCTCCTTAGAAAAGAATCATGCAACTCCCACTTGCCCACCTTTCCTACTGTCTTATATCCAGCCCAATTCATACATAGGTGTTATGTGTCTGGCCCCTGGAGGTGTTCGATTTTATGTCCTAGGTTTTATATCTTATTTGTTTGTTTGTTTGTTTATTATGTTCAATTAGCCAGCATATGATACATCATTAGTTTTTGATGCTAATGATTCATTAGTTACATATAACACCCAGTGCTCATCACATCACATACCCTCCTTAATACCCATCACCCAGTTGCCCCATCCCCTCACTCCTCTCCCTTCTGTAACCCTCAGTTTGTTTCCTGGAGTCCAGAGTCTCTCATGGTTTGCCTCCCTCTCTGAATTCTTCCTCCCTTCCCCCATTTTCCCTCCCTTCCCCTATTGTCCTCTGCACTATTCCTTATATTACACATATGAGTGAAACCATATGATAATTGTCTTTTCTCTGCTTGACTCATTTCACTTAGCATAATCCCCTCCAGTTCCATCCATGTCGATGCAAATGGTAGGTATTCATCCTTTCTGATGGCTGAGTAATAGTCCATTGTATATATGAACCACATCTTCTTTATCTATTCATCTATTGAAGGACATCTCAGCTCATTCCATAGTTTGGCTATTGTGGACCTTGCTGCTATGGACATTGGGGTGCATGTGCCCCTTCTATTCACTACATCTGTATCTTTTGGTTAAATACCATGTCTTATGTCTTCTTATATAAGAATAGCAGAGTTAAAGAAATAGGGGAGGTCTGGACAATTAGGAAAATATTATACTGTTCGGATTATGGGGTTAAACTATTTGATTTCTTGGAAGTTACCAAACTTGGATGTCATGATAATTTATGAATGACCTATCTAACTTTTTTTTTCAGTAGCTCCATTTAAATTTTTTCTATTTTAACTTAACCCATGGATTCATAGAGTTTTCTCAAAATTAGAAAGTTGTGGAATTAAAGATACACTTTGCCTTTCATAATTGTTGAATGGCCAAATTCTCTCAGTATTTGAGAAGCCTTGGGTTATGTTTACTAGTTCCCACTCTTCCCCTGGGGAAGAGGTGAATTAAACAGTTGTTTTTTTTTTTTTTTTTTTTTTTTAGTACCCGGTGCACTTGCAGTAGATATTGTCCTATGATTTCAGTAAATAACTTTTTTTGTGTTATGTTAGTCACCATACAGTACATCATTAGTTTTTGATGTAGTGTTCCATGATTCATTGTGTATAACACCCAGTGCTCTGTGCAACATGTGCCTTCCTTAATATCCATCACCGGCTAACCCATCCCCCCACCCCTCCCCTCTAAAACCCTCAGTTTGTTTCCCAGAGTCCATAGTCTCTCATGGTTCATCTACCCCTCTGATATCCACCCCCTCCATTTTTTCCTTCCTTCTCCTTATGTCCTCCATGCTATTCCTTATGTTCCACAAATAAGTGAAATAAGTGAAACCGTATGATAATTGACTTTCTTTGGTTGACTTATTTCATTTAGCATAATCTCCTCCAGTCCCATCCATGTTGATGCAAAAGTTGGGTATTCATCCTTTCTGATGACTGAGTAATATTCCATTGTATGTATGGACCACATCTTTTTTATCCATTCATCTGTTGAAGGGCATCTTGGCTCCTTCTACAGTTTGGCTATTGTGGACATTGTTGCTAAGAACATTGGGGTGCATGTGCCCCTTCTTTTCACTACATCTGTATCTTTGGTGTAAATGGCCAGTAGTGCAATCGCTGGGTCATAGGGTAGCTCTGTTTTTAACTGTTTGAGGAACCTCCACACTGTTTTCCAAAGTGGCTGTACCAACTTACATTGCTACCAACAGTGTATGCGGGTTCCTGGACAGTAAAGGGAACAGTCAACAAAACAAAAAGGCAACCCATGGAATGAGAGAAGATATTTGCAAATGATACTACAGATGAAGGCTGATATCCAAGATCTATAAAAAACTTTTCAAACTCAACACCCAAAAAACAAATAATCAAGTCAAAAAATGGGCAGAAGACATGAACAGCCACTTCTCCAAAGAAGACATATAAATGGCTAACAGACACATGAAAAAATATTCATCATCATTAGCCATCAGGGAGATTCAAATCAAAACCACACTGAGATACCACCTTACATCAGTTAGAATGGCAAAAATTGACAAGGCAAGAAACAACAAATGTTGGAGAGGTTGTGGAGTAAATACTGTTTGAAGAATTCCCAAACAGTAAAATAGTTTCCAAGTTGCTATTATTAACATTTCTAATAGTTGTTTTTATAAAATAATTTTCTCTACTTTTTCTCTCCTTTCAAAAGTAACCCATTGCCTCAATTGCTCTCCTTAATTTCTGGTTTAATTGAATCTAAGCTTTGTGGTGGTGGTGATTGTTAGCCAAAAAGATGACCATATTTCTTTCAAGTTGGGAGAACACATGATAAAATAGAATGTATTTTTGCCACCATAGGAAGTTTTTGTTGTCCTCCAGAAATAACATGGATATAGTCAGAGCTAACTACGTAATTGTCGGGGTCCTGTGCACTGCTTGTTGAAAAAGGTAGACATAAAGAGCTTTTAAAGGCACTAAAATATGAAGCTTTTCCCCTCATTTCATGAATCTTCTCTGCTCACTTGTACTCTTCATTGTCCCATTGGACTTCACTTACAAAACACAAGTTCAAAGGTGAAATTATTAAGAATTTCAAGATATTGACAGCAGAACATTAAAACAAACATGGGAGCCCTTCTGAGGGCACTCTCGTGAATCTGTCCCTGGGCACAACTGGCCAGTGACTCAATAAGCAAGCTGGAAACCAGGGGGAACATTTCCCCTCTTCTCTCTGGAGTCTATCAGGTGGAAGTGTGCACAGAGATGATGGCTGTTGCTGGAGTCAGGGCTCTAAAGTGTAATGGAAGGCACAAGGCTCTGTGTCTGGTGTGCAAGGGCATGAGCAAGTTTTCTTCTCCTATTTTTGTCCTTGGTTCACTTGCACAATGGCTTCATCATACTGTCCACCTTAGTGGAGAGAAGGGTGATGATTACTTGTTCATGGTGGACAATTTTATTTTGACTTTCCATTTTAAACATTTTATATCATTGTATTTACTGAGTGACTGCTCTATGCTGGTTTCTGGTGAGGTGTCATTACTATCTCCCTGTCCTCATGGAGCTTCCATTCTCATTGAGGGAAACAGGCAATAAGCAAAATAAAAGACCAGACACAATGTAAAGACTGTCAAGTATAGAAGTGCTATGAAGGAAAGTTGAATAGAGAAAGTGGTTGGGTGTGGTGAGGCAGGGTCCTTATAGTTATCAACAAACAGGGTGGTTAGGGAAATCCCCACCCAGAAGGTGGCATTTGAATGAAGACCTGCAAGAGAGAAAGGAGACAGCTGAGCTGCCCTCAGGGAAGAGTGCTTGGGAGGGTCATAGTCAGGGCAAGGAGTCTGCGATGGGAGCAGAAAATGCTGTCCTTCATTGACCTTGCATGAACTTTTGGTGCAATTTTAGCTTGTGCAGATCCACATGAAAGTATCCTCTCCCCCTTTTTAGGTAGAAAAATAGCTTCCTTGTCAATTCAATTAGCAATGAATGAAAAAGAGGTTCTATGCCTTGACTGGATGTGGCCATATCTCCTTCCGAAGAGGCACAGCTGGGCTCTGATGTGGACTAACTTCTACAGAGAGACCTTTCTTATTAAAGGACATCTCTTATTAATGGCCGAGTTCAACACAAACTTTAAAAAATCCAATCGATTTCTCATTTATTACATTTTGTTTTATAAAAGATTTTCTGTCAGTGACTTCAGAATGAAGGTGCCAATACTAAAATAATTGGTTTATAAATGGAAAGTTAATCAGGCATTCTCCTTTACGCTGTCCCCTCCAAGGTCAGGGATATGACTGAAATGCAAAGAAAACACACTTGTACAGTAGGTAGATGATAGGTCTATGTGAAAGGTCGTCCGCCTTGAGACTCCCACCCAGAGGCAAGTGTTGAAGCAAATAGCTTTGTGAGCTTCGGAGGAACAGGGCACAATTGTACCTGGGAACAAAAGAATGGTATCTGCAGTCACATTAATTGGGATAGCCATTATGAAAGCACCAGGGGCCTTAAGCTTCAGAGCCCACACTAATCCCCAGGAATACTTTTCCCCTAGTGGATATAATATTGCTGTTTTCCAGGTCAGGAGCAGGATTTGGGGGTTGCTAGAAGGTTCTTTGGTTTTGTTCAGGCAACTCTGCCTTCCTGGAGTGTCAGTGAACTTCGTAGAAGTGAGGGTCAAAGCCGATTTGACTTTTGTCTGGAAGTATGAGCTCTTGCTTCCTGGAACCGTTCTTGTTTACACGATGATAATGTATTTCTTTAAGATGTTGACTCAAATGTAGCTGCGTCCTGGGTCTGCTGTGTTGAATGGCTGCTTTGGAATTTCATGGTCTTCTGTTGAACACAGATTATGTTTTCCTGGAAAACAGAATATGAAAATAGTTGGCAATTCTTCCACAAACTGAGCTGAATTCCAAGAACAGCATGTAGGTAATCCTACCTGATTCACCTTCAGAGCTCTACTTTGAATTTCTGTTGGTGGCAACAAAGCCATCATGAAAAACAGCATACTTCAGCTTTGTAAATGAAGACTTCCGTTAAAAAAGGCAGACAGATTTTAAAAAGTTGTTGTTTAAGGCTTTTGTCTGATCCTTACCTGAATGAGAAACCCTTCAACATAACAAAAATATCTCCTGTTGAGACATTGTTGGTTTATAGGACATATTCCAAAATCCTTGTAGGAAACTTGGATGACATTTGGTAGGGTCAGTGTGACAGAAGTATATTCCACAAATACGTTCATCTCAACCAGTGACATTTCTGTATTCCCATTGGGGTTGACATTTGAAGCCTTAACATAAGTAAGAATTGGCACATATGAGACACCACAGGTTTTGCAAGCTTAACATGTCATTTCTCTCTTTTACTACCCTCTTTATGGGAAACGCTAAGTTATTAAGTACCATTTACTGAAATGGTATTGTTATTTCAGGTCTGAAGAGCTTTAAGGGTGGGTCTCTAGGACACTGTGCCTAAGAGTTAATGTTTCCACTGCTGATGTTTCCCAGAATATTTCATTCTTTCTTTTCTGTTAGGCAAGGACCCAGGGGGCGTTAGGTCTGAAAAGCATCACAAAACATGCACCACTCCCTCCTTGGGCCCTTTCTGCAAGTAGGTCATTTTTTCCCCCTCTAGAAACCGCTGCCACGTTTGGACAATGTCTCATGGATGTCTGGTGACACAGGGGATGGGGAGGGGACTGGGCAGGAATGTACTGGAGCTCTTTGCATTACATTCCTCCTTGCTTAGCCAGAATTGATTAGGGACTGGGCAGAGAGCATTTAAGCGTGAGTTTGGTATAGAAGATGAAGGGAAGCCAGGACACTCATTATAGACTCAGCATTTAGGCTGAATTTGGTATAGAAGAGGAAGGGAAGCCAGGACACTCATTATAGACCCATATGTTTCATATTTAAAGAAAAATGTATTTTTAGGTTAAATTAAGTTCAGAAACATAAACCAGGATGATTTCCGTTAGAGCACAGTTGAGTCCCTTGTCCCTAGGTCTGGTTCCATAAACCTGCCCTTATGCTCATCCTTTCACATTGAGTCCTTCACTGTCTTGGAGTCCATGGGCTGGTAATGAGCACATCCCCTGTCTGAGAATATTTACAGTTTCCAGAAGCTCACAGAGAAAAGGATCTGGAAGCTTTTCATCTCTCAGCTGAAATATCTTCCTGAGGACACATGCATAGTGTCATTGTGACACTTATAATCTTAATTTCAAATCCTTTTCCTATCACAAAGAATAGTTCAAATCATTAATTACCTGTTTCTCTAAGAAGCCTGATCCTTTGGAAATCATGCAAGAACACCAAGAGCAATAACAAAACCAGCAACACAAAATAGGTTAGAAAGTCTGTGAAGATCTATTTCTATTGGCTTCTTTGGACAGTAGCCAGGAGAGAGCTTTGGCAGTGTGATCTCAGTTCAGGAGCATATGGCCTCGCATATTAAAGGAGGAGAGGGTGCCCGTCAAAGACCAGTGTAGGAGATCTGTGCTTCCCAGGCTATCCAGTGGCTATCGAGCCAAAAGTCACACTTGTGTTTACAGTGGGCATTGTTCATTCTGAGACAGTTCGTGAGGGCTCAGCACGGTCTTCGAGGATCTTCTCTACCTCTTCTTCTGCTACCCCGACTGGCTGCTCACTTGTCTTTTAGGAGACTGACTCAAAGGTCCACTGTGGTCAGTATGGAAACAGAGTGGAAAGATCTGGAATGACTCCTGGCTAACTGAGGAGCTCTGGTCTTCTCTACTTCTCTGTCCTCGCATAACTAGGTATAGGAGAGGGTCATCTGCAGAATGGCCAATAAGCATTCTCTCCAGAAGCCTCCCTGGATGGCTTACCAAAGGGAATTGGGTTTGGCTTCAGGCAACAGCCTCAGGAAGAGTATTGGGTCAACACATTAAAAGAGGGGACCTTCGCTCTCCAGCCCAGATACACAATTACTTGACTCATGACACTCAAGTGTAAAACTAGAATTCTGATCCATTGATTTCTCACAAAAAATATAACATCACAGAGACAGGAGTCTCAAGAACTCCACAGAGGTCATGCTACCTGGGGCATGAACTCACAATCAGAGAGAGGTGTGGTCAGCCAGGATTCAGAACTGGGGGTGTTTGTGATAAGGTTTCAGTTAAAGTGATGCATGCTCTCTATTGTAGGTTTAATGGTGCCCTTCCCTCCCTCCGAAAACATAGGTCCACCTGGAACCTGTGACTGTGACCTTATTTGGTCTTTGCAGATATAATTAAGTTAACATTCTCAAGATAAAATCATCCTAGATTAGGGTGGACTCTAAATCCAAAGACAAATTACAAATTTTAATGTCCTTATAAGAAAAAAGGAGTGGAGAGGACAGAGAAAAATGGCTCTGTAAAGATGAGACAGAGATTAGAGTTATGAAATTTCAAGTCAAGGAAGGCCAATCAATCCCACAGGGCTGGGCAGCTTCTGTGGCTCTCCAGTCTCCTCTATAAGGGACACATTTTGTTTTTAGATGTTAATCTAGTCAGGAGAGTCTTACCGGTCTGGGAGCTATTCTTTCTCTTGAATCTCCTTCGTGCTCATTATCTGATGGTTTTACAGATTAACTCACAGGGTGGCCACCTTATTCCCCAAAAGTTCTTGGGGATGATGATGAAAGGGGAAGATCCACTTCCACAGAAAATATACTCTGCAAGGGCAGAGAATATCAAAGTATATTCTTTTCGTTTCTGTGTGCATTTTCCTGTGAGACCTTGCCAGCTCTGACTGGTTCCATGTCCATTTTCCGAGGCCGTGATGGCTAAGTCAACATCGCTTCCATCTTGGCATACCGAGTCCTCTTCTGAAGGAATTGTGGGTACTGGGTAGAAGAACAAGCAGAGACACAAATTATCTGAGGTTTGGTATAACTTTCTTTCCAGGGTCAAGACCACCCTTCCTGTCTCCTTCAAAGAAGGCACTGATTTAAATGTCTTTCCTAATTAAAAACTGAGTTTTTCTAAGATACACATTGCATGGAAGGCGGAATACTTGCAGTGAGTCTTGTAGGGTGAGTAGGAGTTGCTCTTCTGGTGACCAGGTGGGGTGAGGGCAGTCCAGGTGGAGGGAATGCAGGTGTGGAGGCTTGGGAGGGGCTGAAACTCTGGCCTGGCATCCTCACTGAGCAGTGTCAGTGACATGGACCCACTGGGGAGGATTAGGCAGGGGAGTATCATGATCAGATTGGAATTTTTGAAAGAGCCCTTTGATGCCCTGGGAATGAGCAGGAGTGGGATGAGGATGCAGGAGGCAGGGAGAACATCCAGCAGACAATGGAAGTAAGTACTAAGCGTCAAAGTGGAATTTGGTCTTGAGTTGCGTGGTTTTAGAACATTCTACATCTTAACTCATATCACATTTCTTCTCCATCCATCTTTCAAAGGTGTCATGAAGCACAAATGAGATAAAAAGCAGCAAGGCATGTGCAAAAGCAGTATACATTATTAGAAAGCTCATTAAGAATGACATTCTGTTATGCCGAACAGACCAGAAAAACAGACCTCGCATGAGGCTGAATGGAGTAGGAGAAAAAGGGATGGATAATGATGGGAAAGGCAATGCCCTGTGGGCTATTGTTTAACTTTTAAACCATGGGCATGGTTTAACTTTTCTCTTTTTTTTTTTATGCCTTTTTAAATTATATTATGTTAGTCACCATACAGTACTTCATTAGTTTTTGATGCGATGTTCTGTGATTCACTGTGTGTGTATAACATCCAGTGCTCATTGCAATACATGCCCTCCTTAATACCCATCACAGGCCTAACCCATCCCTCACCCTCCTCCCCTCTGAAGCCCTCAGTTTGTTTCCCGGAGTCCATAGTCTCTCATGGTTTGTTTCCCTCTCTGATTTCTCCCTCTTCATTTTTCCCTTCCTTCACCTAATGTCCTCCATGCTATTCATTATGTTCCACATATAAGTGAAACCATATGATAATTTTCTTTCTCCACTTGACTTATTTCACTGGCATAATCCCCTCCAGTTGCATCCATGTCAATGCAAATGTTGGGTACTCATGCTTTTTGATGGCTGAGTAATATTCCGTTGTATATATGAACCACATCTTCTTTATCCATTCGTCTGTTGAAGGGCATCTTGGCTCTTTCCACAGTTTGGCTATTGTGAACATTGTTGCTATGAACATTGAAGTTCCTAACTTTTCAATCTTTATAGGAATTCCTGATCTAGCTGCTTTTTTGTTGAAGCCAAAATAGGCATAATACACAATTAAACCACTGTCAGTGACAGGTATTTCTGGAAGAGGAATCATGTCCATAACAGGCACTAAAACCAAACACAGTCAGAGAACATGGTCCATACATGAGAAAGAAGTTGCCAGATTCTTCCTAGGGTGTAGGACCAGTCACATCTATGTTCCTAGCTCTGTTCCTGGCACACTGTAGGTGACCATTACATTAAAAAACATAATGTAGGGAGCCCACAGAGCTTATCGGGGGTTTCTTTGCCATCTGCTGGTGTATAACTTTCTTTTCTCTCTATCATGCAACTGGAATTATTCAAGCTGAATCAAACTAATCAAACATTTGCCTTTACAAATACAAGGGACTTCTAACCCATACTTTGGTTATGTCTGCTTACATCTTTCTTTTTCTTGGTCATATGCAAACACAGGGTGAACCCTGAGCTTGGGAAACTTTCTGCTTTTTTCTCCTTCTTTTTGTCAGCTGAGATTGGAGGTAGAATGCTGAATAAATAGAAATTGATTCTGGGCCTCAGGACTCTTTATGAAGGCAATTCTGACCTCCAGCCACACGTATAATATTGGTAATCTGATCTCGGTTTGATTTCCACATAAGCTGTCATTTTATACACCTACAGAAAGCAAGGGAGGACATTAATGAAGAGGATATATTTCTAGTGGCAAACAGAAACAGTGTCAGTTACCGAAAGCTATCCCTGCTCAAATAACAACTCATGTATTTTCTTTTATTTTTGATTGCAAGTGTGTATTTTGTGCTTCTGGGTGTGCTGGTACACAGTCTGTAATGACTTTTGAGTTTGGCTATAAAATGTTACCTAACAGGTTAACATCACATGTATGCAAAAAGTAATCAGTATTCCCATAGCTATAAAGTATGTGTATTATTGATAAATGGTTGGGATAAGCTAGAACATTTTTCTCTGATGAAAAAAGTAATGAAAACTCATTTTGTAGTAAATTTGGAAAATACATAAAGGTGCGGAAATTACCTGGGATCCATTACTCAGCTATAAATGCCATTATTTGAAATATTTCCTTTTTTCTATGCAAATGTAAAATCGTTGTGTGTGCATATATATACGTTAAAATATATATAATTCTGAATCCTGCATTCCTCCCTTTAACATTGATGTACAAATATGTCCCTCATGTTATTAAATATTCTTTGAATATACTAGGAATGGTTAAGGCTTTAAGTGGCTAATTTAAGATTATTTGATCCTTGGCATGGCTTGATATTGGTGCTTCCAAGCCAGCATCGCATAAAGGATCCTTTCCCCCTTTGTTTATTAAAAATAAGGGCATCTATATTTCATTTACAGGGTGAGAGATGTTTGAAGGAAATCGGAATCTACATACTTTATATTAAGAAAACTATAGTTAGATATATGATACTGCCTCTTTTGTTTCTTACTTATATCCCGTACATTCTCTCTCCTTTTTTTTTTTTTTGCAAGTCATAGAAGTGATTAAACTTTAGTAAGAGAGGTGATTCCTCCAAATGTAGAGGGCTCAGCTCAGGCTGGTGTTGAATGTAAATGCGGTATTTTCCAGAGCGCAAACCAGCCACGCTACCCTTGTATGTGTTTTCTCTTTCATGGCATCAGACCCGGACCAGGAATCACCAAGGATGCAGAGGGGTCAGGGTTGGAGCGTGCAGCGTGGCGTGTCGGTCAGAGGCAGCCCAGAGGCGGTGGGGACACACAGGCCAATATGTAACTTATTAGGCAAGGCTTGAGGTCAAGGACAAAGGCAGACTGGACTTTTGAAGAAGGATTTCTGCTTTTACAGGGTAACACTCTTGGGTTCAACTGGCTCCAAGTGCTATACCTTTGCCATTTAGGTGAAAGGTTCATCTAAGTGGAGGAAATCCCACATTGGCATATGCCTGCCCCTTCTAGGAGCTGAGGCCGACCTAGATCAGAATCAAGTAGGCATCAAGAGACCTACAGGCCAGTCACACGAGACAGGGTTCTACACGCAGGGGCCAGAGCAAGGGGCTTGCCTGCGGTTGGCTGGGATGGCCAGGGGGTGCTGAGCAGGATGGGGACTGTAGGGGGACTGCTCCTGGCTCCGATGGACAGGTGATTCTCGGTGCTCAGATCATGTGCACGCCTCCCCCCTGCCCCCCATGGCCACGCACAGGAATCTGCTGGTCTCCCCTGTGGACACTGGCTCCTGTCTCTGCCTCTTGTCTCACTGAACATCTGCTCATACAATGTCTCTTGGGTGCCCCTCTATTCTTTGTCCGAGTTCAGAAACTGCCACCAAATCTGTCTTAGTGTGCTCGGGCTGCTGCAACAGAGTGCTGCCCACCATAAGGCTTCAAGAATAGGATTCTATTCTCTCCCAGTTCTGGAGGCCAGAAGTCTGACATCAAGGTACCCGCAGGCTTGGTTCCTTCTGAGGGCCGTGGGGAAAGCTGCTGTTCCAGGCCTCATCCTGAGGCTTGTAGTTGGCCGTCTTCTTCTTGTCTTGTCACGTCGTCTTCCCTGGGTGTGTGCCTGTCTGTCCAGATTTCCCCTCCTCTTAAGGACACTAGTCATATCGCACTAGGGGCCATTCTAATGACTTCATTTTAACTAGACAACCTCTGTAAAGACCCTATTTTTTTTTCAAGATTTTATTTATTTTTTCAGAAAGAGAACACAAGCAGGGGGAGCAGCAGGCAGAGCGAGAAGCAGGCTCCCTGCTGAGCAGGGAGCCCAATGTGGGGCTCGATCCCAGGACCCTGGGATCATGACCTGAGCTGAAGGCAGATGCTTAACCAACTGAGCCACCCGGGTGCCCCAAGAACTTATCTTTAAATAAGGACTCCACCCTATCTTTTTTGGGGGATGCAACTCAACCGTCCTGAGTGAGCTCAAAGGCGCCAGCAAACAGTGCTTTGCAACTCAGCGTATTTCTGAAGTGCAGTTTGAGCGATGTGTCCTTTCTAAAAACGAAAGCAGCGGAATCCTTTAAAATGCTCCCTTTTGAAGGAATAACTTGGCATTGGTTCTTTACCTGGAGAACCCTGTGCTGTTGCATTCCTCTTCTCCCCCAGGCAGTTCAGGTTAGTGCAAAGGAGAAAACAAAGAGAAGGCGTTTTTCTCTAAAGTCATAGAAGATGACGCGGGACCCATCTGGGGTTAAGCTGGAATGGTCTGGCTGTCGAGTATCTCAGCCGGTCACCGTCCTGGTGTGTCACGGTGATATTGACCGTCCTTGTGGCCAAGTGTATGTGTCACATACGGCCTGCGGGGCTTCCCCCTCAGCCCCAGTGAGGCTCGGTGGGCTCTCATGGTTCCATGTGTGGGCCCAGCCAAAACGGAACAGCAGTGAGAGGGTAGACTCTGCAGCGGAGTGACTGGGTGGGCGGCCACCTAAACTCTCTGTCTCAGTTCTCGTCTGTAAAGTGAGTACTAACAGTACTAATATCGAGCATCTCTATCAGGGAGTTGTTTTGAAGATTAACTACATTAATATCTGTAAAGTGCTTAGAGCAGGGCCTGGCATTTAATACACACAATGTGTATTTGTCAGAGAAAATTAAGGACTTAGTCTTACTAGATGCCAGGCACTGCATTCAACACTTTCAATGCACTCTTACAAGAGTGCTATGGGGTCGTTACTATTCCCCCGACTTCACAGACTAGGAAACATGGTCCAGAGACTGTTTGAAGTCAAAGAGATTAAAAGGCTGGAGCCAGGTTTCAGAGAGACGTGTGTCTGACTGGCTGCCTGAACTCGCCATCCCCGTGAAGCTGCCTGCAAATACTTGCTGAGTGTCCAGCACGCGGTGGTAGGTACCCGTCCACGGTCGGCAGAATAATGATATTTATGAATTAAACTGGTTACATGTACGTGTCAGTTCCGGTGTTCATGTGAACTATGCTCCCTTCTTGAGACTCACTAATGATCAGGAGCACATAACAATGTTCGTGAATTTCCTCCTGTTTACATTTACATTTTGAAACGTTTTGCAAATTATTACTTATGATTGGTATCTTCCCTGACTTACAGATCATTACTTTCTAATATGGATCAGTTGACAGGACCCAACACATTAGTTCGTCCCTCCTGTTGAATTTACTTGCACATGAATATCTGATGTGATTACTGTTCACTCGGCTTGAAGGATGAAGGGAGAGAGCAGAAGGCACATGTGAGCTGTTTACCTTTTCAGCCAGTGGATGGGCCAGAAGGTGTCCCCGTCGGTCCCTGTAGGAGAGGGCCGGGGCACACTCCTGGGAATACACAAGTGCCGATGTCCCCTGCTGCAGCTGACTCTGCAAGTGGACAGAGAGGAAAGGTGTGTCGGTGGGGAGGAAGGTCCCCCAAAATAAGTGGCCATGAGATTTATTGACCAAACCAGAACTCTAGTCAGAATTAATGAGGGTGCTAACAATACATATGCCAGGCCAACAGGTGTAAACCGGACTGTCGTGGGCAAGGGAGGCGATGGCCCCGCTATGACAGGCTGTGAAGCCGAGAGAGGTGTGGGTGCAGGCCTGGGGGAGGGCAGCATGACTGTCCTGACTGGAGGCTGTGACCTGGGGGCGAGCTGGGGCTGCCTGATGCTGGCGTGGCTGGGCCACTGGTCTGTCCCAACATGGACACACATCTACTTAGTTTGTGAGCCTGATACTTGAACCAATAAACCTATAGAATGTTATGAAAGTAATTTCTAAAATTGTCTGAACAAAAGCCATTTAAAATCACCTTAGACTAACATAATAAAAAAATAAAATCACCTTAAAAGCAGTATTTCTATATTGCTCAGCCCTCTGGGTTGGGAGAGGGAATATGGGGAAATTGTTAGAAAAATCAAAGAAAAAGCCTGTTGCCTGTGTTACAAATTAGGAATTACTGACATAGATTATTTTTCAATTTCTAGAACTTTTGGAAAATAATCGCCTTGAAATAGGAAAGCAAATAACCTGGTTTTCCTCAAGAAATGTTCTGTTTTGAATGTGGGATTTTGTTCTGTCTTTCATGAATGGAAACCACAAAAGAAGACATTTTCTAATGAGATGTATTTACAAATTATGAAAAATTCTTCCTTTTTTTTGATCTTGATCCTTGCATTTCCCCATACTTAGCTTGGAGCCTAGGACACATTAGATACTTAATAATTTTTGGTCAAGTAAAATACAAAATATAGTCGTAGGTAGACGACCCGTTGTTTCTTTCTTGTGTTGCCCTGTTTTTCACCAATCGGCCACTAGATGGCTCTCCACATCCACGCCAGATCTCCACTAATCTGTGTACTCGTTAGTGCACGCGGATAACTATGCATGCAGTCAGGCTAGGAAATCCTGTTGAAAGAACAACTCAGTGCTCCCTTTTCACTGGGCACCAGTTTCAAGTGCTCTAGACTATTTGTGTGTACAGAGGCATAAGACAAAGTTGGTGACATACATGTTGAGTGGTTGGAAGAAGAAATAGAGGGGCTATTCCTCTTTAGCCAGGGTTGGAGACGTGTTCCTTCCTATCCTGGAAATGCTAAATAATTTTATGATTAGTGACTTTTTAGATTAGCCAGGCACAGACTTCAGTCGTTTGTGTGAACATTCTCCCCTTTTTCTTCCATCCCTCCCCTCCCCCCTCTTCTCTCGTCTCCTATCTCCCCCACATGCTGCACACACACTTGGACAGCAAGCTATGTGTCATCACACAGGCTGGAACCCAGCAAGTGTTGTTTGGGCGGATGGCGCGTTTGTTGAATTGCTTATCTGTGAATATCGGGAGTGGTGGGCGGGATCGTCTGTTGTTGAATAGACAGAACTCACTCTGCTAACACTGCTTTGTGGTCAGACTTTGAACCATCAGTGTAACCATAAAGTTATAGTTGGGCAGGTTTTCTAGAGCGGCTCTACAGTAGTGTTTCCCCTGAGGGTGTAGACGCGGTCTTAACCAGGGGGAAGCCTTGCTGGGGCTTGGGTAGAAACAGTTTGGAGGGTGTGGTCACCGGAGCCTTCCTTGTAGTCACTTCTCCATACATACTCTGGGCTACTGTAAAAATAGTAGCTCTGGAAAGGGGCAGTTTTCTTGGGGATAAATCCATTTCTTTGAATAATATATTTTCCCCCCTGGTTATGGAAGTGATACTTTTCCATTGTAGAAAATTTGGAAAAAACAGCAAAGTATCATAAAAACAGTAATTCTAACCATTTTGGAGACAAAATTGAAATCAGATAGTATTTATAATTTTATATCCTTCTTTTCATATTGCATTATATCCTGGGAATACTCCTATAGCATTTAATAGTTTTCAAAAACCCAATTTTTAAAGGCAGTACATTATTCCATCTTTTGCCCATTTTTCACTTTATTTGATTGTTTTCCTACTGATGGACACTTAGGTTGTTTCAAATTCTTTACTTTCAGAGTTGATGCTGAAAGAAATATTGCTATATATGCATTTTTCTCCCATCTCTGATTAATTCCTTGGAATAAATATCTGTAATTGGAATTAAAGGAAACACAGATGTATTCTTGATATGGAGGCAAAATGCAACCTTTCTCATGAAGAATTCTTTATTCTTTTGCTTATCAATTCAGGGTCAGATTAGGGAACTCTGAAACTAGGGTTGTATCTGAGTTTTGCAAAGTGTTTCTCACATAGCACCTCTTCCTATAAGACAATGTCAGTGGCAGGAAACCTAGATTGTTCTGCTTTGGAAATAAGCTATTTTTCTCCTTGCCTTATACTTGTATCATTTATTTCCTGAAAGCTTAACTATGAAGATTTCTATAAAGAAGACTGCTTTTTGTAACCTGGTGTATGAAGCTCAATCACTCAGTCACTCAATCAGTGAGCTTCATAGGGTTAAAAGGTCTTCTGTCACTTGGAGAGACTGGTGAGCTGTCGTCAGTGCATTGTTAATGATGCCCATTGCCCAGCGAAATACTTGATTCCGGTCTCTATGGTGGGCTCAATCTAGATGACACACCCATGTACGTCAGGCTTATCTTGACTTAGAATTTGGAATCTAAAGGGAAGGGTTTTTGGCACGGTCCTTGTAACTCTCCATATTCTTTCACCAGGCAGGACACATTTTATCCATTTTAATAGAAATCCAAAATGTAGGGGTTTGAAAGCATTCCAGTGACAATTACTGTTGGGAAAAGCTCTTTTTTTTCCTAACGTTTAAAAGACTGACATTGAATGAAAAGGATATTCATTTAACTTTTTAAAGGCTTTTTGAAGTAAAAATCTATTTCTAGAACTCAGCCTTTGGTATATCAAGAGCACCTCTTAATGTTTTTCAAACGGTGTTCATTTTAAAAAATTAAATTAAGCATGTATTTCCGTTTTGAAATCTGGAATAGTTCTGTTTTTGGTATTTTGGTATTTGGAAAAAGGTGGAGGGTTTTTTTTAAACCTATGTGTGCACAAGTCTTTTAACATTCTTTTACTGCTTTGGATTCCACAAATTATGAAAGTCGTAGCTCAGAGACAACGCTAAACGGGAAACAGGAGTTCTGTTCGCTGTTCCTTTCCTTGCCCTCCTGTTCGTGTCCTGGCCGTCAGATTTCCCACATTATTCCAAGTTCATTGGTGTGTCTAACTGCCTCGAAGCAAGTTGACACAATGCTCCTGGAATCTGGCCTGCCATGAGCCTTGGACACTATGTAAGCAGGGCTGGTCTGGGCAATGTGCTAAGGGGAAGTTGGCCTGCAGAGTCCTTCTCCTTGATAATGCGTGCTCTGTCCTCTGATGCTGAGACCTTCATGGGACTGTGGGATGCTTATTGCTGGGTTCTACCCAAAACTGTCCTCTCTGAGCCCAAGCCCCACATACTGGACTTTACCCTCCTCCATCAAATTTATTTCACCATGTTCTCTTGACTCAGAAATCTGCTTCTGTATGGAAGCTGATGACATATGGAAAATGACCTTGATATTGGCCTCTAACACCCCACCAGGCAAGTTATCCTAGCTATCATGGAATAGAAAGGTTCATAGACCAAATTGAGATGCTCAAATCGCATGATTTATTTTAATAGTTCAAAACTTATCATGAAAAGCAACAAGAAATTGATGGGGTAATGAATGCATCTGAGGTCTGATGCCTGCGAGATGAAAGGGCCATCCTTCCAGGATTCTAGCATCCTGGGCTGAGTTTTGACTATCTGCTGCATCAGCCTTCCCCGCTAGTGATGTGGTTACAAGAACTAGAGCTGGGGTTAAACAAAGGCTCAGAAGGTGGAAGGTGCTGTAACCAGGACATGCTATGGTCTATTGGGAAGACATCTGGCCAATAGCCGTAGGTCACCAATAAACATGCTGAGTGGATGTTTTAGGCAGAACACTGACCCCCAAAGATGCCCTCATCTTAGTCCATAGAACTGTGAATATGTAACCTCACATGGCAAAGGGAACTTTGCAGATGTGATAAAGGGAGCTTAGGGGGCCCAATGTAATGACAAGGGGCCTTTCGAGGGAAGTGGGAGACAGGGAAGTCAGAGTTAAGATGTGATAATGGAAGCAGAGTCAGGGAAATAGATATCTGTTGGAAGATGCTGCACTGCTGGTTCTGAAGACGGCAGAAAGAGCCATGAGCCAAGGAATGCAGATGGCCCTGGAATTCGGAAAAACCAAGTGTTAATGGGCTGAATTGTGTCCCTCACCCTTGTTGAATTCATATGTTGAAGTCCTCACCCCCCAGTACCTCCAGACGATGTTTGGAGATAGGGTCTTTGCAGAGGAAATTAAGTTAAAATGAGGTCACTAGGGTGGCCCCTAATCCCATATGACTGATGTCCTTATAAGAAGAGGAAGATTTGGACATAAACAAGGACAAAGGGAAGACGATGTGAAAATACAAGGAGGAGATGGCCATCTACACACTAGGGAGAGGTCTGGAATAGATCCTTTCCTCAAGGCCCTCAGAAGGAGTCTACACTTTTGACATCTTGATCTTGGACTTCCAACCTCTGGAACTGTGAGACAATACCTTTCTGTTGTTTTAAGTCTCCAGTCTGTGATATTTTGTTACACAGCCCTAGCAAAATAATACACCAAAGGAACACATTCTTTCCTGGAGCCACCATAAGGTAATGAAGGCATGTCAAACACCTTGGTTTTAGCCCAGTGGGACCTACATTAGACTTCTGACTTCCAGAACTGTAAGATAATAAATTTAGTTCTTTGAAGTTGCAAGGTTTGTGGTAATTGGTTATAGAAATAATATGGTGGCTGCGGGTTTAATGTGTGTTTTTTGAGGGCAGAGCACAATGGGGCCAGAATGGGACCATAATGGGTATCATCAGTGAGTGGCCAATTTAGGGATCAAAAAGCTATGGGCCTGGAGGGTTCATGCTCTGGATCTTATGACTTGATCTTTGTGCTCCTTTCTATCTACTAGTAACACTTGTTTGTTCTACCACCCTTTTAAGACAATAAATTCAACCTAGTCTGTCTTTTACATGTTCTATGTGGCTAACTTATTATTTCTATGTAGCACAGCATGTCTTCTGAATTATGCCGTATGCTTACTCACTGCCTGTGGTTAACACATTAGTTTACTTACACATCAATGCATTTCACCTGCTTTGTACAAGCCACTAGCTTCCTATCTATGTAAGTAATGTGTCCTTTGAGTTCCATCCGTCCCATCTATTTTCCTCCTGTAATTTACTGAATATTTTAAAATAGTATAGCAAACACATGTTATAGCTCCTGTTTTCCAGGGTGCTAATACATGAACCATATTTGCATTTAGAAATAGAGGGCTCTGTACACAACACTTCTCCTGCCATCATCCTGCATCGGTTTGGGGGGAATTCTGTGGCACATGAAATTTATCAATCTCCTCTTCCTTCTTCTTCTTCTTCCCCAGTTAAGATCTTCTTTAAGTCCCTGGCCACTCTGTATTGTCTATGGCTATTTCCAGGCTACGTTGGCAGAGTTGAACATCTGCGACACAGATCATCTGACCCCAAACATAAAATATTTCCTATCTTATGGAAAAAGTTTGCTGACCCTTACACTAGAGCCCCATGAAAGAAATATTACTATTTCAACTTCAAATGTGAAGAAGCCAAGATTCTGGAAGGTTGTTTACTTTCCTAAGGTCCCTAACCAACCGGAGATGGGCTGTGCCAGGGTTGAGCTTCAGAACCTGGCTGTTTCCAACACACCATACTGCTTTGGGGGAACTTGTCTTTAGCTTGTCTGGTCTACTTCTCCTGCCTTAGAAAGGTGATTTTGACCTGTCTTAATGACCTAATTATGTTTCTGAGCTCTCTTGCAACTTGGCAAACTCACATCCAATACATCATACTTGTTTGGGTCTTAGCTATCTTCTGATTTATTATGAAGCCAGTAAACAGTTCTTTTATTTTGTCATTGGAAGTCTTTGATGAAAGAGCCAAGGTTGTGTTGGGTAAAAATGTGATCTTCTGTGAAGCGACACTAGTCATGTATCCCGAATGAATCATTTAAAGAAAAAAAAACCTTTTTATGTTGAGATAATAAGATTTACAGAAGAGTTGGGAAGGTAGCACAGGCAGTTCCTATATACCCTTCAACCAACTTCCTTCCTGTCAGCATCTTATCTATGTCATTCTTATCAAAACTGTGAAATGGACATGAGTACAATAATATTACAGACTTTATTCTGATTTTACTGGCTTTTCCACTAATGGTCTTTTTCTATAAAGAATGTACTCCAGGATACCATTTTGCATTTAGTCATTATCTCCTTGGTCTTCTCTAATCTGTGGCAGTTTCTCAGTCTTCCCTTGTCTTTCATGATCTTGACATTGCTGAAGAGTACTGGTCAAGTATTTCATAGAATGTCTCTCTACTGGAATTTTTCTCCTATTTTCTCAGGATCAGACTTGGGTGATGAAATTTGGGGAAGAATACCACAGAGATGAAGTGCCTTTCTCATCTCATCATGTCAGGAATACACAATATCCATATGACTTATTACTGATGATGTTAACCTTGGTCACTCAGTAGGATGAATAATTTTAAATGATTAATCTACAATATTATGTCACACCCATTTTGTATTCAGCATGATATTAGGCACTTATTGGGTGAGATAATTGAGAAATGGAATAGAAAAGAATTCACAGAAAGAGTGAAGGAAGAGTTTTATAACATGTACAAGAAAATTATTAAGACCTTGAAGAGATGACTAGAGAAAGAATAGATAGTTCATAAGGGAAGGAAAGTACACATTTATTTTTATTTATTTATTTATTTATTTATTTATTTTTTGGAAAGTACACATTTAAAAAAAATTCACGAAGAAGTGTTTATCTTCATGGGTAAATAGCATGATTATCATATCATTATAGTATTCATTATAAATATGGGACACAAACAAAAATATTAATTGAAAGTGGTATAATCACTCTTTCATTCCTACCTATTATGATTATAATTTAAAAATACGTAGAGTGAATCTTGGAACACTAGAAAAATAAAATAAAAATTAAAAAATAAAGTTATATGTTATACGAAATAAAAAAATATGGAGAGTAAAAAAAGACCAAATTGTAGAATAAATGTTAATAGTGATTGTCTTTGGATGATGAGTTTGTGCATGACTATTTTTCTTCGTTTGGCTTTTCCATATCTTTGGGAAGATTTAACACTAAGCTGTGTTAAGCAAAAGTCGAGTGGGGTAGTGGAAAGAATGTCTGCATTAAAGTCAAACCTGGTTTGAGTCCTTGTTCTGCTATTTAAAGGCCTCGTGAACTTGGGTAGGTTTGCACTGTGGTCACCTTAGATCCTCAGATGTCAAATTGGAATCATGAAATAATTTTGTGGGATGTTTGGCAGAAAATTAAGTGATACAATAAGTTTGGAAACACTTGGCCCTGTGTATATTAAATAATGTCTTTCTTAAAAGACATGGCACCTGCTTTTGGGATTTTTATAATCTATTTATTTATTTGTTTATTTATTTACTGGGGGGATTTTTATAATCTCTCTTTTTAAAATTTTTAAATGTTTTTATTTTTTTTAGGATTTAAAAAATTTTTATTATGTTATGTTAGTCACCGTACAGTACATCATTAGTTTTTGATGTCATGTTCCATGATTCATTGTTTGCGTATAACACCCAGTGCTCCATAATACCTGCCCTCCTTAATACCCATCACCTATTTAGAGACAAGGTTGAAACACACTCATGGAATGAAGGGCTGGGAGGTGAGAACCTGCCTTACTGTTATAGGAGCTCAGGGGAGGTGGAGAAAAGTGTGGAAGAAAATCCAAGAATGTTCTCAGGAGTCGGTGGAACTTCAGCATTCATTCAACATCATATGTGCCAGACCCTGTTCTGATCATTTTGGATGCACATTCATTAAAATATTTACTAAGTGCTCACCACAGGCCAGGCATTGTTCTGGGAACCGGTGATAGAGGGGAGGAAAAAATGGATGAAAGTACCTGCTTTCATGGAGCTCATATTCTAGTGGAGGGAGACAGATAATAGATGAATGGGCAGAGTATGTGTGGAAGAAAACACAGCAGGATGTGTGTATGTGTATGTTGCAATTTTAGGCGATGTTTTTCTGCTTATGGGCTTTAAATGTATCATGACACACCCCCCCCCCCCCACCTCCCCTCCAGCAACCTTCGGTTTGTTTCCTCTAGTTAAGGGTCTCTTACAGTTTGCCTCCCTCTCTCTTTTCATCTTATTTTATTTTTCCTTCCCTTCCCCTATGTTCATCTGTCTTGTTTCTTAAATTCCACATATGAATGAGATCATATGGTAATTGTCTTTCTCTGACTGATTTATTTCACTTAGCATAATATCCTCCAGCCATATCATTGCAAATGGCAAGATTTCATTCTTTTTGATGGCTGAGTAATATTGCATTGTGTGTGTCTGTATGTGTGTGTGTGTATATATATATACCACATTTTCTTTATCCATTCATCTGTCAATGGATATCTGGGCTCTTTCCATAGTTTGTCTATTGTGGGATAATTGGGGGATGGGCATTAAGGAGGGCACGTGATGGAATGAGCACTGGATGTTGTATGCAACTGATGAATCACTAAATTTTGCCTCTGAAACTAATAACATAGTATATATAAGTTAAATTGAATTTTAACACAAATTAAAAAATAAATGTATCATTACACAAAAATATTTTTCTGGTTAAGGAAATTAAAGTAGGAGCATAGACTCATAGAAGACAAGGTCATCCCTTTCTCCCAACTCCATGACCCTCCCTTTTTAGAAGCATATGTTTTTTGTGTGTTTTTCGTGTCTTCAGAAATAACTCTTGGCCATTTTCTCCAGGTTGAAGATCCCCAAGGCGTGCATATTTGAACGTGTGCTGTGTATTATTTCTGTGGGGCCTCATCCCCTTTCCTTTCAAGTCTGCTCTGGCTTTCTTACCCAATGTGCTTACTGACATTTAGGCTCCTTGTCTCAGGACCCCTGAATCCAGAAATGGGCCAACCCTCTTCCAAGAACATTTTGATCTAAGTTATCCATAAGTATTTTTTTTTTCTTGATTCCTTTCCTTCTCGAAGGATGTCTTTTGGCTGCCCTCGTTCTTAACCGGTTGGCATAGCCCTCTCTCTTTTACACTCTGGGGGGCTGTTGTTGTGCCAGTGCCTGGGTGTGCACGTGTGGGGTGTATGTACGCATGCACATGTGCAGTGCAACGACTCTTTCTCCAGAGACTGCTGGCTGGAGTGAGCAGGTCCAGCTCCCACAGGGAGGAGGACAGTTTCCTCCCCATGGGGCAGAGTTGCTCTGACCTAGCAGTTTAACTGCCTTGTTAGATGCTCATGTTTTTACTTCCCTTCCTGTTTCAGTTGGAATGAATCACATTCGAAAACATTTCCATCCTTTTAGTGACTACATTGAATAACACACGGTTTTCATTACTATTTACTGTAATCAAACTTAACCTTTTTCTTTTTAAAATTAGCACAATTATTTCCATCATTATCTAGCTTTCTTCAGTCAGCATGCTTAGCTCCATAAAATGGATTCCCATCTAGATCGATGGAGAAAGAGTCTTTTTTAATTTCTGGAGACTCAGAATTCATAAATGGGATAACGAAAACTATGGTGGAAGAGTGTAGATGATTGGTTAATAGATTGCTCCAAACTATTTTCAACTGACTTTGTCCTCAGCTCTCCTCCCCTGAACCGTGCTGCTTAAAGCGGTCTCCAACATTGAGCTTTTAATTAATATTTTACAACATTTCTTTGAAATGCGACAAATGCCCCAGGCTCTCTTAAATATGAGCTCTTTAATTCCAAGAGAATATTGTCACCTGAAACTTCTACCCTCTTTGTCCTCACTCACACACCCTTTGGATTGATAAAGGGAGGATCGTTACAGAACAGTGGAATTTTGAGATTGCTACAACATTCACGTTCCTGCTTTCCAAGGGGTTGGCAGCCACATGCTGCTGAGAAGCTGTTTCAAAGGGGAACTAGACTTACTTCCCTTTTAAGTGAGAGTTGCAGAATGAATGTAGATCAATCACAGTTTCTAGCACGGTCGTATCCTCTTTATGAGTGCACTTCCTCAAAGACCTCTGAGCATACACTGAATGTGTTAGGCAGAGCCCTTTCAAAATCCAGACGTGTTTTCCGAACAAATGCCAGATTTCCTGGGACTGCTGGTTACAATCTCTTACTCCACAAATATAGTGCATCTAAGATTGTCTGTCTGGATAATCTTCCCTTTTTAGTGTTTACTTAAAGTGAAAATGATGTTATCCAGGCCCTGGGTATGAATGAGATCATGTCATGAGGTCTCCTTCTGATGTTGTTTTCTCTCAGTAGTGTAGTGACATCAGGATCTGAAGGCAGATGGGCGGTTTTGATGATGAGGTCCCCGCCATTTCTCACCTCCCATGATTGTTGGGAAATCACTGGGGAGAGGGGGATGTCACATAAGGTGGTAGGTCAACCTGAATAATTACTCACAGCCATGGGAAGATACCGTGGAGCTATCATTAGTGTGCTCCGAAAAGGCCTATTTATTCTAAAATAGATTTTATTTTTTAGAGAAGTTTTCATGCACAGAAACACTGAGCAGAATGTACAGAGATTTCCCATGTGCCTCCTGCCCCTGCGAATACACAGCCTCTTCTATTATCACCATCCCGCCCACCCACCCCAGAGTGGGACATTTGTTATAACTGAGGAACCTACACTGACACATCATAGTCATCCAAAGTCCATCGTTTACATTAGGGTTCACTTTCGATGTTGTATATTCTATGGGTTTTGACAAATGTATAATTACATGTATCCATCATTACAATATCCTACAGAGTAGCTTCACTGTTTTATTTTAATGAATGTATTTTGCCTGTGTACAGATTGAGAAGGTTCTATCTAAAAAGACGAATGGTTGAATTCTACTTTTCTGCTAAGATTTTAGGTAGGAGAATGGTTTTTATGAAAGTCTCATGAATATGGATGTTTTCTGATGAGAGGGTTCCATGACCATATAGGTTTGGGAAATGCTGGGGAAGAATATGATGAAGTTATCAGTAGGGTATTGACACCACTATTCTGACTGTCATATAAAAATATATGTTGTCCAAATCAACTCAATTATCTATCTAAAACTAAATTTTACTTCCGAGAAATTGGTGGAAAAAACCAGTCATGAACATCCTAACCATGAGTCCTCATCTCTGTTTTTAAATGAGCATCCCCTTAAGAATTTCATCCCCTCATGTGTTTATTTGTTCATTTAATAAATATCTATTTTGTGCCTTGTCTGTGCACTTAGGGGCACACATCTCCTTAACACGAGGAAGAATGTGGCAGAGGGGGCTAGTAACCATTGCTGTCTGTTCTTTAGTCCTGTTGAGTGCATGGCAATGCAAGACAAAGACTGTTTCCCATCTTTTCTTGCAGTGAGAAGTGCCGTGTGACTATGTTCTGGTCCCTGCGATGTGACATTGAGGTTCCGTGTGCAGGGCTGTTACTTGGCCTTTATGCATTGGCCTAGGTCTACACAAGTCAATAGCTGGCGAAACAGAAGCCATGTGGCAGAGCAACAAGACAGAGCCTGGGACTTTGAGGCTATGGAGGATGACAACAGCTTTGACATATGTATAATGAGACCATTATGTGAAAGAAAGAAACTTCTATCAGTTGAAGTCCCTGTTACTATGGCCTTCATCATGGTAGTCAAACCAGTCCCCCAACTGACCCAGAAAGGATTTCCGGTGATTGGGTATTGTCATAAGATCAGACAGTTGCGATATTTAGGAGCCTTTTAAGTCTAATGGTGTACAGTGACCATCTCAGTTTATGTAAAAGGCTTGAATATAGGAAGGGAATATTTAATAATTTCTTCAGACCTAGGGAACTGAAGTTCCTTTAGGTGATAGTGGAGAGAGGAGCAGATTCTTTTTACTATTTTAGTTAACAAACCTAGAGAAATAAGGTCAACCTTTCTTATTACAGTCGAATTTTTCCAGTTAGGGCGTGCAGGCACTTGACATGGATCCAAAGGTTTTAAAATATCCCAAATCTATTTTCCCAATTCCTTCTATATATCTTTGTGAAACAAATTCTGGCCCTGTAACCTTCCTTTCACCAACACACTACCTCTATCCACATGGTGGACTTAGGTAAACACACAAGTATATATTTAGATGTGGATTAGGCATGAAATAGCTTTTACTTCCTAAATAAGGAAAGAAAAACCTTGATTCATTACTAAATGGGACATTTTAGATCTGAGTAGACAAAAACGGCCATGTGAAAATGTGCTAAGCTTCCACATAGTTAACAAAATGTCACTTGGTGAGAGAATTTTCATAATTAATGAACCAGTTCAATTTGCTCTGCCATTTGACTTTGATTAATATGTCGTGAAGTATTCCCACTGGGACTCTATCCAGTTGGTTTGGGAAGCTCTTATGTCTATATCCTGTGCATGTGCATGGATCAAAGTGCTGGCATCCAATACCTGCCTCGTTAGGTCAGCGAACAGCCATGTCAACTCAGTGACAATGCCTGAGGTCCTGCAGCAAAACACCACATGGCCCAGAAGGGCAAACCCACAACCAACAAACACAAAATGCAAGCCAAAACTATTTGGAGAAGGGATTGGACCATTTGCCTATTTTATGGGATCTTAGAAGGCGAATTTACGTAATTAAACTTTTATTCCTAATTCTGCCGTGGATTTGGCAGCCCGAGTGAAACGACCTTACCATCATCTTTACGCCATCTGATTAAAATTTGCTTCATTGCAAATTCGGTTTATGAGACTAAATTATTTATAGGACAAACTGTAGCCATCAGTGTCTGGTCAGTGCATTTTTCTGTTGAGAAACCACTATCGGCATTTCAGAAAAGGAATTTAATGCAGAGAATTTGTAGTACGTATGAGAAGGATGAAGGTGTAAAAATGGGGAGATTAGCAACTGCGGGAAGCCACCATCCTCTTAGGCTTGAAGAAACCAAGAGGAACCAGCTGGACTCTCCCCTTAGGCTGGCTGAGCCACAAAAGTTGTTGCTGTTAAGACCGAGCTGTCTGAGCAGAAGCTCAGAAGCCACACGTGCCAGCCTGCTGCTGGGGCTACCATTGCCAGAGGCACCCTAGAAGGTGAAAAAAAATAGCACATTCTTCACTCCCACCTTTCAGTTTGCTACTGGTGCCTCCCACTGGTGGAACCCAATGGAAGGCTGGTTGGCAAGGAAATGTAGCTTCTGGGCTTTCTGCCTCAGGGTCAGAGACCCAGATAAAGAAGGGAGGGCGTGAGGTCGAGAAACAAGAGCCTCCAATCAGCACTTGGTTTCCAAGGACATATCCTATATAGATTTTTAAAATCATTTCATATTTTAAAGTCATGGTAAGTGTACTCTTTAATCCCCATCCTCTATTTCCTCTGTCCGCCTCCCCTCCCCTCCGGTAACCATCAGTTTGTTCCCTATAGTTGAGTCTGTTTCTCTCTCTCTCTTTCTCTCTCTCTCTCTCTTTTTTTCCCCCTTGCTCATTTGTTTTGTTTCTTAAATTCCACATATGGGTGAAATCCTATGGATTTCATAGTACTGACTTATTTCACTTAGCATAATACCCTGTAGGTCCATCCACATCATTGCAAATGCAAGATTTCATTCAGTTTTATGGCTGAGTAATATCCCATATATCACCTCTTCTTTATCCATTCATCTAATGGTGGACACTTGGGCTGTTTCCATAATTTGGCTATTGTAGATAATGCTGCTATAAACGTAAGTGGGCATGTATCCCTTTGAATTAACGTTTTTGTATTACTTGGGTAAATACCCAGTAGTGTGATTCCTGGATCATAAGGTAGTTCAATTTTAAGTTTTTTGAGGAAGTTCTGTACTGTTTTCCATATCCCATATAGATTTAAAGTAGCTGCACAGTACTTGATTAAATTAACAAATGAGATAATATTTTATTATTAGCCAAGTTATCATATCTTTAAATCCAACTCTATGAAACTATATAAAATTATAATCTAGCACATACATATAATTCTGAAGTTGTATGGATGCTAGTGGATATTATATTTAAAATGCTTATGTTGGGGCGCCTGGGTGGCTCAGTGGGTTAAAGCCTCTGCCTTCGGCTCAGGTCATGATCTCAGGGTCCTGGGATTGAGCCCCACATCGGGCTCTCTGCTCAGCAGGGAGCCTGCTTCCCCCTCCCTCTGCCTGCCTCTCTGCCTACTTGTGATATCTCTCCTCTCTGTCAAATAAATAAAATCTTAAAAAAAATAAAATGCTCATGTTAATATTTATTCACACTAGTTATCCAACTGTCTTTATTGGTAAGAAATAAGACTGAAACTATCATTTACCTCTATGCCTTGACCATGCCATTCCTGTCTTTCTACGGTGACTAAAAAGGATCAAATTTAAACAGAAAAGATGGTGAAGAAATTAGATGAAACTTGGTTTACACCTCATGTATCTCCTGTTGCAGATAAAACCCCCAGGTGGCCTTTACCCTGTGCAGATAGAACCTCAAAGGCAGCCCCAGTCGCACAATCCCTTGGAGATGTGCAACGCTGTAAGGACCTATTGCTTCCCGGTGGGCTTCTGGTGGTCAAAGCAGGTCAAGGACATTTGAGGGAACAAACACAAGCCTTTGCCCACTTCATGGTCCGGTTGTGTTAGATAGGAGAGCCAGTAATAAAAAGGAAAAAAAAAAAGCCTGTTGGTTTTGGTGGCATTGTACAAACAGGACTGGATAATTTTCTCTTAGGATTTTGTTCCTATCTCTTCATGTGGGTCTGGGAAAAGTGTCTGGAGGGCATTTTCCTCCCTGGTTGGAGGTGACTTACCAGACGGGCAATTACTGTCATTACGAGCCCAATCACAGAGCTGGGAGACCGAGGTGATTGCTCATTCCTAAGCAGCATGGGACACGCGGGAGCAGTGGAGACCACACTGAGAGGCGGGGAACTGCAGACGAGTAATCTGCTGGGGAAAAAGACCCCTTTGATCTTCATACCAGACAGCAATTTCAGCAGAAGCAGAGTCGAGTTGGTATTTTTTTTTTTTTTTTTTTTTTTTTTATTGCAGTGGGATGGGCACTACCGACTTGCCTGAGTGGGGGTTGCCGGGAGGAAGTAAAGTTGATCTTTAGCTTACCTGCATCTTAAGCAGTGCAGCTTTTAAAAAGCTTCATGATTTTCTTAACTAGAAACAGTCTAAATATTTAATAAAGGCAAATAATTTGTTATTCGACGTTTTGAATCATGTGGCCAATTTCAGCTCGTGTAATATTGGACGCTTGCCTGGCAACTTAAGTCTGGCAATGGCTACTTTCTCTGTGGTCCTTGTGGTGCAGTGCAAAAATTCAATCATTCTCATTAAACTCACTACAGTGCTTGCCTTCAGATTTCCCTGGAATCATCCATTGTCAACCTCCAGGGAGAGAACAGATCTGTATGCGTGCTCTCAGAAATGCTTCTGGGTTATTGTTACGCCAATTTGAAATAGCAGAAAGGCTGTTTATTTAGAGAGTGGTCCAAGGAAGAAAGTGGGTTTGGACGAAGGGCATCTGCTCGTGTCTTTTGTGCTGGTTACGAGATAAGCATCTCATCACAAGGCATTCTGACATGGTCAGAATCTGCAAATGACTCAGTTCCTTTGGAAAAGTTTAACAGAAGCTTCAAGAGGACCCGTCTGTGAATCTTCCTGGTTAAGCACTAATTCAGTTCAAAAACTTACTCGTTTTGGAATCATGGTCTTCTTTTGAACTAAATAAGTTACGGTTTCTCTAACTGGACAGGACGTAGGGTGTCTGCAATAGCCTCTGTTATTTTGATCTTCAGCATGCACCTTGAGGTTCTCACTAAACAAATACTGAGCGAATGAACAAAATGAGTTTTTGCTTATGGCTATTGATTTCCTGGTAGAACTCCCTTTTTTTCTAGTGTCTACAGGAAATGTCTTCCTCGCTCGTGTGTGTGTCTGCCAGGCTTGCCAGTTCTAAGTCGGCCACGGGAGGGGTTGTGTTCACAGGAACACCCCATGTGACAAGTCAGGCAGATCAAAGCAGGGATTTCAGGGCTGACTACAAGGGGAAATGGTTAGTAATTAATAAAAGGATGTGGAATTGGTCATGTTGACTGAAAGAGCCCAGAACCTTGGCGAAATGCTTCCAGAGGCTGCCAAGATAAAAAGAGTGGCTGGGCTGAGTTATGTACGGGTGAAGCTTGCAGGTGTTAATGCCACTGGGCGAGGGGAGCAGAGTAAGTTTACTTTCACCCAGACCTTGGGCCCACAGATTATAAGAGCCTCTTCAGCTTTGGCCTTAGTTTTAGTTTGTTTTTAAATGGAGCTTTTAGGGGCCATAGGGGACATACAAAAACGTGATAATGATGTTTAATTCTGAGAGTCAAGCTGTGGTTTCTCATTGGCCGTATCTGGCTTTTTGCTGCTTCATGTCAGTGTGTTTTGTTTCCAGATTTAGGATCAAAGCAACCTTTCCCTTGCACTTTGTTCATCCTCCCTCCCATCCCCTGCCCCACGCCGGTGTGCGGTCTAAGTCATCGATGAACCCAAATAAATCCCCCAGGAATGCCTGAGTCTGCTGGCTTTCCACCATAGCTATAGCCACTGTACACTTTTTTGGTGGCTTGGTGGTGAGGAGTAGAATGTGGGAATGGGAGGCGACCCAGATAAGGGACTTTGGGAAAGAGCATATTAGAAGTGGGTCCCATTTCAGCAAAGGACTGGTGAATATGCCTTGGCAAGTCTCAGCTGACAAGGCTGAGAGCTACGAAAGCTCTCAGTGCAGCTCTCTCTCTCTTTCTCTCTCTCTCTCTCTGTCTCTGTGCGTGTGTGTGTTTTTGGCAGTTGGCAAATCACGGAACCTCCAAAGAAAATTTCCACTGATTGTCTGAAAGACTTGTGAGCTTATAAATTGCCTCATTGAGTTTTTAAGCCATTTTCCCAAGGGAGAGATGATGTTTGATCCCTTTTGCAATCTTTGCAGATATATCAGGACACGAGGTCCCTGCAAGGAGTAGATACTATTGATCCTAACCAAGTGGCAGTGCAGCGTCTTAACTTCTGAATGATTTTTGTCCCTTGTTCTTTGCCCTCCTTCAGGCCTTTTCCAGCTCCTGCCAACCTGCTCCAAAAAGACCAATGCTATGGACAACATGACTAGTTGGGAAAGAGTGGGGTGCAACACTGGGCTTGACTGGTTCATCTTCAGTGGTTTAGAGTGGAATTCCCAACCTTGGAGCAGACGTCAACTTTATGGGTAGTCTTGTATGTTAAGAATGGTTTGAAGTAAAAATGACAGATGGTTAAATAATAAGCAATAATGGGCACTGGAGACAAGGGTTTTTGTAAATTTCTCTCTACTCATCTGTAATTTCAAAACACAAAAATGTCTGTTGAGGAACTGGAAGGCCGACGTGGAGAGCGGTAAGAAATGGCACCCAATATTGCATGGAGCACTGGGTGTGGTGCATGAACAATGAATCTTGGAACACTGAAAAAATAAAGTAAAAATTAAAAAAAAGAAAGAAATGACACCCAGATGTATACTAGGTGCTTTCAGGTCTTTACAAAGAAATATCCACGTGTCCTGTGTGGGATACAGGGGATCATTTATCGTTTTCCATAGAATGCTGTGTAGTAACACCCTAAAACTCAGTGGCTGAAAACCGTAATTAATTGTGATTGCTCATGTATCTGTGGGCATGGCTGGCTGGCTGGGATGGCCTTGCTCCAGCATCTCTCATTCTCCTCTGGGTAAATTGAGGCGTGTTCTTCCCAGTGATGGTGGAAGTGAAAAAGGAAAACGGAAATGCATGAGGCTGCTCAGGCTTAGCCTGGGAAGCAGTGCCCTTGCCTTCCACCCATATGCCATGGCCAAGGCAAGTCACATGGCTGAGCCCAAAGTCAACAGGCAAGGAAATAGTCTGGTCATGACAAGCCTGGGAAGGGATGTGAATGCAGAGAGATGGGTTAAAATTTGGCCAATTTTAACAGAGAGAGAGAGACTATATTCTACATATAAAATCATATTTCTATAAATATAATTTATAATATGATTCCATCTACACATGAGTCTATATCATAGGTATGTAAGTGATACCAGTGACAATGCTCATATCTGGGTTTCCCAGAGTTCTTTTTCGTTTTGTCCCTGTGATATGGTTGAGGTGTTTGTGTCTGCCCTATTGGAATAGGATCTCCCTTGGAAAAGAAACAACATCCTAAACATTTCCTCTGTGATTTTATTTTCAATTCCCCAACTACTGGCGTGTCCCAGCCAGCTTCCTGAGTTGGGAGCCTCAGTGGTTTTCAGGAGGAGTCCTCCTAGGTTGATCTGGAAAAGCTGGGCTACGTTTCAGCCAGAGACGAGAGTCTTTCTCTCAAAGTCTTAGAAGTGAGGACACTTTTGTTTCCGGATGGGAAATAGTACTATATCTGGGCCAGCCATCTCTATCCCCGCCTTCTCCTTGAGGTCCTCCCAGCAGGGTTGTGGCTGTCTGCAGCTCTCTTTGCCTAGACACCGCTTCCACCGCCCCCAACCTGGTAGCAAGAAACAGGAGGCCACCGGATGCACCGTGACAGCAGCATGTGACGACCAACATGATCTGTCCTCCTCTCTATCAGCTGGGCAACGTCCTGCTAATGTGGGCAAACACTGCACTTCACAGCAGTTTGTTGGCTCTCAGTAAATATTAAGGAATGAAGAGGCACTTTTCAAAGAACTAGGAAAACTCTCTGGGGACGGGGAGGGCAAGGAACCACTCCCCACGGGAGAATCGGAGTGTGCTGATGGCAGGGAGGCATGCTGATGTGGCAGCAGGTGAGGAGGAGCCGTTTTAGAGGGGGTGGTGGGGAGGGAGGGAGGGATAACTTCTCTCAGGGGATGACGTTTATTTTTTAATTTTAATTTTAATTAATTAATAAAATTATTTTATTTTAATCCCAGCAGAGTTAACTTACAGTGTTAAATTAGTTTCAGGTGTACAGTGTAGTGATTCGACATTTCCATACATCACCCTGTGCTCGTGACGAAAAGTGCTCTCCTGAATCCCCACCACCCATTTCCCCCATCCTCCCACCCATCTCCCCTCTGGTGACCATCAGTTTGTTCTCTATAGTTAAGAGTCAGTTTCTTGGCTTCTCTCTCTCTCTCTCTCTCTCTCTCTCTCTCTCTCTCTCTCGGAGATGCCATTTAAATTGAGTTCATGAGGAGGGCACGTATTGCATGGAGCACTGGGTGTGGTACATAAACAATGAATCTTGTAGCACTGAAAAAATAAAATAAAAGTATTTGGGGGAAAAAAAATAAATTGAGTTCATGCAAAGACCTGGGGGAAGAGATTTCCAGGTAGTGAAACCAGCAGGTGTAAACATCGCAAGGGAGTAACAATCAACCCTAAAATCTCCAACTTCCAAAGGCAACCTTCTCTGATGTATCTATACCTTCTGGTCTTTCCAAAGGAAACATTCTTTCAAAATTCTTTCCGAGCCCTTGAATGCACTAGGGCCTACTTCCAATAGGACTGGTTGGTTGGCTGGTTGGTTGGTTGGTTATTTATTTATTTATTTATTTATAAATAGATTTTACTTTTTAGAGCAGTTTAGGTTCACAGCAAAATTGAGCAGAAGGTACAGAGATTTCCCATACACCCTCTGGCTTCCCCCCTTCCCCTTCAGGCACGGCCTCCCCCATCAGTATCCCCCATCAGAGTGGCACATTTGTTCCAGTTGGTGAGGCTACATTGACACACCATTATCACCAGAGTCCATAGTTTACCTCAGGGCTCATACTTGGGGGTGTGCATTCTATGGGTTTGGACAAATGTATAATGACATGTATCCACCATTATACTGGATATGGAGTAGTTTCACTGCCCTAAAAATCCTCTGGTTGGTTATTTTCAAGCACAATGAAACCTCACAGATGTCATTTATGTAGCAAAAGAACAAAGGAAAGTGGCCAGTGCAGCTTTTTTTCCCTCTTTCTTAAAGATCGTAAAGGTCTTTGACGCGTGGAAGGCAGGCTTTTATTAACTAGGCATTTGTATCATAAACATAATTCCCAGACAAGCAGGAAAGTCCCAGAATTCTGAGTCACTGATGTTTGAATAGATGTTTTGTAAGGCCAAGCATTTGCTTTTACAAATAAAGCATTGATGAGCTAAACAGTTGCTTGAAATGAACTGGGCAAGTTTTATAATGTGCACTTGGCCTTCAGAAGACAGTGCTGTGATTTATAACAATGTTTCCCTCTTTAATCTGCATTTGCATTACAAGAAAATCTCTCTTTTTTTGCCACCGGTCTTGGTCAATGCCCAGTGTGAAGGAGACGTGTATTTGCAAATTACAAAAATTTCATGTGCCTAAATAACACAGTCACCTGATAGATGCTAAATATCAGCTCTTGGCCTGTGGGATATGCAGCTGTAGTGGTGTCTTCTCTTGTGGTGGGAGTTATAAGAAAATGAGAAAGGATTCTGTTTGTGAAACAGAGTTTTGTCAGGAGTATGGTCGATATGGTTTATTTCTTATTCCAGGCTGCTGCTAACACAGCTGGGATGTTTTAATGCACGTCGTGCACTTCAATAATAGAAAGGTGTAGAAATAGAACTGGAGAGAGTTCAGAGAGGGGCAGAGAATCAGGTATGTGAGGCTGCAGGCTATGATTTATACTTATAAGCACTAATACCTTATGAGGACTTTGCCTTATCAACAGCAAATGATGGGAAACACTAGCTATCTGCACACACTTGGAGGGAATGTGAGTCCAAAGAGGAGAGCATTTTAGCGTGACATAAGGGGCTGGAGTTGGGTTGGAAACTCGGTGGGTAGAAGTGGGGGAGATGGGAGAGCCTTCTTCTGGAACTAAGGTCATAACGTTTCAAAGTAAAATGCCCAGATCATGGGCTTAAGTACCTGTTCCCTCCACTGCACATCCCTGCACCCCCCCTCCCACCCCATCCCAAACTTCCTATTTTCTTAACCATTCTAAACAGATTATTCTTTGGCTCAAACTGTCCATTTGGGCAAAGAAGTCCATTCCAAGATACCCCCATTATGGAGAAGAGGGGCTCCAGCTGTGTGTCCCAGGAGGCTGGGGAGGAAGAGAACCATGGGCTGAAGATGTGGGCACAGCTCCATCAGCAATGAGGAATCTCTGATTCCTTTTCTGTTGTTTGATGGGCTTGAATTACTTTCCACCCTTGAATCTGTAGGTCCTGGAGTGGGTCTTAAGGCTCATCTGCTCTCTCCCTTGACGCAGGACCTCTCTGTGATAGTAATAGTGACTGACAGCCCCAAGCCTCTGGTTTGAGGGCTTCTGGTGATGGACAAGCCAATGTTCGTGAGTCAGCTCATTCACTGATGTTTGCTCTAGGTCCAATATACATACCCAAGCATGGCAGTCCAGTGTAATCACCTGGCGAATTTTGAATTTTACAAAATCTTATCAGCTTGCTCCCCCCCCCAGTGACTATGATAGAATTGTTCTAGGGAGGATGGTGGCATCACTATTATTTAAAACTCTTCATGGAATGCCAACAGGCAACTGAGGTTGAGAGCATGCATTTTGTCCTCTCGAGCTAAGTTCATTTCCCCTTTGACATGACAGTCTTTGAGACGTAGAAAGCTGATAACCTGCCCCTCAGTCGATATCACTTCCCTAAGGCTTTCTCGTCTCCAGCTGAAGTCACTCATTTTCTTCAAAGTTACTCCTGTGATGTGGTTTTATTTCCTCACCATCCTGATCATAAGCTACATTGTCTGGATGCCACTTACAGTGTGTGTCTCTTCATGCTTTTGTTTCATTGTGAGCTCGCTGTCAACTAAATCCCCTCAATTTTCTCCTGTAAAAGACTTACAGCTTAGTGGAGGAGACAAGCATGCCAGCCCCATCCTGTAATTATAAAATTGATTTCTAAAGTCTAAATGCAGGAATTTTCTTGACTCTTACTAAATTTCATTTTGTTGGGTTATCTATTTAATCTCGTCCTCCAAAATTACTGGTAAGTATCGCCTATTTGGTAAGGCATCTGTATATTTTTACCCATGTTATTAATAGCAGGAACAATAATAGACCCTATTTATTGACTGTGAGCACTTTATTGACTGTAAATACTTATTGACTAGAAACATCACCAGAATGGATCAAAAGAAGCAAAGTAGAGCCCTAGCTTCTATAGGATCACCAACTAAGTGTTCTTATGGAAAAGGAAGAGTGCTCAGGGGCAGAAATAAGAGCTCAGAGTGTGGGACTAAGAGCCACTGCATAAGTAACAGGTCCTAGAGAGAACCATACAGTATGTATGCAGCTGGAGCATAGGGCTGCTTTGGACCTTTGCTGACTGTGTGCCTCCTGTCTCTCTGGTTTTGAATGGGAGCATCCATTGTGGGTATTCTGTGATTGATGCACTACTGTGTATGGAGTGTGTGTGTGTGTGTGTTTGCGGGGGTCTCTACAGTCCACAGTATTCAGATGGTGATGAAGAGTACTCTATGAGTTGTGTACGAAGAGCCACACACAGGGAGTTTTAGTTACACTTCGACATAACTTAGAGGGATGTGGCGTTTGGCAGGTCTGGGAGGGGGAGTGTGTTTTGCATGGATGAGGGATGCAAATAATATGTGCCCAGAGGCAGATCGAATCTGGGCTCTGTAACCGACCAATAGAATATGGTGAAGGAACACTGCGCCAGTTTTCGGGCCGAAGCTTTAAGAAACTGGCAGCTTCTACTTCCTACCTCTGGAGATGCTTATTCTTGGAATCCAAGCCACCATGTTGAGAGGAAGCCCAAGCTGCCACTGGAGAGGCTCTTGTCGGAAAGACCCAACAGACAGAACATTTGGCAGCCATGGGAGAGAGTCGCCTTGGCAGAGCTTCCCCAGCTTACCCCAGGTGGGGCAGAGATGAGCTGTCCCTGCTGAAACCTGCTCAGAACCAGATTCAATATGTCTGCTTATTTTGGTTAACAGTTGGCTTATGTAGTTGGCTGCTCCCATGTTGGGAGCGTAGATATTTACAATTGTTAGATCTTCTTGTTGGATAGACACTTTAAGCATGATATAGTGTCCTTCTGTATCTCCAACTGCAGTCTCAGAGCCAGATTCATTTACAAAGCACATTGTTGTTTCAAGCCACTGAGTCTGGAGGGATTTGTTCCCCAGCAGTTAAGAACAGCACCAGGCACTGTGCTAGTGACTTTTCGTATATGCTCTTATTTAACCCTCCTGACAGTGCTATGACATAGGTATTATTTTCTCCCCTGGTGGATGGGAAGACTGAGGATCAGTGAGTTTGGTAACAGCCCAAGATCACACAAGTTGGAACTGGCAATATTGGGATTGAAACTGGGCAATGTATCATTCTTTTAACCTCTAAATCCTGGGTAAGACAGGACTGAGGGCAAGAGAGTCATGCAGCCACTGAACAGATCTCTACAGAGCACTTTCTGGGGAGAGCAAAATAAAGAAAACGTAGTCTGCTAGAATGAATTCCAGGTGGCTTAAGGAACTAAATATAAAAACACAAAACTACAAAAGTATTAGAAGAAAATCTGAAAGGTCTTCAATTTGTTAATGCTTGTGGATAAGAAAGCTACTGGTTTCATATCTGATATTATTTTTAATAATATTTCTGTCAATTCTCTTGGGATCACAATTTGTTTACATATAGGGAAATTTTTATTTATTGTTTGTCCACAATTTACACCTTGTATTTCTTATATTTTTTCTCTTTTAAAATAGGACCTATAATGCAGAGCAATGATGAATAGTAGCTATGGTGGTTGTCTTGTTCTCGACCATAATGGAAACTTTCTAATCTTTCATCATTCAATATGATATTTTCTGTGAGTTTTCCCCTCATTACCTGATTTTGCATCCTTTCTTAGTGTAATAAGAGGTTTTTTTTTGAAATTTGGAAATAGTATAGAATTTTATCAAATAAATTTTTGGTGTGCATTGAGGTGAATGTAATGTTTTGTCCTTACATCTGTCGTAGTTGACTGCATCATAAATCTCCTAATGTTGAACCATTTTTGCATTTCTAGGTGAATTCTGCTTGGCTAGGGTTAAGAAATAATAATATAATACTGAATTTGATTTGCTAATATAATTATTAGTATTTTACAACTATGTTCACATATTCATATGGCTTCACTTTGGCTTCACTCTTTTGTGTGTGCTAACCTTGTTTTGTTTTGGAATCACAGTGATGCTGCCTGTGTCGAACGAGTCTGGAGTCTCTCTGTATTTGTGTACTTTCAGATAGATACATAATTTAAGGATTATCACTTGCTTCAAGGAATCGAAATCCCTATAAAAGTACTTGTTCATAGTTCCTTTGTTTTTTAAAAGGATTCCAGCTTTGACTACCTTTTCAATTTTTATTCATTTTATTTTGTATTTTAAAAAGATTTCATTTATTTATTTGACAGAGAGAGAGAGAGAGAGACAGAGAGGAAACACAAGCAGGGGTAGTGGGAGAGGGAGAAGCAGGCTTCCCGTCAAGCTGGGAGCCTGATGCGGGGCTCGATCCTAGGACCTGACCTGAGCCGAAGGCAGACGCTTAATGACAGACACCTAGGCACTCACCCTTTTCAATTTATTTTCCCCTTTTCAATTTTTAAAAAGGTATTAATTTATTCACCTACTCACAGTTTTTACCCTTTCTAGGATGAAGTTTGATTAACTCATATTTTTGTAGAAAATCACATACTTACTTACTGAGATCATCAAAATTTTTGAATAGTATTAACTTGCTTTTGAAACAGCTTCAGGAGAATAGATATTATTTCTTCTTTGAATGTTTGGTAGAATTCCCCAGGGAATCCGTCAGGTCCTGGGCTCTTGTTTTTTTGGGAGGTTTTTGATCACTGCTTCAATCTCGTTACTAGATATTGGTCTGTTCAGGTTGTCAATTTCTTCCTGTTTCAGTCTTGGAAGTTTATAGGTTTCCAGGAATGCATCCATTTCTTCTAGGTTGCTAAACTTCTTGGCATATAGCTGTTGATAATAATTTCCAATGATTGTTTCTATTTCCTTGGTGTTAGTCGTGATCTCTCCCCTTTCATTCATAATTTTATTAATTTGGGTCCTCTCTCTTTTCTTTTGGATTAGTTTGGCCAGTGATTTATCAATCTTATTGATTCTTTCAAAGAACCAGCTTCTAGTTGCGTTGTTGTGTTCTACCGTATCTCTAGTTTCAAACTCATTGATCTTTGCTCTAATCTTTTTTTTAAAAAAGGTTTTTTTAATTTATTTGACAAAGAGAGATCACAAGCAGGCAGAGAGGTAGGCAGAGAGAGAGGGGGAAGCAGGCTTCCCGCTGAGCAGAGAGCCCGATGCGGGGCTCGATCCCAGGACGCCGAGATCATGACCTGAGCTGAAGGCAGAGGCTTTAACCCACTGAGCCACCCAGGCACCCCTCTCTGCTCTAATCTTAATTATTTCCCTTCTTGTGTGTGGGTTGGCTTAATTTGTTGTTGATTTTATTTAATAAAATCTCTTATCTAAAGTTACATCACATTTCTCATTGTTAGGTTAATGAATATTTGGAATATTAATTCCAAATTAGTCATTTAGAATTTATTTATTTATTTCTCATTCCTATCCCAAACACAACTAGAACCTTAGCATATTTTCACTCCTTCCCTTCCTTCCCCTGTAGACATCTTCTCCCATATAGAGATCTTCTGGGATTTTAGTTGCAGATTATTGTTAAAAATTTAAAAATATATTTCTGAACTAAGTTTTGTTGGTTTCTCCATTTATTGTTGATTCTTGGGTCCCACATCTTTCCCTTTTTAAAAAAGACTTTATTTATTTGAGAGAGAGAGAGAGGAGGTGCAGAGGGAGGGGGAGAATCCTAAGCAGACTCTGCCCTGATCATGGAGCCTGAGGTAGGGCTGGATCTCACAACCCCCAGACCATGATCTGAGCCAAAATCAAAAGTCAGTTGCTCAGTGGACTGAGCCATCCAGGTGCCCCACATCATTCCCTTTTTGAATTAATTTACTTTTATTCTAATCTAGTAAGGCCCATGTGTGAATCTTTAAATGTCTGTGAAATACCTTTATTTTGTTTTTCACTTTCAGTGCTAATTTGGGTGGAATCAGATTCTAGCTTCAAAATAATTCCCCTCAGAAATTTTAAGGTATTACTCTATTGTCTTTTAGCCTCAAGTATTGTTAAGGAGAAGTTCATTCGTTTTAGGTAGCCTGTTTTTTTCTCTCATGAAGCATTTAGGGTTTTTTCTTATCCTCAGACTTCTGAATTTTATAATAATGTATCATCAAAGGGAAGGTAGGTCTTTTGGCAGGTGATGAATATTTTTAATTCATATGTTTCTACAGCCCTGAGAAATTTTCTTTTCGTTTTGTTTCTTGATTACTTGTTCTTCTCCACTTCTAGAATTTTCTCTGTTCTCTCTAGAATTTTCATTAGATGAATATTGGCACTTTATACCTTTAATTTTTTTTATTTCCATTTTCTCCTTTAGATGACATATTCTTTTCTTTCTTTCTTTTTTTATGTGAACCCTTATGTTTATTGCAGCATTATTTACAATAGCCAAGAAAAGAAAAAAAAAAAAAAAACCTCAGTGTCCATCAATGGAAGAATGAATAAAGAAGATGCGGTATGTATATACAATGGAACATTATTCAGCCATAAAAAAGAATACAATTGTGTCATTTGCAACAACATGGATGGATCTTGAGGGTACTATTCTATGTGAAATAAGTCAGATATATTCTTTTTTTTTTTAAATTTTACTTTATTTTTTCATTGTTCCAAGATTCATTGTTTATGCACCACACCCAGTGGTCCATGCAATACGTGCCCTCCTTAATACCCACCACCAGGCTCACACATCCCCCCACCCCTCTCCCCTCCAAAATCCTCAGTTTGTTTCTCAGAGTCCACAGTCTCTCATGGTTCATCTCCCCCTCCGATTTACCCCAATTCACTTTTCCTTTCCTTCTCCTAATATCTTCTATGTTATTCCTTTACGCTTCACAAGTAAGTGAAACAATATGATAATTGATTTTCTCTGCTTGACTTATTTCACTCAGCATAATCTCCTCCAAACCCGTCCTTGTTGATACAAAAGTTGGGTATTCCTCCTTTCTGATGGCTGCGTAATATTCCATTGCATATATGGACCACATCTTCTTATCTATTCATCTGTTGAAGGGCATCTTGGCTCTTTCCACAGTTTGGCGATTGCGGCCATTGTGGCTATGAACATTGGGGTACATGTGGCCCTTCTTTTCACTACATCTGTATCTTTGGGGTAAATACCCAGTAGTGCAATTGCAGGGTCATAGGGTGGCTCTATTTTTAATTTCTTAAGGAATCTTCACACTGTTTTTTGAAGTGGCTGCACTGACTTGCATTCCCACCAACAGTGTAAGAGTGTTCCCCTTTCTCCACATTCTCTCCAACACTTGTTGTTTCTTGTCTTGTTAATTTTGTCTATTTTTAAACAATCCCTTGGTTCAGTTTTCCAGGTCAGCAAGTCACTATTTAAATATGAACTTTCTCCAGTTCCATTTATCCAGTGAGTATTTTACTGTATGAATCAATTTTTTTTTTAAATTTCTAGGATTTCTCAAGTAATTATTAAATTACGGATATGGTAGTCACTCTTAACATTTCCAAAACATGAAACTTATGTTAACCCTCTTTTATTTGCTCTATGAGCCCTGTACCTTTGGTATTATTTCTTTGTGGTGATCTCATGCTGCTCTTTCCTTAAATCTTTGATTCTTTGTTGTCTGCTCATCTCTCTTTTGTTTCTCCTTCTGTGAATGCCAGGTCTGATCACAGGTGCTTATCTCTGGTGACTGGGGGCTGGGCAGGATGAGCTGTTGGGAAGGTGTTCTGGCTTTCCTCAGTTTGTCTCCCAGATCCATGTTCTGTACTAATCAGCCTTGCTCTGGGCCCCAGGAAGCTGATCTCTGCGTCACTGGGCTCCTTTGCCCACTGCCTTCCGGTTGGTTCAGCTAAAGGGAAACTCTAGCTGAGTCTCAAGGGCAGGAGGAAAGACTGGGTATTGATCCTCCCTCCCTCCTTCCCTCCCCTCTGTCATCTGGTTTTGGGAGTAGTGATTTTTTTTTGTTGTTGTTGTTTGTTCATTTGTTTTGTTTTGTTTTGTTTTTTAATCTATAGTCAGAACTCTTGGTGACACACTTTACTGTTATGGCTACCACTCTAACTGCTTTTTGGTGACTGCTCCATCCTTTCCCCCTTCAGGACTGGGGGAGGTCATGGTTTTCCTCTGTTGCTAGCCTCTGAGAACTTCTCTGTCTCTGGATGGTTCCCTCAGCCCTCTCTTTAACTCTTGAAATAGTCCATTTGTGAATATCTCTTTGGTCAACCCTTCGAGTGTGAGTCCATTTCCTGTCAATGCCCTGATAGAGAAGATGAAGATGCTGAGGTGTTTTCTCTCTGTGGCTGCTCCATATCCTCTGAGGGCTTTTTTGGCTATGGTATTAATTGGGGAACTCATGCCAGCTGTAAGAAATAACCCAAAACTCTTAGTAGCTCAATAAAGATTTGTTTTTCTATTGATCTTGGGATCCTGGCTCTTTCCATCTTGGAGCATTGTCATCTTCCAGGGGCTCCTCATGGATTTTCACTGTGTTCTTTACTTTTAGAGAGGAAAAAATGGGGATGATTGCATGCAGCATTTCATGGCCAGGTCCGGAAGGGTACACTTTATTGCTACCCATGGGCTAGAAACTAGTTACATGATCTCAACTTAACTTAAACAGAAACTGGCAATATAGTCTTCCTGTGTGTCTAGGAAGAGGAGGATGGGCTTAGTGAGCATCAAGCCACTTTCTGCCATAGCTTCAGGTGAATTATGCCTCTGAAGTATAAGTGTCCCAATCCATCATTTTTACCTGTGCTATGTGCTTCTCTTGGTTACCACTCAGTTCAAGGTGAGGGGTGGGGTGTGGAGTGGAGGAGAGGAGCCAGAGATGTGTTTTCTCCAAAGGCAAAGGCCCAGTTAATCCCCTGTTGTTTTTGCCCATTTACTCTTGCTTCTTGGGTCCATTGTCTTGGAATCCTCTCTGTAGCGGCTTTCTTCTGCAAAAGGGTTTGCTTGTGGTTTTTTCCAGCAAGTTGATCTTGTCTGATTTTTATCTTTCTGTTTTTTTGTTTCAAAATTTCTGGTTAGTATTGGGTACTGTTTCTTGTTCTGCCCCACTGTTATGGCTCCAGTATTTTATTTTATTATTCAATTTTTTTAATTAATTAATTTTATTTTATTTTTTCAGGGCTCCGGTATTTTAAAAACCATCTCTTCTGTCATTTATAAGGGTGTGGAGAAGGAGGGCAATTAGATGAACGTACTATGTTTGCCACTTGGTCTAACGTCTTTATCTTTTTGTGAAAAATGTGGAGTATGGAATGATTGATTTGGTACAATATATATGAAGAATTTGCTAAAAGAAAAATGAAATCATGAGCTACTTTGATAGACATATATTGATACCAAAAGGGTGATTGATGGTTCTGTCTTCTCCTGATATCTGGAATACTATTTCTAGCTCTGGATATTGCAAATTATAACAGATATCCACAACTCGGAGTTTATCAAGTGAAGGACATCTATGATGGTGATTGTTCTAGAAAACATATCATAGAGTAATTGTGGAGGAAACCAGGGATATTCTGCATGGAGAATAAAATATAAGGTGGGATGGAGATGTATGTGTGTCAAAATACGCAGAATTCGTCATAGGTCTTTGTTAATTTGCTCTAGATTTTTAATGAGTCTGATGTTAAGTATTATGGTATATTCTATGAATCCTCTTCCCTTTAAAAATATTAAGGCATTGTTTGCCAGATTCTGTTCCGAAATACTTCTTTTTTTCCTCTAAGGTGACCAATAGTGCCTGACTATCTTACATATTTGGATCATTTTGTAATATTTTCTTCTTGGGAGTTTTAGAAGTTGCCGTCATCAAAATTGTGGTAATCTACCCTTTAGAAGATATCCTTCTAAATATGCACTGCCAGGGGAAAGAGTATGTAGTTTTGTTCAGGAGAACAGGTTACAAAATGGAAGGAGTGAATGCATCCTAACACAAAACAAGAAAATGATCTTGTATTGGCCCACGGTGTCTTTCTCTTAATGATAATGGTTGGATGACGGAATGCACAAATAAATTCTTTATTATGCATGATACTGTGGGACAGGGAATAGTAAATTGCTTTTATTAGCACATGAATCCTTCTGTCCATCCATTTATTTATTCATTTAAGAAATTTATTGTGTTCCTTTTATGACCTAGACATTATTTCCAATACTAGGAATATAGTAGTGAACAAAATTTGCTGCCATCTTGAAGCCTTACCTTCAGTTGGGGAATAAATGAATCTATAAATATAGTGATATGCAGTGAAGAAAAATAAGGCTGGGTCCCTCAGTCCAGGGTCAAAAAGCCAGCTAGAGCATCTGATTGGTCACGAGAGATAATGTGCCAGCCTTTCTCACCAGGTATAGGAGCAAGTGGGGTGGAGGCATTTTTAGCTTCTACAGTGATAGGCTATTATGATGGGCAGTATATGTGGGTAGAAACCTCCAAACATGGAAAAAGTTTTAAGATCCTTAAACCAAAACCACAGCAAGACTGTCCAGTACAGTCTCCAAAATTTTATATAATCTTTCATGTAAATTGGTGCCAGTCCAACTTAGTTGTGGCGCCCAGGCTTACAGACCAGTTTGCAAAATGTTCCTCCCCCCCCCATCAACCTCTATTTAGTTAACATTGTGAGAAGAAACCCTTTTTAACAATTTTGTTTTTAAGAATGTTCTAAGGTTTAGAATGAAAATTTTTTGTTGGGGCATGTTCTAGGATCAAAGCTCCCTTTTCTCACCACACATGTAACTTATAAGGTATCTGAAAAATGTACAACATGCATAATTTGGAGAATACGTCTAGCCTGGATGAGGTGTCAGATGCTGGGGGCATATTGGAGAGACATCTGGAAGACAAAGGTACTGTCTGTGTGCTCTAGGTAATCTCATTATGGCTGAAGGCCCAGTGTTGGTGATGCCAATAGATGGGCAAGACAGTGATTCAGTAAATCAGCAAGGAGACTGTTTTTATTTTTATTGTGAAGTGTTGTCTTTTGTGGAGCAAGAATGTACTTCTTTCCTTTTAGGTAGCATTATACTAAAGCATTGAACGAGCCAGTGTCTTTGCTCTGAAAGATGAAACATAAGAAAATCCCAGAACATGCCCTTTAATAGGGTCAAGATATCTTAGGACCAAAAAAACAAAAAAAAGAAGCTTAAAAATGTATGTAGGACTGTCGTGAATGAATATGTTAATTATTGAGAGGCATAGAACTGAGTGTGAAGAGTTTAAAAGCCCAGACAGAATGCTCCTCAAAGTGATGATGGATGATGCAATTTGCAGCTCATGGACCACTTCAGTTTCTAGTCAAAAATGCTGATCTGAGTTGAAGAATACTGCTAAGATTCTCATGATCTTATGTATGTATGTATGTGTTTATATTGAGATGTAATTGACATATAACTTATTAGAAGGTGTGCAACATAATGATTCAATGTATATGTATATGGTGAAATGAACACAAAAAATCTAGCTAACAGCCATCGCCACACATATTTACAAATTCTCATGAGTTTAAATGGCACCAACATATTTACTAAAGAAGAGTTGGCTGTTAACTGTAATGCCAGCCTTCAAGAGTTGATGACATGGCACAAATATCCTTAGATTTCCTTTACAGACCTTTTTTAAAAATAAGGTATAGTTATCCTACAGTGTTATATTAAGTTCAGGTATACAATATAATGATTGAACAATTCTATACTCAGTGTTCATCAGGATAAATATACTTTTAATCCCCTTTATCTATTTCACCCATCCCTCTCCCCCCTTCCCTGTCTGGCAACCACCATTTTGTTCTCTGTATTTAAGAGTTTATTTTTGTCTGTTTGTCCTTTTGTTTGTTTCTTACATTCCACATATGGGTGAAATCATATGGTGTTTGTCTTTCTCAGACTCATTTTACTTAGCATTATATCCTCTAGGTCTATCCATGTTGTTGCAAATGGCAAGATTCCATTCCTTTTTATGGGCTGAGTATTATTCCAGTGTGTGTGTGTGTGTGTGTGTGTGTGTGTGTGTGTGTGTGTGTGTACATATATATACTACATCGTTATTCATTCATCTGTGGACAGACACTTGGGCTGCTTCCATATCTTGGCCGTTGTAAATAGTGCGGCAATAAACATAGGGGTGCATATATCTATTTGAATTAGTTTTTAAATTTTTCTTTGGGTAAATATCCAGTAGTGGAATTACTGGATTGTATGGTAGTTCTATTTTTGATTTTTTTGAGGAATCTCCATACTGTTTTCCACAGTGGTCCCACAAGCTTGCATTCCCCCCAACAGTGCACTAGAGTTCTTTTTTTCCCAGATCCCTGTCAACACTTGTTATTTCTTGTGTTTTTGGTTTTAGCTTTACAGATCTTTTTGGATGTGTCATCTATAGATTCGTTTGAACTCGCTTTTGAACCAGTTTTTAACATTTGGGCAATGAATTTCATTGGACCCCATCTACTTCTTTTGCTGCCCCTCCCTCCTTCTTATTGCTGGTGCAGCTTCCACGTGTTGAGAACATACTACATACCAAGCTGTGTTTGGCAGAATAATGGCCCCCAGCATTGTCCACATTCTAATCCCCAGAACCTGTAACAACATGCCATTGTGCATGGAAAAATGGACTTTGTAAATTTGATTAAAAATTTTGCAGTGGGGAGATTTTCCTGGAGTAGCCATGTGGGCTCAACATAACTACAGGGGTGCTTTTAAAAAAAATGGGAAAAGTAGAGTTGAGGGAGATTGGAAGGTGCTACCCTACTGGCTTTGGAGGTGGAGGAAGGGGCCACAAGCCAAAGAATGCAGGTGGTCTCTAGAAACTGGGAAAGACAAGGAAATAGATTCTCCCCCAGAGCCTCCAAAAGGAATGCAGCCCTGACGACACTTTGATTTCAGCTAAGTGAGACCCATTTTGGACTTTAATTTTCAGAATCATGGGATAATATATGTGTCTTGTTTAAGCCACTAAGTTTGTGATAATTCATTACAATAGCTATAGAAAACTAACACATAGACATTGCATTAAGTTTTTTATACACATTATCTAAAGTTAATCCTCTCTGTGATCTTTTGAGGTTGGTATTATTATCCTCATTCTGTAGAAGAAGAAAGAGATTTGGAGAGATCTAAGTAGGGAATGTTACCATATATCAGGATTTGATACTGATGTCCTTGTGCCTTCTATTGATTGCCTCCATGAGAATCCCTTCTCCCTGATTCAGGAGCATCCTGGGACTTAGGAGGAGGTAGCCCTGGACTCAAGTCTAAACTTCAACATGTAAAACCTGTCTGACCCTCTGTGCCCAATCTTTGTAGATTTGGTAGCATCCAAACTTGTGTCTCCTCTTGGCTTTCCAGACTGGAAGTTTATGATCTCCTTCATTTCTCTCCTGGGTACCTCTACATCCTCTGGGGCACTTTCCTTCTACTTCTAACATTTCCATAACATTCTATAATCCATTATGTATTTCTTAGAGGACAAGAGCTACCTTAAACTCTTTTCAAATTATTCCTTGAGCTATGTTAAATGCTTTTCAAACTATTTCTGGCATCCAGTTAGCATTAGTTTATAAGTAAATTGAGAAGGAGAGGAAAGGAACAGAGCTTCTTAGAGCACTACCTTATGCCAAGTGCTTTCCATATATGATCTCATTTTATCTTTATAGAAATCGTCAGTTGTGGATATCATAAGCCTATTTTTTAATTCTTTATTTAAATTCAATTTAGTTAACATATACTGTATTATTAGATTCATCATTATACTGATGAATCCAGTGATTCATCAGTGGCATTCACCACTCAGTGCTCATTACATCCAGTGCCCTCCTTAATGCCCATCACCCAATTATCCCTCCCCTCCACATCCCCTCCAGCAATCCTCAGTTTGTTTTCTGGAGTTCAGAACTCTTACGGATGCCTCCCTCTCTATTTTTATCTTACTATTTTTCCTTCCCTTTCCCTATGTTCATCTGTTTTGCTTCTTAAATTCCACATATGAGTGAAATCATATGGTATTTGTCTTTCTCTGACTGACTTAATGTGCTTAGCATAGTACCCTCTAGTGTTGGGGCACGTGGGTGGCTCAGTTAGTTAAGCATCTACCTTCAGCTCAGGTTGTGGTCCCAGGGTCCTGGGATCGAGCCCCACGTTGGGTTCCCTGCCGGTGGGGAGCCTGCTTCTCCCTCTCTCACTCCCCCTGCTTGTGCTCTCTCTCTCTCTGTCAAATAAATAAATAAAAATCTTAAAAAAAAAATACCCTCTAGTACTATTCATGTCATTGCAAATGGCAAGATTTCATTCTTTTTTATGGCTGAGTAATATTCCATTGTGTGTGTGTGTGTGTGTGTGTGTGTGTGTATCACATCTTATTTATGCATTCACATCCATGTGTGCGTTATTTATCCATTCATCTGTCAATGAACATCTGGATTCTTTCCATAGTTTGGCTATTGTGGACATTGCTGCTATAAACATTGGGGTGCATATGTCTCTTTGAATCCCTATGTTTGTATCCTTTGAATAAATACCTAATAGTGCAATTTCTGGGTGATAGGGTAGCTTATTTTCAACTTTCTGAGGAACCTCCATACTGTAAGCCCATTTTATAGACATGAAGCTTGAGGTGTAGAGGGTCAGACAGGTTTTACATGTTGGAGTTTAGACTTGAGCCCAGGGCTACCTCATCATAAGTCCCAGGATGCTCCTGAATCAGGGAGAAGGGATTCTCATGGAGGCAATCAACAGAAGGGACCAGAGAAGATGGACAGGAGGAAGGAGGAGATCCTGGGCACTGTGCTGGTGTAAGCTGGTGCCATGAAGCTTGCGTGGGGGCTGGGGGAGTAGATATGCATTGGGGAAGCCAGAACAGCTGTGGCTTGCCTGAGTCCTTTCCATGTTCACTGTCATCTGCATCCCTGGCCCCTTTTGCGGGGAGATTCCATGAGGTGATACAGGATGGGGAAGGAATTGGAGAATGATTCCCGGTCTCTGTCAGTGTGTTGGTTATAAGCCACAAAAATAGACTATTTTATTTCTGTATGTGTTTTTGTCCATGTTGAGGCATCTTATACATGGTATTGAGGGGAAAAGGGGTTTCAAAAAAAGTACAGGTAACTTAATCCCAGAAACCTCATGTTTCAATTGTTTTACTGGAATTCAAAATTGACCCAAATCTATGTTTTATTGGATTTGAAAATGAAGCACAGTTTGGAGCCATTTTTTTTTTTTTTTTAAGTTATCTGGTCCAAGGTCCTGATTCTTTGGGAGGAACTTGATTCAGAGAGGTAAGAGTCTTGTCACTTGGACTCCAAGTCCAATCTTGTCCTCACTTATCCCTGCCACATTCCTGATATATGGGCCAGATTTTTGGGTCAAGTTGTCCTCCTCATTTTTTTACTGAGATCTTTTATTAAGGTCAGTCTGGTTGCCCCAGGAGACATTTATGATTTAATCTCTTGAAAGAAACAGGAGACTGCCAAGTGCTAGCTCCTCTGAAAGGCCTCTCTGGGTTGCTCCTCAGCATTCCCCAGTTTCCTGGAATCAGCAACTGAGGTGGCACAATGCTTTATTCTTTTGGTTATGCTATTCATCCAAAGGCTCAGATCTTTCATCTGAGGCTAGCAAAAGCAGATCTAAAATATTCTTTTTTTTTTTAAAGATTCTATTTATTTGTCAGAGAAAGAGAGAGATAGAGTGAGTGAGAACAAACAGGGGGAGCAGTGGGAGAGGGAGAAGCAGGCTCCCCACTGAGCAAGGGGCCCAATGCGGGGCTCGATCCCAGGACCTTGGGATCATGACCTGAGCTCAAGGCAGACACTTAACAACTGATCCATCCAGGCATCCCGGATCTAAAGTATTTTTGCCTTAAAGAAAAACCAAGCACACAAACTTTAAGGCAGCCAATGTAAAGTCAGAAAGTTTTAAAGAATTTGTTGTTGGCACTTGAAGGTTTGGGGTCTTTTAAAAAGCTTCATATAGGAATTGATGATGTTGAAGCTTTTGTTTGGCTAAGAAGAGATGCATCTTTTTAGTCATCCCCACTGAAGGAGTGCCTGAGCCAGTATCCTGAACTTGGAGAGTTGCAGAATGGAAAGCAGCTGCTGGCCTGTGTTGGACAGACTTGGAGGAGAGGGAATGAATGGGTTGCAGAGTACTGCGTGAAGCTGTTGGACTCATTTCTTGGCCCTCAATTAGAACTATATGCAGACTATCTTAGAATAAGTGAATTGGCACTATGAAAAACAACTTCTAAAGAAGGAATTTCATAACCACTTGTGGGGACTCCTATGGGCGTCTACCAGTCCTTGAAGTCAGATTCTGCCTTGGACCTCACAGCAGATCAGTCTCAAATCCTCTGACTTGGTGTGTTTCGGGGGTACATCTAATTTGATGAATAAGACTTCTGCAACAGCTCTGGGTCCGTGATTGGTTAGGCTTGGGGGAAGCAAGTCCAAGCATTCCTTGGGAATGCTTGGAATTATCCCTTCCCACTTCTTCCTGGGTGTCTTCTTCACAGAATACTCTTCAAGACTGTTCCTAAGCTCTCCCTTACCCTGCATGCTTCCTTTTCTGCTTATGTTTCTTTCATTCTTTTTTTTTTTTTTTTTAAAGATTTTATTTATCTATCTGACAGAGAGGAGAGAGGCAGGCAGAGAGAGAGAGGGGGACGCAGACTCCCCGCTGAGCAAAGAGCCTGAGATCATGACCTGAGCCGAAGGCAGAGGCTTTAACCCACTGAGCCACCCAGGTACCCCTCTGCTTATGTTTCTAAGATGAGCTGCACTTTATGTTAACACACCCCATCTTTGGCCCCTGCTGATTCTCTGCCTCAGTGGTTGTCTTCTGCTGGGATCTTTTGAACCAAAGAGGGATGCTCAGCCAAGCTTCCTGGTCTTTCTGTGCCCCTAGGGGAGGGAGCTCAGGGTTCCTGCCCAGAATTCTGGGTGCAACAAGTCACTCTCTGTGCTCTTAGGTCTGCTTTGTACCCAAGACTGCCACTAGCTGCCATGCCCTCTTGGGCACCTGGTCCCTCTCGTGGGAGCTTGCCCAATACTCAGTCTCCCACTTGTGTTTGGATCAGCGTCTCTCTTCTGTTTGCCCTTGCCAGTCCTCCCCAGGGGCTGGAGTCTTGCCTCTGAACCATGGTCTATTGGCAGGATCCCAATTCTCTGCCCTTCTTCTCCGATGCTGCTTGGCTGTCTTTCCACCTCTTTCCTAGAACAGTTCCTGCTTCTGCTTCCTTCCTGCTCCTGGTTCAGTTTACCTGCTGGAAACTTCATGGCTCACCATGTTAACAGATGTGCTCCCTTCTCACCCCATTCCATGCTGTCTGCCTGCCTGGGTGACACTTGGTTGGTTGTTGCCAACCCCTGTGGACATCGGGCCTTGCTTGCTGAACTGGATTCTGAGCTGGGTCTGTGCCCAGCTCTCATCTATCCTACCCCACCGCCGTGAGTTCTTCAAGTTCCAGGTTGGGTCCCTTTACACCTCTTCTACTGTGGTAAACCACCCAACACCCATACATTTCCTATCCCCTAATCTCACCCTTGTTTGTATTCAAATTTTCCTACCATATAATTTCTCCTTCCCAGTTTTGTGAATCTGCCTCCTCCAGTGAGGTCTCTCTTTACTGGTGTATGCTTAGAGGCACCGTGAGGCGTGATCATCGGAGATCATCTCCACCTGGTCATTGCTCCCGTTCCCACCACTCTGTTACAAACATGCCCCCCAGATCCCACTGGCTACCTGTTGACAAACCATTGGCTGCATCTCAGTCTTCCTGGCTTCTTATTTAATCTTCTGCCAACTTTGGCACAGTTTACCCCCCTTTCTTTTTAAATCGCCCTGCTGCCTCATGTTTGCTGGGAATTTGTGCTCCTCATCCTCCCCTCGGCACCCATGATTGACCATCTTTGCTGATTTTTCCTGAGCATCCCTTCCCCTCTTTCCATCCCGCGGCTTCACTGTGTCTTCTAGGATGTCCCTTTACTCCTTTGGTGAAGTCACATGCAGTTCTATGGTCCCTGCATCAGGGGACTCGGTTTTGTATTATGTTAGAACTGGGGTGGAGGGCATGTGAGTGGCTCCTGGTGCCTACAGTTCTGCTTGCTAACCCTTACATCCCCTGTGTTATTCATCCATTTCCCCAGACAGGAAACCCTGGATTCTCTCTCACTGGATTCCTTCAGCTCCTTTATTTTTTAATTTTTTTATTATTATTTTATTCTTTATTTAAATACAATTTAGTTAACATATACTGTATTATTAGTTTCAGGGGTAGAATTTAGTGATTTATCAGTTGCATATAACACGCAGTGCTCATTCTATCAAGTGTGCTCCTTAATGCCCATCCCCTCATTACCCGATCCCCCCCTCCCCTCCAGCAACCCTCTCAGTTTGTTTCCTAGAGTTCGACATCTTTCATTATTATTTTTTAAAGTAGGTTCCACACCAAGCATGGAGCCTAACCTGGGGCTTGAACTCACCACCCTCAGATCAAGACCTGAGCTGAGATCAAGAGTCTGATGCTTAACCCATTGAGCCACCCAGGCACCTCCTTTTTGCTCCTTTAAATGATAGCATCCTAGCAATACATCCCTGAGTCCTGCCATCTTCATTCTTTCCTTGTAGGAAAACAGGAAGCCTACACATCAGAGTTGTTTCTCTGCTTTCTGCAGCAGGAAGTTTAGTCCACTGGCTCTAATTTGTTGGTGGTCAGTTCTCCTGGTGGAGCACACGTGTCTGCGCGTGCACACACATAATCAAATGAAGAGAGAGATGGCTTCCTGGTTCTTTCGGAGTTTTCTCTATACATTCTGTTGTCTGTTTTGGTGCATATCACTGGGTTTCAAGCTGTAGTTTACTGTGGGGATCTCTCAGCTAAGTTGTCTGACATATTAACCCACCCCGATGTGCCAGAGCTAGTGCTGGTGAGGCTGGAAGGCGTGACGGTTGGAAAACACTCTTCAAGAATATGCTCAACTTCAAAAAGAAATGTTCTAGCTGTGATCTCTCAATAAAACATGTAGTACTTTGGGAATTATTTTTTTATTGGTTAGTTTGCTATTTACAATGAAAGCAACTCTGAAAGTGGTCTCTTTTTAATCAATCACGTGAGCCGTTCTACCTGAATTGCTAGAACAAAGCACAGAAGTGAAAAATAAGAATGAAAATCATGTTCACTATGTTTGGCATCTCATTTGATCCACGTGACACACCCGCGAAGTGATTAGTACTCCCTATTCCCACCTTTTGCAGATAAAGAAGTTGAGAAGCGGAAACACTTCATATTGGAAATTAGCAGCACAATGGTACTAGAACACAGACATTCTCTTTCCCAGGCCAGCATTCTTTCTACTATGCTGTTTTACTTCTTATGTTACTTAGCTATACTAAAGACTCCTCCCTGTCAAATAATACTGTTGGGAACCTTATGGAAAAAATAGAAATATAAAAAAGTGAAAAAAGGAAAATATATCAATTTAGTCCTAACACTAAAACACAACCATTACATATAATTACTATATATTCATCGGAACAATGTTTTCTACAGTAGCTGGGTTTTTTTTTTTTCAAAGTTTAAAAAAATACTATCAAAACAGTTTTTGACTTTCTGCTTTGTCCCAGTGATCTCATGTTATTTAATCTTATCAATATAATTTTTGAGATTGCATAGTATTTGATTGAGTGAATGTTTTGGTATTTTGGGCGTCCAAAGTTAAGATGAAAATGTCAAATGACTATAAATCTTTGATGGTATTATTTATTCAGCAAGTATTTGAGAACCTCCTGAATATAGGTGCAGAGGGAGAAATTCACGGAGTGAGTGAGTGGCCGAGTCAGAGGAGATGGAGCATAATGTCTTCCTGAGTGACTTCGGGCAGTGAATTGGAGGTTGGAGGAGTCTTGGTCATTTATCAAAAATATTTTGAACAAAAAAAAAAAAAAAAAATTTTTTTGAACAGTGTTAAATCAATTCATGAAAGATTAACCCAAGTGATAGAACTGACAATTTGAGAGGCATGAAACTGAATAGTTCCCTTCAGGTAGAATCAGAGGGCCTGTATAGGTGGATTATGGACTAAGGCAGGAAAGAGTACAAAACACCTTCAAAGACACGATGAGGGCCATATCTTTAGCAGGCCCCTAACTTAGCATTTAGCCTATGGAACCTCGGATAGCACCTAGGAACATCCTAATAAAGATTTGGAATAAATGAATAAATGAATAAATGAAGTGCTTCTCAACTGTTAATGTAACCTAGTCAATATTATTTATTTCATATGTTGACTTGACTGCCAGATGATTGAATTGAATGTGTTTTAAGAGCTTCCCATATACTTCTTGTTTCCCTTAAAGTGATTTCCACTCCATTCATAACCTTTCACCCTTTAATTCTTTGTCATGTATGGTATTTTTCTTCTGACTCTTTCACCTCGCAAAATATCTAGAAGATTCTCTCTGATAACATCTATGAGTGCATATGGGTAAAATGGTATCACTGAATCACCTATCTTTCTTCCATTTGAAGATAAACAAAGGAGAACCCTCAACTCAAATACTGATATCTAAGATATGGAAACATATTCATTTCAAACATATATTAAAGTGGTATAAATTCAGGAGGTTAATAAAGCATTTGTCAATATTACGTTCCATGAATTAAATTAACTTCTCTCTTTATTCTGCTAAATAACATGTTAAAAACAGAGTATAGTCCTTTTTGTTTTGAAATAAAATAAGCATATTTATGAAAAAAAAATAACACTTCCTTCTAAGTGTTTACTCCAATTCGGACTGGTCACTGCTCCTATTTCTTGCTAATTGGAGCTGTCCACGATGGTCATACTATCTTGTTCATAATCACTGTTCGATCTGCTTGCCAAATCAGCTTGCTGTCTTGTAAGATGAGAGCCGGCCATTAGTGAAACAACAGCAATATGGATAGGACATTCACTGTTACACTAAGCATTCACTGTTATACTAAGAAAGTCTTTCTGATGCCGCGTTGATGCCCTGCATTGAGGCAGAAAAAGAGACTTCTCTTGCTGTTTGTAGTGGGGTCCCTGCCATGCAAAACTTACAACACTGAATTGCCGAATGTGGTAGCCAGCCTCCAATGTGGCCCCCTGTGATCCTCACCTTCTCACTAATTCACATCCTGGTGTAGGCCTTTCCCACATTGAAGGGGCCGGCCTGTGTGGCCATTAGAACATGGTGGAAGTGAGTGATGGGATTTGGCTTCAAGCCTGGCTCACAGGTAAACTCTATTCTCCATGGAAATTAATTGAGGAACTCCAGTTATAGAGTCAGCCCCCCACACATGGAGACTCAGCTATAGGCACTCTGTTAAGATTAAATTTAAAAAGATTTAGAACCATGAGTCTCCCACCTTTTTCTTTTTTTACAGTTTGTGCCTCCAATGCTATGACACTACGTGTTCTTGGCTTTTAAACAGTAGATTGGAAATAAATATTGTTAGTACCCTGACTATAGAGATGAAGAAATGAAATTTGAGTTCCTCTAATTCTGCTATTCTGCATGACTGCTTGGAATTTTTATGTCGAAAATTGAGAACAGTGAAACAGTGAGAGTTGCAAGGTGAAAATGTTTTTTTTTTAATCTTTCAATATTTATTTATTTAAAAATTATTATTATTTTTATTATGTTATGTTTGATTGATAAGTGCAACTTTTAGTTCATGAACGAAATATTTTCCTGAATTTAGATAAAATCTTTAAAATGAAAATTTCTTCTTTTTAAAAACATTTTAATTGTTTGTCTTAAAATCAAAGAATGAGTCATTGGAATAGTTTTTGTTATTTATTATTTCATTAATTGATTACTTAATATTATTATTGAAAACAATTTTGTTGTTCAGAGGCTCTTCTTTGAGTGTCTGTATATGAGATATGCCATTATCCTGAGACCATTCTGTTGGCCAGCCCTTTAGACCATGATGGGACCATAACCAAATTTATCCCATTGTGTTCTGGGTCATCCATTTCCCCCATCCAGGAGTGCTTAACATCCCACTGTTGACATTTAGACTGGATAATTCTTTATCATGAGAAGCTGTCATGGGCCTTGTAAGATTTTTAACAGCACCCCTGGCCTCTTCTCACTATATGACAATAGCAACCCCCTTTCCAGTTGTGGCAACCAAAAATATCTCTAAACATTGCGAAATGTCTCCTGGGAAGCAAAACCACCCCAGTTGAGAACCACTGTATTACCCCCTCTCTCTTCTACCATTATTGTTTGCTGTGTTTAGTTTATACATTATCTCTGTTAGAAATAGTTGAGGGGCGCCTGGGTGGCTCAGTTGGTTAAATTGGGATTGCTTTTGGCTCAGGTCATGATCTCAGGGTCCTGGGATTGAGCCCCGTGTCGGGCTCCATGCTCGGTGAGGAGTCTGCTTGAGGATTCTCTTTCTCTCTCTCCCTTTGCCCCTCTCTCGCTCTCTCTCAAATAAATAAATATATCTTTAAAAAAAGAAATATTTGAACTGTGGGATAAATATGTCATCTTGGTAAAGAAACTTAAATGAAATCATCATAAACACTGAGTCCTGTGGGTTGAACTGGTATGTGAAGTCTTGAGACATCAATGTTATAATTCAGAAGTGTCAACCTGGAGAACAGGCCCAGTGAAAGGAAACATTCTCACGGTGTCTCAGCTCTGTGTCACATTGGATAGTTAGATTAAGGACTGGAATCTGCAAGTAGATTCTTCTGGAATTTTTTTCCCAAAGAGATTTTTTTTTTTCTTTTTGGTAAAGAATTTGGCCCTTTGCTGAATATGAAAGAAAGATATTCTTTTTGAAATTCATCTCTAGGTCTGTGAAAAGCTGCGTGACCTCTAATGGACAGGAAGTAGAGGCCAGGAATAAAGAGGGTGATGTCTGGCAAAGAGCCCCTTGGGGTAAACTCTGAAGCCTTTATATCTTCATAGATACTTATCCAGGGCTTCAGAGTTCAATGCAGGCTATAGATACTTAACTGGAGCTACAGGTTGAAAAAAATAGGTGGATATATTCTTTTGAGGGTCATGGTCATTTGCAAAGTTTCCATGCTTTTTTTTTTTTTTTTTTTGAGTAGCATTACTCCCAAATATACAGTGCTTATTTGGGGCTAGTGGTGAAACTGGAGTCTTGCTTTTTTGTTCTTCTTCTTGTCTATGGAAGCCCCTGAGGTGCCTCCCAGGGGCTCATAATGTCTCAGGAGAGCTGATGGTGTGCAGGTCTTCCCAAGTTTGCATTTGCTGAGCACACATTGGGAGTTTGAAATTGGCCATGGTGGGAGTATTTACACCATGGAAATCGGTAAATAGTACACGTCAAGTCCCCCTCACCTCCTCCTGAGGCCCACTTATCAAACATTTATCAGCACAGCACTGTTTTCCAGGAGCCCTAGAGCCTTATGGAACAGGATTTAAAAGCTACTGGCGTATTGGCATGGTATACTGGGAAGTAGTGCTGATTTACTAAGGCTGCCTCAGCAAAATACCAAAAATGGAGTGGCTTACACAATAGAAATTTATTGTCGCACAGTTCTGGAGACCAGAAGTCCAAGATCAAGGTGTCTACAGGGCATTGCTCCTCTGAAGGCTCCAGAGAAGGATCTGTTTCAGGTTTCTCTCCCAGCTTCTGGTAGTTATGCAGGCTTGTAGTGGCATAACTCCAACCTCCCATTGGTGCTTTCCCTGTGTGTGTTCGTGTGTCCACATTTCCTTTTTTTATAAGGAGACCAGTCATATTGGATTAGAGTCTACCTTAATGACCTCATTTCAACTCGATTACCTCTGTGAAGACTCCTGCTCTAAATAAGGCCACATTGACATGTACAGGGAGTTAGGACTCTGGCATATCTTATTTTGGGTGGACACAATTCAATCCACAACAGTAGCCAAGCATGGATTTTGGTTCTGTTCTGTTCCTAATTAACTGTGTAGCCTTAATTTGACACTTAACAGTCTCAGTTCTATGTCCAAAAATAAGGGGGTTGGACCATGTAATTTGTGAGATTTTCTCTCTTAAATTCTAGGACTTCGCAAACACTGTTCTTGACCTTTTCATTAGTGGGCTCAATCTCTGATTTGTTTTTATGCTTTCTTTAGGTATAAGGGAAACTGGTTAGAATTGGCTGGTTAATAGCAGTTACTTCTTTTTTTTAATAAGAGACTTTTTTTTTCAAAGGATTTTATTTAGTTATTTGACAGAGAGAGAACACCAGCAGGGAAGTGGCAGGCAGAGGAAGAGGGAGATGCAGGCTCCCTGCTGAGCCAGGAGCCTGACACGGGCTTGATCCCGGAACCCTGGGATCATCACCTGAGCCGAAGGCAGATGCTTAACTGACTGAGCCACCCAGATGCCCCTAGCTACTTTTTTTTTTTTTAAAGAAACTGCAATACGCCAGACATTCTATTAGGAGCTTTACATATTTTGTTTAACTCTCAAAAAAGTCCTACAATATATTTATTAGAATATTCATTTGATAGTTGAGGCGTCCAAGGTACCAAGAACTTACCTAATTGGTTAAAATTCATAGTATTGGCAAGTGGCAGAATTGGGACGTGAGTCCACATCTTTATGAGTCCAGAGTCAGTGCTCTTTTTTTCCTTTTTTAAAAAGATTTATTTATTTATCTTGGAGAGAAAGAGAAAGAGAGAGAGAACACAGTGGGTAGGGGCAGAGGGAGAGGGAGAGAGAGTATCCCAAACAGACTCCACACTGAATGTGGAGCCTGACGTGGGACTTGATCTTATGACCCTGAGATCAGGACCTGAGGAGAAATCAAGAGCTGGGCACTCAACGGACTGAGCCATCCAGGTGCCCCCAGAGTCAGTGCTCTTTATGATCCTCCACTCCTTTGTGAAGATGAACACTCTTTAGACAGGTGAAACCCCCAGGCCTAACCCTTTGGCACGGAGTTCTTATGACTGCATACAACCTCTTTTGTGCATCCTTTTACTCGCTGAGAGGCTTATCTTTCATTTCCTCTAAGCTTCAGATTAAGCCAGCTAATTATCTGATTCTCAAGGGAGATATGACCAGAAGAGATGTCTGGGACACCCTTTGGAGGAATCCGTAGCCCTTCAGTGTGTCTACAATTTTTGCATCTCAGAAAAGGTTTGAATTTGTAAACTGTAGTTAAGGTCATAGAACTTGTGAAGTTTAAAAGAGGTTCACATTAGTATAGACAACTCATGTTTTTCTTGCTTTTATGGGAGCTCAGCCTTCAGAAACATTTCTCCTAGTTACTCATGAGCTTGGTTACCATATAGCAGCTGCCATTTTATTGTTTGATGCTGGGAAGCTGCCTCCATTGCCACCCAAGACCCCTGGAGAGCCTCTGTACCCCTAGGAGTGAGGGCTGCCTCCCCTCCAAGGTCCACTCCCTTGGGTGTCATCTTTTCTGCTTGAGCCAATGACGTGGCAGAGCCCTTAGGGGCCATAGCTTTGTGGTCTTCTGCGGAGAAAATTTCTCTTTTTACTTAGTCTGGTACTTCATGAAAGGTAACCGAAGCGATGCTGCCCTTGCCTTAATGCCTTTGATATCTTTGGTGAAAGACGGCCCCTATTTCCATTACAGTCTCTGTACATGGCAGGCTGGGCTGGGATGGATTGGTCTCAGACTGGGTAGCAAGGTATACTTGCAGTAATTTCTCACTGATGATGACTAAGTGTGCTTGTTGGGCTGTCTTCTGCCAAGAAGCCCCAGTTGCTCATTATCATGGGTTCCTGGGACCCAGCATCTCTAACCCCAATACTTAAGTCGTACCCAGATGTCCCTCTCAATGCTGGCATCCAAGGATAGCAAAAAGGATACTATTAATTGTTTTCTGTTCAGAGGAAGAGGTGAAGTTATACACTGAGATGGCTATAGCAGTTGGTAATAGTACTAGAGCTTTGTTTGGCAGTGTATGTAGCTGATTGCCTGGACCATCCTGCTTCTGTTTAACTAAGCTCCACTTCCTGTGCAAAGTACTATTACCTGCACATGTGGTAGTGGAAAACTTTTGAGAAGGAGATCACATGAATGTGGAGCTGCTAATCAGATAAGTGAGGAGAAGAAGTCCCAGGAAAGAATGCCTTGTTCCACTGTAAACAGAATTACAGTTTACCTGGAATCTCTGCGTGTGTTTATTCATGGCATTAGCTCATAATCTGGGTCCAAGTTCTGTTCATTAAACTTCTTATAAGTTTGTTTGTTTTCCTCCTCTTACCTGCTGGCAGGAGTTGTCCAGCCGGGTTGGTAAAGTCCTTGTGGGACAGGCCAACCCCAATTTCATGAGCTTGGTCAGAAGTTGACATTTTGATCAAACATGAAAATCAAACTAATGTGAAAAAACTACCTTGCAAGGTCTGAGGTTAAAAATGTGAGTCTTTAGTGAAGCCAGATGTAGGGATTGGTCTCTTCCACAAGGGTTCTACATTCAGCATGATGTCTGGTGTCTCAGCGCTATGTCATGGAAAATTATTGGAGAAAGATAATTAGTGGGGAAAAAGCTCTTTACATGGGTATTGCCTATTCTAGGCCATAGAAGACCCTTGTACTGATATCTGATTGGCTGCAGGGTGACCAGGTTGTTGCTGGTCTTTACTACTGTCTTTATTATGTCA
>CM052898.1:184940455-184969862 GCA_028534135.1 Potos flavus | reverse complement strand
AAAAAAAATTCACTTTAACATATAGAGTATTATTAGTTTCAGGGGTAGAATTTAGTGATTCATCCATTGCATACAACACCCAGTGCTCATTATATCAAGTGCCCTCCATAATGATCATCACCCAGTTAAGAAACGGGCACAAGACATGAAGACAGTTCCCCAAATACATACAAATGGCCAATAGACATGAAAAAAATGCTCAATATCGCTTGGCATCAGAGAAATACAAATCGAAACCACAATGAGATACCACCTCACACAGTCAGAATGACTGAAATTAACAACACACCCATTTCTAGTTCAAATTAAAGACTATAGGGTTTTCAGTTTACCTTCTCTATGTTACATCTGTATCTCCCCTCTTTCACACTAAAAATCTTAGTTCCCAAGCATACAAGATTAGAATATCCCATAATTACTCACTTGCTTTAGCCCTTGGTATAAACACAATCTCAGAATAACAACGTAATGCTATTACCAGCAATCACGATTCCTGAAAACAGTTAACTTTATTACGTATGCTATTCCTTGTCCCTCCATTTTTTATGGCTTTCCTACATCCTCACAGTCAGATCTGTATTCACATAGTCATATATACTATAAGGTTCCCTGTTAACTTTCCAGTCTTAGTTCTTCGAGGAAGTACATGTTAAGTGCCCGCCATCTGTCCTTATGTGTATGCTTCTCTAGTCATTTTTGTTGTTTGAAGCATGGGCTTTAGTAGATTCCTCAAGAAGAACCCAAGGGAACAGTATTTTCTGAGTTTCCCTGTGATGGAAACAGTTTGTCTCTGCTCTTTACACACAAGGGTCGATACTGCTGAGTGCATGACAAATGAGCGCCATGTGTGATCTGGGTTTTTCTTTCGCTCTAAGTGACGCTATTTGGACAAATGGCAAAGTTAGGTTAAAGTCTGTATAATAGTTTGGGGGTGGAGTCTTTTGGGTTTTCCATATAATAAGTCTGAACAATAGCTTGTTAATTTTCTTACTTTGACATTATGTTGCGGTTGTGTAAGAGAGTGCTTTTGTTTTGAGGAGATACAAACTCCAGCAATTAGGGATAAAAGTGCATCATGCGTGCAAATTACATATGTACCCGTGCACGCATACATACACACGTACACATGATAAATGGTAATATTTGGGGAATCTAGGTGAAAGGTATATGGGAATTATGAATTCTTTACACTATTCTTCAACTTTTCTGTAAGTCTAAAATGATGTTAAAATAAAAAACAAAGTATTTATATAAACATGCATTTCTCAACAGGCTCTTAAATGTGTATGTATCCCTGTTTAAGCTAGCATCCCTAATTTTACGGTACAATTTTATGGATCTTTTGAGTTGTATTTTTTTTTCAAAGATAAATGGTAGAAACTTTTTATGTTGTTTAAGGATTTATACTTGGCGCAACAAAATATGGGGTAATAAGGACGGACCCAAAAAATATGCAGGAAAGAAAGACATAAATGTCTTATTTGTAGAGAAGAAAAATTCAACAACAATGCAAAAATACAGAGGTTTGATCTTGATTCATTTTGCATAGATGTCAATTTCTGCCATATTTTCTTGATTTTTAACTGAGACCTTGATCCCCTTGTTCTGGTAGTTTTTCCTTTAAAGCCAAATAAAAATGAACAGAGCTATTATTACTTTGCATTGAATGTCCCAAGTAGTTTTAGATTGGTGGTTTCAAAGCAAACAAACAAGAGACAGATGCAATGGAATTTCATAACTAGATGGGCTTTAGGGTGTATCAATTTTCTTAGGCAAGTTCATAAAAAAACAAGTTTCTCCCCCTCATACTCTGTCCTTAGGGACTAATGTTCTGAAAAGGGAGAACAATTTTCCAGTAAAATTAACTCTGTTGAATATGTGATGGATTTTAAAGACATTCCACTTTTGTGCTATGTTTTTTTTTAAGGCTTGTGGAGACAAACCCCTATGTAGCTAGTGGGGGCCTCCCTGGTGGTTGTGTTCTTGTCTGATGTCATGGACACAGGTGAATGTAAATGCCCTCACACTTGGATCTCTTGGTTGTTCAAAATCCTTTCAGCCTTCCCACTAGATGGCAAGTTCTGCTTGAAAACGGGAAGCACCCCTTAAAGATATGGAACAACTTTCTGTCATTTGGGAGACAAGTCCCCAACTTACAAATGAATTGTCTTTGCATGTTGTTTCTGTCAGTGGCTTAAAACTTAAAATTGCCTTTTTCTATGGATGCACCATACCTAGGTCCCCAGGCCAGGTGACTACAATTTACCAAGCCCACCAGGTTAATTTCTGTAGCAATCCTACGGCCCCTAAGCACCAGGTATGACTACGTGCTAGAGCCGTGGCTCTCAGGGGGGCCATAGGGGGCGCTTTCTGAAAGGCCCCACTGGCTGCTTATGTAACACACTACACGAATTCCCTGGAGTGTAATCTTCTCACGCTCCTCTTCTGCCCAACGGTGTGCATGCTCCTTGCTGGCTACCAATATATGGCCACTCTTCAGGAAGTACTCAAGCCCTTCCACCACGTGCTCCACTTTTCCTGTCCCACTGTGCGCTATTTCCCCACATGGGCACACGCTATCTAAAGCTTTGCCTGAGCCCCACCCTTTCTGTTTCCCACCTTGGCACCCAGAATCCAGTTCCCATTTGTGTTGGCCTAAGAGGTACCTCTTCTTTACTGGCTCCTCTCATATGCCACGTCCTTTCGTGATTTCTCCTCGTTGGCACTTACCTCTCTCTTCTGTGTGTGTTCTTATCCTACTATTATCTTACCCGTTGTATGGCATGTAGTATTGTCTTTATGGGGTAATATTTGTTCGACTATTAGTGAGCCCTGTGCCTATCTGGGGGGGTGAAGGGGTCCTTGTCTTATCCACCCCTGAGTATCCAGCAATGCCTAGCACTCTGCTTTGGGTACAGTGTGCGCTCAACAAATTCTGGAGGTGTTGGACTGCTCCCCTGCCCCCACCCCACCGCCACATATACTGAGAGGGGATGGGCAGCATGCTCAGGTGCCAGTAGGAGGCCAGAGACGGGAGCTGTCTTTGTTTCTCTCCAAACATTAATGTCCACAGACAGCTAAGTGCTGTCTACCTTTGGCTTTGAGTCAGATATAATAAAACAAAATCAGCCATTACGAGTAATGCTTTTTAAATATTGTTGTAAGCCTCACAAAAGATATTTGCTATCCCTGACTGGTGTCAGATACAATAAATGTAATTAATCTCTGGAAACACATAGATGAAATTACTTAAATCATGGCTTTAGTTTGTTTCCAATCCTCTGAATCTCCTGGGCATAGAGCAAACCACGTGGCTCTTTGCTGCTGGAAGCACCTCAAGCCCTTCTCCTGGGTTTGGCTCTACGGATAGTGGCTCTTTCTGGCCATTTTAAACTTGAAAGTGGAAAATGTTGGTCTCTCCATATCTCTTCTCTTGGGGACTTACTAAAAGAAAGTTTATTTGTGCAGAAGAGGTGACCTCTCCTTTCCTCTTTGACTGTGTTTTCGTATCTCATAAAGTCAAGAATGGATGTTGCCACAGCTTCCCTTAGGACAAATTCAATGAGACCACAGTCCTGGAGGTGAATGGCACCCCGTGCTTTCCTTCAACTTAATATCACCAAATTACTCTTGCCATGGGTCATTATGGCTTCGGAGCTATAATGTAAACACCACTGACCTGATGAGTTAGAGGGAAACTTAGATTTCATCCAGGCCAGTAGCCCCATTTGATAAATAAGAAATCCATGTCTTCCTGGGGGCCACACCTTGTCTGAGTGTCAGAGACTGAGTGAGAACAAGCTCTCTGTTGGAGAGAAAGACCATGAGTTGTGGAAAGTCAGAAGTTTAATGTCTCTGGAATGGAGGGCGTGTATGGTACTGGGGAGTGAGGGTGGGGAAGAGTGGGCAGAAGGGACCGAGGCCCAATGGGAAAATGCTCTTGCTGGCCTCTAAACAATGTGAGTTTTATGATATAGGTACGGGGAACCCTAGTGAGGTTTTTAAGCAGGGAGTCTCTGTTTTGTAGGAAGCTGAAGGTATCTCCCTAGGGCCATCATAAGAGAAAATCTTGGCCATAGCAAAGGCAGAGATTCCCAGCAGGTTTTTAGTGCTTCTCTGCCATGTGCTCCCCTGTCTCTCTGTTCCCCTTCTCTTCTAGCAAACCTCAGTCTGGAACACGGGCCATTGCTACCACTCAATGGGGATCAGCACAGGAGGAAAGAAGAAGAGGTGGGGGGCGCGGGTAATCAGCTTATTTGCAAGAATTTGTCCCCTTTGCCTCTGGAGAGCTGGGACTTTGAAATGGTAGTGTTTACCAGCCCTTTACATTACTTATGAGACATCTCATTTCCCTTAATAATCCTTATTAGCCAGAGAATTTATTGTTTGGCACTGACTTAAATATATGTTTACTGAATTTTCCAGTGTTAGAGCTGGCGAAAGGACTCATTCTTCCTGGACTCCTCTTGTTGTTATAACAACAATGGTAAATCTTCGCTGACTGATTTGAGGAGGCCATTGAATTTGAGAGTAACAATTACTGAACCAAATGTTTACATTAGGGCACCCGCAATTCATCGAAGTGCTTCAACTGCGTAATTAATAGGACCGGCTAAAATTCTCCATCATTGTAATAATATTTACTCTGAAAACTCACAGTTGGACTACAGTTTCTATTGCAAGCTCCACTGACATCAAGGAATTTTAAACTTCCTTTTCGACAGGGAGGTTTATTAGGGCCTTATTTTGGCAGCCAAAACACAACTCTTCTTGCAGATGTGCATTGAATTCATGGACTATTAAGGATTGATGCTGGATTAGAGATGATCTAGTCAGTTGTTTCTAAACCTGGCTGAACCACAGAATCTACTCGGGGGGGGCTTCAGAATTCTGGATTCCTGGGCTCCACGTCTGGGAGCCTGATTCAGAAGGTAGGGTGGAAGCAGGGCATTGTAGAGAGATTTTCTTAAATGCTCAGGTTTTTCTTCCAGTTATGAGAACTGCTGATTTCATTTTGAGATCATACTGAGGGTTACAAGACTGAAGTCACTGGGAAGATTACAACAACCCAGTGGCCTCCTCGGTCTCTCTGAGTGGAAGAGGAAAGGGTATCGTGGACCTCCGGGAAATACTTTTGTTAATAAAATACCTTTGTTAAAAAAGCACCCAATTTCAACTAAAAGAGAGCCACTTTCAAAGTGTTTCTAAGAGGGATTCTCCGACCCCCCCTTATAGAAACTCTCAGGTCCTTGTTAAAAATGCAGATTCCTGGGATCTCCTCTAGCCTCGTTGTATTTAAGGCTCTGAGAGTGGGGCTTAGGAATTATATTTAAAAACACCGTTAGGTGTTTTTAATGCACATTGAAGTTTGAGAGCCATTGGTTTTTTTTTTTTTTTCTTTTTCTCTTCTTTTCTCTCTCTCTTTCTTTCTTTCTTTCTTTCTTTCTTTCTTTCTTTCTTTCTTTCTTTCTTTCTTTCTTTCTTTCTTTCTTTCTTTCTTTCTTTCTTTCTTTCTTTCTTTTTTAAAAAATATAATTGCCTTTTCCTTGATCATGGCCCACACCCAGTGCCAATCCTCAAACTCACGGGAACTGAAATTCGCAAACATTGACACATCCATGGCATGTTACCCTGTCTTCCTTGTACTATTTGGCACTGTTGACTGCATACTCTTGAAATGCTCTATGTGGTGATTTCCATGTACACACCCCCTTCTCTTTACCATCTTCTATGTTGCTATGTCATCCTCAGACTTACCTTTTCCTGGACTCCTCTTCTTCCACCTGCCCCTCCTGGGCAATCTCATGTCCTCTCGTGGTTCCATGATGATCGCAGTGATGATTTCTAAATGTCTTTCACCAGCTTAGACTCATTTCCTGAGCTTTGAACCCGCCTACAAATAGCCTGTTGAGTCCCTGCAGTTTGGATATCCCTGGTGCCCTCAAATCCGCATGACTGAATGCAGCTCAGGATGTTCCCCCACCCCCTGGTTCTCCTTCTGTCTCCAGTACTTGAATCAATGGTGCTGCCACTCATCCAATCTCTACCCCAGACTCTTGCCTCTCACTTCACCTCCATCCATGAGCAAACCCTACTTATTTGAGCTATTAAATATATCTGAGTCAACTACGTCTTAATAAAGTTGGAAAAATATATACCTGAAATCTATTGCTTGTTCTCTCGCCCAGATGCCTCTGGCTCAGCCCAGACCTTCGTCATTTCTCATCTGAACCTTGATACTACCTTCTGGCTTAGTCTCTACCTGCCAGTCGCCAGAATGATCTTTGTCCCCGGAATGATCTTTTAAGCATCTTAGCACACCACCGCTCCTGCTTGAAGCCTTCAGAAATCTGCATTGCCTTCAGGATAAAGCCCCAAATCTTTCGTTTGCTCCTCCAGGTCTTCTGAGCTCTGGCTGTTCCTCCACTTAGCTCCTACTCGTCACTTCCCTCTCTTTCCCTGGACCTTACATTCTAGTCATTCTGAATTACTCTGCTCCTTGGTGCTTTGAAGCATTTTCAGAGGAAATTTCCAATACCTGGAATGTCTATCACTATATCCTCTTTCTCCATCTATCATCCAGTGAGTCCTTACTCATTCTTCTAGATGCAGCTCTGGCCCTCTGAAACCTTGGTTGACTCTGTGGTAGGGATGTGGCCCCTACGTTGTGCACCAACCCACTGTGCCCACACCTCTATCATAAATCTGTGTGCAAGGACTTGTTCGCGTGCCTACTTCCTGTCTTTGACTTGATTCATCTATTACCTCCAGTTCTTAGAATCATGACTGGTTCATAGTACATACTTAATTAACACTTCTTAGATGAATGAATGGATGAATTATTCATACCATCTGACTTTTAGAACCATATGTCATGTAAAAATCTATACTTATATTTTAGCCATTCTTCCAACTTATAAAACACATGTCCTGAATTAATGCATTGGCAGTAGAGTTCATAAAAATAACTATGCATTCTGATTAATTGACACATGTTACCAAATTAACTTACCCATTAAGGGGTTAGCCAGAAGCTGGAAGTGAAACAAATATATTGTGGCATGGATTAACATTAAACCAAGTCCCTTTTGCAGTTGACAGGAAGGGGTTTTAAAAACAACCAAAGTTACTAGGCATTACTTCATCTTTTACAAAATATTGGGCTTTTTTTTTAACCAGAGGAAATCATATTTCATCCTGGTAAGTAAGAATCATGCTAACAATGGAAAACAAAATTATTCCAACATTTGAACTGAAATTATAGTGTTGGCTGTAAGTAAAAGGAAGTTCGAGATGCTCAAGTGGGTTTCTCTTCTCTTGGTCCTTCTTTTATCCTTTGTAGCATTGGCATGAAGGAAGCTGTGATTAGTTGGAGTAGGATCCTGTAACCAGTCAGGGAAGAGTGTTGGGAGTGAGATGAGTGGTGGTGGGGTGGAGGGGGCACTACATCAGTGATGGATCCTGGGAAATAATTAGGTTTGAACACAATACATGTAGACTTGTCTCTCTAGGCCAAGCATGGCGATTTCTCTTTTACACAGCCTATGCTTTTCAACCCCTCTGCAACCCAATGAAGCTATTACAGATTTCTTAATTTTACAGATTCAGGAGCTGTTAATTGATTCTCAGGGTGTAGGAAATTGCATCTGAGGGATTCCATCGTTTAAGACTCAGAAGGGTGTGGCGATCAGCTTGCCTGAATTCAAAAGGCAAGAAGCCAGGCCTTGGCAATTTTTCTGCCCTCTTGTCTCTCGGTATTCTTTCTGTCCCTTGATTCTCACAGAACTCATGCCTTTTGGGTTCCCATCCCCTGGCCAGATGGTATAGGCAGCTGCATTGGGCTGTGCAGCTGCCCAGACCAAGACAGCTGCACTCCCTTTGCAGGGAGGCTTGTCGTCTCTGGTAAGCTCACTGTGGGAAAATGGAGTGTGGTGTCTGACCTTGAAATGCCCCTTCCCTCCAGCCCTGCTGGCTCTGGGTAGATGCGACTTTCACATCATCAGAGACTGACACGGTGTTAGAATGGTAAGGGACCATAGCGTCAGTTCCTTATTTCACGGATGAGGACATTGGGTTTGTGGGAGGTTAACTTGCTTGTCCAAAGTCCCAGCAGCACCGGATGTGGAATGTGAGTTTCCTAACACACTCAGGGCCCTTGCCCCCACACCACCGTGGCTCTCCTACTTGCCAAGTTCACGCCCCTGCTCATCGGCCCCACTTTTCTTCTCTGTTGAGCAGACAGTGGGAATCATTTATATGGATTGAAGCCAAATTCACTTACGTTCTTCCAGCACTCAAGATCTGTGCTTTTGCCTTGAAGTCGATTCTTGTTTCCCACGCTTCTGGGATGAGGGTCTCACAGTCAGGTTCTTAGTCTCTTTCCCTTCTCTTTCTCCCACTTCTCCCAGGCCTTCTGGTCTTTTCCACAGCATGCCTTCCACACCAGTCTTCTGATGCTCTTCAAACACATCTCATAAATTTTCTCCTTTGCTTAAGCTATTTTCCCAAGCATACTTCTTTTGCCCACACCTTGCTCTGTGTTTTGAGCACTAATACGAATCATACTACTTTTAACACACCCTCTCTAACCACCTTGGCTCACAAGGGATCTTTATGTAAATGGTCATGGTGTCTCTCTTTTGAAGCTAAACATATCATGGCTAGGCCAGTGTTTGCCAGAGTATTTCCTTGAACACATGCCCCTTGAACTCCATTTTCTCCATTCCCCTAAAGGATAAGTATATGGTTAAGTCCGTCCAGGAGATGTTGATGTTTAATCTGCCTCATGGACATTCCTATTGCAAATTCACACACTAAAGGCTCTGAGAAGTTCTGCATTCTATAACTGGCTTAGCTTTTTAAACCCATGTACCTTCCAGTCCTTGGAAGCTTTCATTTGTGTGACACTGTTAGCATTCTGTTGAATGCATTTTGGGGGAATGCTCTTCTTAGGAAGTTTATGGCACACAATTAGAAATCTAGAAATCTTATCTTCTTAGTGATATTGTAAGTTTTTGTGCTTCTTTATCTCTCCCCAGTGCCCAATGGAATGTTAATTTCTTTCTTTCTTTTTAAAAATTTTAAGTGGTGGCAAAGGGCTAAGGAAGGTTTGCTAATCTACCACTGTGGGGTCCTGGTGCAGAAAAGAACTTTTTACATAGAGATATGGCAAAGATGCAGAGTGGTCAGCAGGAAAAGCAGAAATTGTTCAGGGATGAGGACAACTTAGAGTATAATGTTGTCATGGACCATAAGTGGGGCTGGGTCTAGGAAGGCCAAATAGACTGTCAGAAGAATATCTGTGGAAAAGTTGTGATTTGAGAAACCCTCATCCAAAGAAAGGCAAGTAGCTCTAATATAAGTTAACTTCTCCAAGTCCTGGAGAGTGAAAAACAAATTTAAAGATGGAGAGAGGGAGAGAGAGAGGGAAAAAAATGGAACAGAGTGGATGGTTATAAAACACTCATTTTATTTCAGTTTCAAAACTTTCCTGGGATGAGCTCCCAGATCCTTACCCTACTGGAGCTAAGGCTTCAGTTATTAAGGGTCTCTTCTAGCCAAAACTTCCTTCTTTTTCTCTTTTCTTGCTTCGTGTTTCAGTAATGACCTTAAATAACCCTGGATCTTTATAAGTTTGAGTTGACTTGGTTCAACGTGGTTCATAAGCTATTTATTGAGCACTTACTGTGTGCCAGACTATGCTGGGGCTACAACGACCAACAAGACAGTCTTTTTGCCTGAGTATGTTCTAGCCAGGGGGTGGGGAGAGCCAATATCAGACATATGACAGGCAATTTCAATATGGTGCCAAGATCAAGAACAGGGAGGCACATGCCCGAGTCTGGGGACTCCAGTGACTATATCCACAGGCCACCTTCTCCATTAGGCTCAGGAGTACAGTGCTGAGGGCCCATGAGATTTCTAGGAGTTCATGAAGATGTTTTCATTTAAAAAAAATGGAAATAAAAATTGAATATGATCCAGCCTGGATTTTCTTTATCTTTATACCTATACAGTCACAAAGTAATTTTGAATATTTTTTTTTACAGGCTAAAGTGCCCAGGGCCCAATCATATGTGACTGTGTTAGTTTCCTGGGGCATCTGTAACAAAGTACCACAACTTGAGTGACTTAGATAGTAGGAATGTATTTTCTCATGGTTCTGGAGCCCAGAAGTTTGAGATGATGGTGTGAGCAGCGTTGGGTGGGTTCCTTGTGAGGTTGTGAAGGAGACTATGTTCCAGGCATCTCTCTTGGCTTCCAGTGTCTCAGGTGCTCTTTGACCTGTAGATGGGTGTCTTCTTGTGTCTTCCCATCTTTTCCCTTCGTCTGGCTCTATTTCTTCACATGACATTCTTTTTTATAAGGACATCAGCCATATTGGATTAGGGGCTTGCCCTATGGCAGCATGACCTCATTTTAACTGAACTAATTACATCTGCAACAATAGTATTTCCCAGTAAGGTCACATTCTGAGGTTCTGGGGGTTAGGATTTCAACATATGGATTTGGTGGTGGCAGTAGTGATTGGGGAGAGACACAGTTCTACCCATCACAGTGACCCTGGGTTCCTGGGAGAATCCATGCTTCTCTCCTCCTGTGTGACTGCTAGGAGGTGCTTGAAGTGAGTCACATTGCTATCTGTGGTTATAGGTCCCCTCATCTCCCTTCCAGAGGAATAAAACAAGGAAGTTTTTCTTGTTGGTTGTAAGACCATTGTGGAAAAATTATATTGCAGACTTGATTGGAACATTTTTCATTGACTTAACTTCTATTCGAAGATGTCCAGATTCAATTATTATTTAGAAAAATAATCTTTACCCTCAGAAATGCTGAGCATGACGTCTTTATAAAGTTAAGCCTTCTTCTTGAACTCAAGTTCTGTAGTAAACTCCTCCGCATGCGCCATCCCCAGACCGGCTGCTTTGGGGGGTCCCAGGATGCTGGGGCGGAAGTCCCCAGGTTGTACTGCTGTGAGCTGGCTTCTCCCCATTTCTCAGGGACAGGCCTTAAGTCAGGCAACAGATGCCAGGAAATGGTGATAAGGATTTTGAGGAAATGGTGCTCCTCTGGTTTCCACCCTGGTGTCCTCAGGGCCGGGGTCTAGAAGGGGCCAGAGCACATTTCTCACAGGTTCCGTGTGCTATTTTGGGGAAAAGGCCAGGCAGTCACCCAGGCACAAACCTGGCACAAGCCCACCATGGCCTGTTTTGTATTTGCATTTCAAACTCTGCCTTCTGCCCAGGGAGTTCCAGGGGACACTGTCTTCTTCTTCCCTCACCGTGCAGGCCTGCTGAGCTGGTGGTAGTCTGAGGCGAGCCAATGCTACTTCTCACTCCCGTCCCGCCAACTCTACAAATACTTCTGGGTGTCTGGTCCTCATCAGGGTTGGCTGAGTTGACAGTTTGTAGTCTCTTCCTGAAGTGCCTCCTCACCTGTGGTTGACCAGACGCCCCCATCTTCACTTTTGAAGAAAAGGCCACAAGGGACTGCTCAGACAGTTGCCAGAGCTTGTCCTGTGGGCTCACATGCCATGCAACTCGGCTGCTGCTGTCACCACCTTCCTGTCTAGGAGGCCGGCTCACCACGGGCCTCTCCTCCTTGCCTGGGTTTTGCCAAACTCTCTGGACAGCAGCCATCTTGAGTTTGTTCCTGGAGCCCATCGACTGTCTGGGTTCTCTCACAGGTTGTAAGAGAAACAAACCGAAAATGTGCTAAGTCCTTCATCACCTCCTTCTTTTTCCAGCCTCTCATTTGAAGTTCTATGCATATTTCCAGACTTGTACTTCTTAGTATTTGTCATAAAAATAACTTTGTGGCAACTCTGGGTAAATATCTTAGCTTTAAAGTCTTTACAATCAGACTTCCTAGTGCAACCAGAATGGAGCAGATGTGATTAAGAAAAATATACAGAATAAAGGCTTTAAAGTGTCCCCCCTCCTTTTTATTTATTTATTTATTTTTAGAATATCTGAGCTTTTTTGCTATTAACAGGAGGAAATATTTAGAAAAATACAGGGCATTTCTAAACATCTGACTGTTCAGCTGGGTAAAAATACAATCTAAGTATTTCCTGTCAAATTTGCATCACTTTATGATTAGTCAGGGCTTTTGAAGTATGAATATCCTTTTCCGAAATGTTTTCTATTATGGCTGTGTCTTTTTTTTTTTTTTTTCAGTGACCCAATTATATGACTCTTCGGCATGGAAAAATTCACGTTATTAGTTTAAAAATACATCGTTGAATGTCAATAACAGGTTTTGTAAGGTTGTATTTCACGAACTTTTATGGAGTTTAGTTTTGTCATTTTGTTCTAGCATGCAGGAAAAAGGGGCCCCGGGGAGGGTGCTTCGGGTCTTTTGAGGCAGGACAGAGGAAGAGACTGGAAAGGGTGGTACAGACCCTTTCTGAATGAACTCTTTAAATGCATTCATTACTGTAAGGGAGAAAGTTGGCAATGGATGGAAACATTCCTGATTATTCGAACCAGAGCTGGTTTGGCTGTGGAGCTTCTTCATCTTGGATATTTAGAGTTCTCATTTTCCTTTACCCTATGCGACAACCCTGAGTCCATCATCATCCATTTGCTCCTAATACCTTTTAACAGTGAACTCTTTAAAAGATTATTGAGTTTATTTCATTACCCAGACATGTTCCAAGAGTTCTGGAAAAATGTTGCTTCAGATAGAATATAATCTGGAAGCTTACATTCCTTAGAATTTGCTACTCAGGAGATACTTTAGCACTCGGGTTCTTTAAAAATAAATTATTTATAGCTCCAATATTTTCTTTATAATTTGTTCCAACTAGTCCATCATCACTGAAGCAAGGATTTTGAAGCCAAGGTATTTGCTTCCAAGTGAGAATTTAAAGAAAATTTAATGTTTGATTTTTTTCCCCCTTATCTTTTCTGGGAGTGGATATATTGTGTGAGTGTTCAACACACCTGCCAAAGTCAACTTTTAAAATAGACATAACGTAAGACCAGCACACAGCTCAGCCTTGTTCCCTGGTGGAACTCTGTCTCTGAGGGTTTGGGTTCTATAGGACTGGTCTGCCAGCCGTGAAGCCTGCAGAGATACATTTGTCAAGAAAGACAAATGATTGCCTCTTGTTTTGAGCCACCTCATCCATCAATGGCATCGTTTGGTTCAACTTGATAAAGAATTTCCAGAAGTGCCTTTCCTAATGGCAGATGGGCTTTAAAAATGGCGCTTGCCTGGAGTGTGGTGGGAATGCTGTGTGCCACCTGCCACTACAGTTGTGCTGCTGGCCTCCTTGTGGCCCCGCATTTCTCCTGAAACAGGCCAGGGGCTCAGTAAACATAGGGACTTCCCTGTGATTCTTCCAAGGGTCCTCGCCTTCATCGTCAGGGATTTTAAGGCACTGGGAAATAAAAAGGCAGCTGGGACCAATAAGCACCACCTGAGATAGTGTTTTGGTGACTTCTAGGCTGTGGATTGGTACCAGAAACCAAAACAAATAATCCTATAGCGTACAGGTAGTGTTCAGGATCAGTATTTGAAATTTGGAAGTCAACTCACTGTCAGTATTTTAGGAAATGAAGACAAAAATTTTAAAAAGCTGCCAACTTTCAAGTCAGGAGAGGTTGAACGACCCACAGTGGGGATCTACATGTAATTTTATAAAGGAAGGAAGTATTTCAGCTTCGGTGGTCCTTAGTTTCTGTTTTTTATATGATATCTACCAGGCTTGAATAACTAGTAGAATTCCACAGTGTTAGAACTTGTAGTGGGTAGAATTGTGTCCCACAAAAGCCATGTTCAAGTCCTATCTCTTAGTACCTGTGCATGGGACCTTATTTGGAAATAGAGTCTTTGTAAATGTCATCAAGTTAAGGATCCCAGGATGAGATCATCCCAGATATAGGGTGAGCCTTAGATTCACTGACTAGTGTTCTTATCAGAGAAAAGGGGAAGGGTTGAGACAGAGACAGAGAGGGAGAAGAGCATGGAAAGACTGGGACAGAGACTGGAGTGATGCATCTATAAGCCAAGGAACGCCAAAAGTTGCTGGCGACTGTCAGAATTTAGGAGAAAGGCATGAAAGATTCTCCCTCAAAGCCTCCAGAAAGAGCCAAATCTGCTGACACCTTGATTTTCAACTTCTGGCCTCTGGAATTGGGAGAGAATAAATTTCTGTTTCAAATAAACCAGTTCGGGGTAATTTGTTACAGCAGTATCCTAGGAAACAGATACAGAGCTGCATGGGGTCTTGAAAACATCTGATCCAAGAGCCTCATTTTATTTTTGGGAGACCCAGACCCAGTGACTCATCCCAGTTTACGTGATAGGTGTATCGCTGAGCTCAGACTGGAAGGCTTGATTGCAAACCCTGAGTCAGTGTTCCCGCTGCCCCCTTACAGCATATCCAACATGTGCGAAGCATGGGGTCAGGTGCTAGAGAAAGCGCAGAGGTAGGTCACACCAGCTTTACCATTAAAGAACTTCGGAGAAGTCACGGATTCAATTTTCTGTGATACGGGTACAGGATGCTCTGTGATGTCATTAGAGGTTATAAATCTAAACAGGTGGGGCGAGTATGCATGATTGAAAAGATCAGAAAAGGCTCATTTTGGAATTGGCCTCTGTGGTTGGACTTTAAAAGATGAGATTTCAGCATGGACATTTGGTGGGAAAGAGGGCCCAGGAGGGGGGCACGGCAGTCAGTGCCCTCTCACTGCCAGCTTAGTGAGGAGCGCCCAGGAGTTGGTAGAAGACAATGTTGTTGCTGTAGACCTGTGGAAGTGGGGGCCTCCCAGCAGGCTGTGGGGGTGCTGGTGCTGCCCAGTGGGCTGGAAGGCAGAGCATCAAGCCAGAAGGGATTATTCTCCAAGCTTAAGGTTTAGTGTTGTTTGCCCTGTTAGATTTTAGACTTATGGAGACCTGTCATTCCTTCCTTCTTTCCTGTTTCTCCCTTTTGGAATGGGAATGTCTACCCAATGCATGTCCCACTGTTGTGTTTTGGAAGCACGTGACTTGCCTGGTTTCACAGGTTCATGGCTGGAGAGGATTTTTGCCTCCAGATGAGTGTACCTGGAGTCTCACCCATGCCTGATTCAGCTGGTATGGAGATCAGACTTGGGCTTTAGAGTAGATGCTGGAATGAGTTAAGACTTTTGAGGCTATTGGGTTGGAATGAATGTATTTTGCATGTGAGAAGGACATGAATTTTGGGGGGAGGGGTTAGGGACAGATGCAATGGTTTGAATGCTTATATCACTCTAAATTCATATGTTGAAATCTTAACCCCCAGTGTGATGGTATTTGGAGGGGGGGGGGTGGCCTTTGGGAGGGGATTTGGTCAGGTCATGAAGACGGAGCTCTCATGAATGTGAGGTATCCTTAATGATTAGTGTCCTTATCAAAGGTCCCAGAGGGCTCTTGCCCCTTCTACCACATGATGACACGGTGAGAGGCGCTGCCCGTGAGCCACGAAGCAGTCCCTCACCAACACTGAACCTGCTGGTTCCTTCATCTTGGAGTTCCCAGCCTCCAGAGCTGCGAGAACTTTCTCTTGCTGTTAAGCCACCTATTCTATGGTTCCTGTTCAAATGCACTAAGGCAGCTAGCTGTTAAAGAAACACAGAATCCAATGCGAAGGAGAGTGAACTCTGGTTGCTCGTTGCTTCTCACTTCCTTCCAAACAGAATCCAGGTTTTGAGCAGGTGTCCCCTCTCTTCAGCACTGTCTAGTGCCTCGGGGGAGGCTGACCTCACATCCGGGTATGAGAGGTGGTTCTGCAGGTAACACCAGTAATGCCACTCCCCTTGCCAGTGCTTGGCCGAGTGACGGACACATGAGCTGATTTTGGCCAATGAAATGTAAGGGGGAAGTCTGGTGGGGGTTAGGGGAGGGGGGATGCTTCCGGAAATGTCTCTACACCCGAGAGAAAGTACAGAAAGAAAACTCCCGTCTTGCCCTGGACATTAGAGTTTCTGGAAGTGAGGTAGAACTTGGAGAAGCATCTGCTGAAGATGAAGCTGACACTGGGCGTGGCAAAGAAACAAGAAAGAGGTTGCTGGGGATGGCGTGACACCCCTGAACCCAGCTATGCCCTACCTTTGAGTCACCTGTTAAATGGCAGTAATATATTTCCTTATCGTCTCTGCCTGTGGGAATCAGTGTTTCTGCCACCGTTGCTGAAAGCAAGGCAGGCCTTCCTGGAGGAAGAGACACCGAGGCTGTCTGGAAGATGAGTAGGAGTTAGACAGAAGGAGAGGGGGCTAGAGTGTTCCAGGCAGAGACAACAGCTTCTATGGGGGCTTTAAGGGGAGACACTATCACCCCTGTATTGGAGACACTGGAAAAAAAACCGCAGTCTGTCTGGAACAGGGAATGGGGGTGGTGATGTATGTGTAGAGATGGGGAAAAAGGAGGGGGAACAGAGAGGGACATAGCCAGAGGAGGGAAACAGGAGTCAGGTTACAAGTAGCACAGAAGTTTACAAAGACTCGTGTGGGGGAGACATGAGGGTATTAATTATAGGTGGGGTATTAATTAGGGAATATTAAATTGGCTCCATTGAGACATGACGAGAACCTGGCATCCGGCGGTGACAATGGCGATGGAAACCAGGGATGGATGTTAAAGACACCGGGGACGCAGAGTCCACGGTATTCGGCAGTACATGAGCTATGGGGGGAGATGGAGACACAGCAAAACCCGTGCCAAGAATCTCGAGCCAGTGACTCAGAAGATGCGGTTCTGTGAAAGGCCAGTGAGGAGGGAGGACTGGGCGGGGTGGGCCGAGGTGCAGGAGAGGACCAGAGCAGCCATCGGCTGTGGGTTGTCTGCGCCGAGCGCCCGGCCTCGCGCCAGACAGGCGAGGACGGGCTTGAGCTCGGAGCTCTCTGGAACACCCACAAGACTGAACGAGGACGCCCGTTCTGTCCCTCCTCAGCTCCCCCACTGGCGACACGCAGGCCTTGGGCTCTGACTTGGGCTCTCCCCGAGCCGTCCCTCTGGGGTTTGCTCCCTCAGCCTGTCCTTGTCCTGTGTCTGCGTGGAGCCCTCGGACCCTCCTCTGTTCCTGGGCAGGATCCAGGCTTTGCTTCTGAGTTCCCAAGTGCCCGAGCCTTGTAAATCAAAAGCCTTGGGTTTCAAGACTATTGGCCCTGCTCCGTTACAGTGTAGAGAACTATCTGGAAATGCTTTTTGTCTGTACATTCTGCTGGGCTGCTTTTTTCCAGGTGCCTGCTTTCCGTAGGCGGAAGCCAGAGTTAGTATGTCAGACTGTTACCTCGGCCCAGGTACGGCCACGGAAGGAGGGAAACACATGGAAAGGTGGCTTGCTGGGGTTAGACCTAGGGAACAAATTGGGTTTGCAGAAATCCACTCTGCCCGCATGAAACCCCACAAGGACAGAGCGAGAGCTCCGTGTGGTGCATCTGACTGTGCCATCTGACAAAGCTCCGTGTCCACTGGGAAGGTAGAAAAAAGGTGGCTGCCTAAACTTCATGGCTGCTTTTTTATGGCCTCAAGCCATGTGGGATGTATAAGTTGGGGTACAGGTGGTTTGGGGCTAACATCCCAAATGCAGCGATGACCCTCTCTCCCCAGTTCCGGGAAGACGTGAAGGAAATCCTTTGGCACTGAGCAAGCAAACAAACACACACCCAAACAAAACAACACGAAAAGTCTGCACCGAAAACTTTCCACTTGCAAACATGTTTTTGTCACTGCCAAAGGTTTAGGATTGCAACATTTGGGCGTCTTTGGCCCCAAAGCCGAGGACTCTGCAGTTTTCCCAAAGCACCTAAAAGAAAGAATTCCTTTTGGCAAAAACAGTATGTTTGTCAACAGAAAGCCTTTATTTTTGAGAAACTCAATTCCCCCTAAGGTGTAGAGTATTCTGAATAAAGCCCCCGTGGCTATTCTCTGTCTGTTTCTCCCACTCCGGATTGTCCCTGGCAGGTAGAAAATATCTCTAGTTTGTGTGTGCGTGTGTGGTTTCCATTAACTGGGTGTGTGTTCGGAATTTGTGATTGTCGGCCAGTTGCTGATTGCCTTCTGATGCTTCTTGAGAGAAAGCTTTACAGATGAGGTGCTGGATTCTTCCAGACTCCAGGTTTCTTGTGCCCCGGGGTCATGAATCTGGGCACTTCCCAGAGACAGGGCCAAACCTCCTTGCTTCTTGTCAGACCTACCCCACCCATCCGAACATTGACACCTGGTGCAAAGCACAGATCTGAAGCTGGAGTAGCTTGTTTTCTAGCTTCTTTGCAGAAAAACTTTGCTGCTGCTGCTGAGCTGTTTTTTCCCTTGGAGGGGCATAGGTGACATCTTTCCCCTCTATTTCTTACTAGGAGTCCCTGGTCCCACAGAAGGCTGTACTAATCTCGATTTGGAGGATGGTGGCCTCAGGTCCTAGCTAAAATTTAGAAATAATTCTTACTAAATACTCAAAATTTAAAATACCCTGGCCTAAAATCCTAAGATGGAAGACAGAGTTAAAATTTGTGATATTTCTGGGCTTGGTCACAGAAGGAAGTGTGTGTGTGTGTGTGTGTGTGTGTGTGTGTGTATTTTTTTTTTCGGTGTTCCAAGATTCACTGTTCATGCACCACACCCAGTGCTCCATGCAATATGTGCCCTCCTCAATACCCACCACCAGGCTCACCCAACCCCCCATCCCCCTCCCCTTCAAAACCCTCAGTTTGTTTCTCAGAGTCCACAGTCTCTCATGTTTCGTCTCCGCCTCCGATTTCCCCCAATTCACCCTTCCTTTCCTTCTCCCAATGTCCTCCATGTTTTTCCTTATGCTCCACACGTAAGTGAGACCATATGATAACTGACTCTCTCTGCCTGACTTATTTCACTCAGCATAATCTCCTCCAGTCCTGTCCATGTTGGTGCAAAAGTTGGGTATTCGTCCTTTCTGATGGCTGCGTAATATTCCATTGTATATATGGACCACATCTTCTTTATTCATTTGTCTGTTGAAGGGCATCTTGGCTCTTTCCACTATATGTTTTTATTGAGGTGAAGTTTAAATAATATGAAATTAACCATTCTAAAGCAGACCATTTAGTGGCATTTAGAGCACGCACCGTGTTGTGTAGCCAATGCCCCTACTTTAGTTCCAGAACATTTTCATCGCTCCAGTGTAAACCCTCCTAACCCATCAAGCAGTTACTTCCCACACCTGCCTCCCCCAACCACGGGCAACCAATCTGCTTTCTGTCTCTATTGGATTCACTGATGCAGGAAACATCATATATAAACGGAATCATACAACATGTGGCCTTTTGCGTCTGGATTTTTCCCCTGAGCACCATGTTTTTCAGGTTCATCCATTTTGTGAGGACATTTGTCCCCCAAACAAATCCTGTCAAAGAGCTGTTATGTCTCCTATTTAAGACTGAGTAGGAATTTAGGAAGCGTTGGGATGAACCCTGATGGTTTCGAGGGCCTGGAAAGACTGTCTGAAGCTTCAGAGGCCAGCCTCTGCTCAGGGAAACACCCTCTGTCTTCCAACTCGGTCGTACCCTGGGGCTCTCTAGGGATGATAACCCTGCAGCAGGGTCATGTCCTGCTCATGGTCCTTGCCCTCTTCTTTCCAGCCCTGCTCCTCACATGAATTGGCTCCCACTGCGTGAATTCAGTGCCATCCTGCCTGGCGCTGTGGGGGTGGGTTCAACAGATCTTAGAGAAAATGAATCTCTCAGAAATCAAGGAGAAGACAAGTAGTGGGTTCTTAAACTTCCAGCACTTTTCAGATTCTTAGGCAGCCATGAGATCTCATAGGATAGAGGTGGGAGCAGATGGTGTCTTAACACCCGGACAGGAAGAGGGTGCTGGATTAAGAAAATACCTGGAAAAGATTATTAGTCACGAAAAGCTTTTAGTGTATGCTTGTAATAAATTTATTATAAGGATATAAACTTAAAATGATTTGCCATATGGCCTTTTCTCTTTTATGTTTTATTACTATTGTCTTTTCATTAAAAAAAAAAAAAAAAGCAAAAACCCAGGCTGACATCATTCTTACAATTATTATTGACTTTACCCATTTTTATTTTTCCCCCTCATTTTTATATTCTCACTACATTTTTAAAACTTTTTATGAAGGTCAAATAGTCCATCCTTCTGGAATTGAAATTCCCTCATTCTGGAATTGGAAGCTTGAGTCTACTCATTTTAATAATTTTTCTGTCCTGGGGCACCTGGGTGGCTCAGTGGGTTAAAGCCTCTGCCTTTGGCTCAGGTCATGATCTCAGGGTCCTGGGATCGAGCCCCACATCAGGCTCTCTGCTCAGCAGGGAGCCTGCTTCCTCCTCTCTCTCTGCCTGCCTCTATGCCTACTTGTGATCTGTCTCTCTCTGTCAAATAAATAAAATCTTTAAAAAAAAATTTTTTTTTTCTGTCCTTCGTAGTTGATCTTGCTGAAACTTAGAGCAGTTACGCTGAGCGGCCTTATTTAGCCACTAGGTGGCGCTCATATGCTACTGTAAATGGGTTCTGTCCTTGAAGTCGAAGAATTTCGAAAACAATTCATTTAAGGTAAATACAGGAATTTGTCCTACAATCCGTACGTGCTTTGTAGATTACAGATTTTCTTCCTCCTTCTCTTTTCTTGACTGTCCTTTTCACTAGGGCATCATGACCAAGAACAGACTAAGTTTCAATACTAGCTTTGTCATTTACTTGCTGTATGACCTTGAGTAAGTCTGTTAACTTCAGTGTTCTTAACGGAAAACAAGGTTAATAACACATACCTCATAGGGTGGTTGTGAGAATAAAAAAAGTTAATATGTATCAAAGCATTTGTGTTATATATTTTTTTAAAATATTGCTGTGTGTCTTTTTCTCCCCAGCTTCATGAAAAATAATTGACATTTAACGATGCATAATTTTAAGGTGTACAATGTGATGCTTTGATACATGTATGTACAGCGAAATGATTACAAGAGATTTAGTTATATGCTTGCTATGTTATCAATATTTTTGTTCTCCAGGACATTGCTAATCACTTAGACAAATATTTCCCATATACCAGTTCAAGGACTAGCAATATCAGAATCACTTATGGATCTTATTTAAAATATAGATTTATGAGCTCCATATCTGAAGTAACTATTTTAGTAGTTTGGGAGAAGGGCTTAGGGATCTCCATTTAAAAGTTTCTCAAGTAATTCTGATGCTTCACTAGATTTGGAGACAAGTGACATAGACTACCCAGGATATCCTGCTGAGATATAAGAAGTTTATGCTACCTGGACACTGGCAGTTTCTAATTCCCCTTAAACATGGGGGATGTGCCATCCAAATCTGTGTCCATTGGGATGATTCCCTCTCACCGCTGTCTTTCAAGGCCACCCTGGGAATGAGGCCAAACAGCAGCCAGTGGCTATTTTTGGCTTGTACCTTCCTATTCAGCTGACCCCCGGATAAATCAAGCGGGGGCTTTTTCCTCTTCCATTAGCCATTCAGAACAGACATTCCATGTGGCAACAAGTATGGGCTAAGGAGAAGTAGTGATGCAACAGTGGTGAGTAAGGGGGGGTCTGGGCTGCCTGCTTGTATGGCTTACTTATGCCCTTGATACGGATGTCTGCTTCACAACGATTGCAGCTGGGCCTGCCCAGCCGTGTGACGTGATGGGTGTGTTGCAATCCAGCCCGTCATGGACGACTGGTTACTTGGTGTTCTAGGGTCAGGTACTCTATCTCTTCCAGGACCCAAGAGCATGCTAGGAACTGTTTTCTCTAAAGCTGTGTAGTAGTTATTTGCTGTAGTTGACATGGCCTGTCCAGAACTCTTAAGGTCTGAGTTGTGATTTTCCCAATATAGATTGCCCCAAAGGATCTTTTTCTATCTCTAATGTTCTGATGCCATAGGGTCTGCTGGGCCATAAGGCTCAACTTGTAGGCCGCATGCCCTGCAGCCTGGATCTTTTTTGCAGACCCTTTTCTTGTTTGGTTCCTATTCAAAATTTTTGTGTCCCTTGTTAAATGGATGCGAGCAGTATTCCTCGCTGTGGAATCCAAGAACGCAAAGGAACCCAGTGGGTGTCGTGCTGAAGTCTTTGCTTGAGGAAGGGCGAGATACAATAATTTGTTCTTTCCCGGCATGCCCCAGATCTGGGACCTTTATTTATTTATTTTTTAGAAGAGTTTATTTTATTCATTTGAGAGAGAGAGAGCATGTGCTCAAGAGAGATAGAGATAGAGAGAGAGATTGAGAATGCAGGAGCAGGAAGGGCAGAGGGAGGGGGGAGGGAGGAGTAGGCTCCCTGCTGAGCAGAGAGCCCAACCCGGGGCTTGATTCCAGAACCCTGAGATCATGACCTGAGCTGAAGGCGGAGGCTTAATCGACTGAGCCGCCCAGGCACAATCTGGGACCTTTAAAATTGTACTGATGCGGCAGGCCCCCGAGTCCTCACGGAGTCACTTCCCACTGTGTTTACTGTGTGAGTCCGACTTACGAAGGCCCCAACGTATGTGCCACTTGCTGCTCATCGGGTCTCGTTCACACGATGTCGTCACCCGAGTGATGTTGGGCAGGTGTCCAGGCCTCCTCAGACTGTATGATGACAGAGAGGGGAGAGTTAACGTAGCCCTGGGTCAACACTGAAAGTGAGTACCTTTGTCTGTTCTCAGTGAATGCGAACTGTTTCTGATCCTCCTTTTTGATAGGAATGGAAAGGGCACAGTCCCCAGATAAGGCTGCATTCTGTGTCCCTGAGCCTGTCCTTAAGTTAGGATACCCCGTCCGGCAAGGGAGCGTCCGTGTCTGCTGTGGGCTGCTGCTTGTTTACGTTCACGGGAGTCCATCAGCCTCCAGCACCCATCTGGTTTCTGCAGGGACCAGACTGATTAATTAAATGCTGCTATGATAGGGGCCACGTCATGCATCCTGTAGGTCTTCGAGGTTGGTTCTCAGCTTTAAAATCCAGCCCAGGTTATGAGATCGTTTTTAATTTGCTATCTTGGCTGGGGTAGGGGGCAGTTTTAGAGTCTTCGCCTTGGACTTCCTCGCTATGGTAGCTCTCGTCTGTGTGGGTATTTGCCACTGCCACGTAATGCCATCTCTGTGATTCATGTGAGGTCTAGAGTGATGGGTAGGGAGTGGGTTCCCTCACCCAGTGTCCTGATCCTCCCCCACGGAATCCTCTGGGGGGATGGATGGAGCTGTGCTTTGGTTCGTTGCTCTGCCTGGCCTCTGGGGGCGCTCTGCTCTAACGCTCATCTCTTATCTCTGCCCAGAACATGCACTTTGACCTTGCTACTCATTAGGACAATTGTCAGTCCCGCTTCCAGTAGCTGAGTATAGTGGCCAGCCTCTCATATTTTGGATCCTGTCATCCCCGTGTTAAACCAGTGGGCTGCTTCTGTTCTGCTGTCTCCTGCCACCCTGCCCTGCAGGGACAGGCACCCGCTGAGGTTTTCCGTGATGTTCTCAGCAGCTCACTCCTCGTTGCTTCACTAGGTAGAATGCCCTTGGGGTCTTCCCATGGACCAGCATCTACTGGGTTTTCTGGCCTCATGTGGTGTGTTCAGCCAAGCTGCCCACTCCCCTGAGCCTTTCTATTCTTCCTTCACTATTCCTCCTGGCAGTTCTGGCTCTTCTCCTTTCTTAGTGTGGCCGTCATTTGCTCCAAGCTTCCAAGAGCCCCTCCAGCAGCATGCTAATTCTGCCTCTTGGAGTTTTTGTCGGGATGTTGTTGCGGTATGAATTGTGTCTTCCCTCCCCCATAGATTCATACGTTGAAGTCCTGATCTTTAGTACCTCTGAATGTGATTGTATTTGCATACAGGCTCTTCTAAGGAATAATTAAATTAGATGAGGTCATGAGGGTGAGCCCTAATCTAATCTGACTGGTGTCCTTATAAGAAGAGGAGATTAGGAGGCAGACACACACACAGAGGCGAGACCTTGCGAGGACACAGGGAGAAGACAGCCATCTACAAGCCAAGGAGAGGGACCTGCAGAAGAAACTAACCCTGCCGACACTTTGATACGAGTCTTCTAGACTCCAGGACTGTGAGGAAATACACTTCTGTAGTTGAAGCCACCCCGTCTGCCTGTGGTGACTTATTATTACGGCAGCCTGAGCAGACTGATGCAGGCGTTGCGTCCGTAGCACAGAATAAGGTTCCCTTGTTGATACGCTCTTCCTTCTGCAACTTTGTGTTCTGCCCCTGATCCGGAGCCCTGAGAGCCGGCCCCTCCGTCCTCACCGGGCTGCTGCTGGGGGCCCACATGTCGCCTCGGGCATGCAGCTCCTCCAGGGTCCATCCCTTCCCTCCCTTGGAAAGCCCAGCATTTCCCTGGCGCATCACGTGACCTAATGCTAGTGGCCCGAGGTGAGGACGGGACAGATCCTCTGTGTGTGCGTGCGTCTTGTAGGACAGAGGTCTCTGCACAGTGTCCTCAAGCAATAGGGAGGCGCTAGCCCTGATGGGGACGTGGGGCCTCTCTGGAGGCTCAGAGAGTTCAGGGCATTCTAGGATTCAAGACTAGAGGGTATCCCCCTGGACAGCCCCACCCTGTCTCTCAGGATGTCGTTCTTCTGTACAGGAGCTCTGAGTTTTGCCCTAACAGAGTTGCCGGGTTGGGGGATACAGTTCTGTGTAGCTCTGCTATTTTTACGCGTGAGTCCTGGGCCTGATCCTTAGCTTTCTCTGCAATTTGAATACAAGGGGCAGAGTCCCTTCACAGGCTGCAAGGAGGCTTCTGGCTGCCATGCTTAGCATTCAGCTGATGGTTAATGTCCTTGGGCCTTCACGGTGACTCCCCCAAACATCAGTAGCCCCCAGCAATAGCCACCTAATCTCATCTCTTGATAAAGACTCTTTTCCATAGGGATTTCTCAAGCAACTGATGCTCGAGTGTTTCCTGCCCCCTAGGCCACCCTAGGTCACCCTCGTTTCAGTAGCTACACTCCCTCTCTGAGCCAGGGGCTGTGTGATGGGGTCTTCATTGCTAGCCGGACAGTGGGTTATCGAGCTCCAAAATCCTGTTGGTGAGCCTCCATTCTCTTGAAGCATTTCTAGTGTGAGGCTGGGCTCCAGGGAGGCCGGCTCTGAGGGGGACATTAGCATGTGCGATGTTTGCTAGGGGGCCCTCTCGTGATCCAAAGGGAAGGAAGCAGGAAGAGGCAGAGTAGAGGCTGGAGAATGTTGCTGTTACCTCGTGGGAAGCTGGCACGGCCCTCAGAATTGTGCTGAGTTGGAACAGGAGGGTCAGACTGTCATGCTCCTGACCTGTCAGGGGGTCCTTGGACTCTAGCTATCTCAGGAAAGGGGCGTGATCTTGTGCGAGGTGGCTCCCTTCAGCCAAAGGCAGCATCTGCGGAGGACAGACTGCCCTCCCAGCCCTGGGGAAATGCACCCTTCAGTCCTGAAAAAGTTCTGGAAAATGCAGAAGGCATTCAAGACAATAAGCCAAAAGTATTCGTTCTATTGGGGTCACTTTGAACTTCATGCTGGGCTTGAAGTTCATGTCAAGGCTCAGTGCTGATGCCTCCGTTTGGGGGATGGAGCAGAATGCTGGGATTGTGTCACAAACTGGAAGCAGCACTTGGGCAGGCACACTGTCATTAAGGGGCTTACTCTCATTATCCCCCAAGTGGAAGTCATCTCCATGAAGGTGGGTGACCCTAGAAATCTCAGGTCACGCTCAGCCACCTCGGTCTTTTGGACACCGGTTCTCGGGTGTGAATTGGAGCTTCCACCTGCTGCTGGGCTGTCATCAGAAGCGACACTGAGACGGTCCAGCTGCCATCAGCACGTTGGGAGCGGATGAAGGTGAATCGGGCGACTACAGGCAGAGGCGCAGAGCGCTCACGCACGTTCGAACTGCACATCCCAGAGCCGACCACAACAAAAGCTCCAAAGAGGAAAGGTCAGACCCATGAAGTGCTATTTGTTTTCACTGAAACTTCATCCCTCCCACTTAACACCCGTCTAACCAGCAACGGAATCAATTACCACGTGTCAGCCCGAAATCTGACACAAGAAATGAAAGAAGGACACAACCTCCCCAGGGGGGTGGCAGGCGGGCAGAGAGGGCTGGGGAGATAGAGAACTCAGGGAGGGAAGCTGTGAATGAGCCACTCTGTCCTGTAATTAAGGGTTAAAGGCAGCTTGAGACCCTGTTTCCCTTCCCTCGTGCCCTCTCCCGCGCCTGGAGCCCGGATCACAATTACTCGTTTGTACTACTGAGTGTTTCTATCACAAAGGGTGGTCAGCAAGCCTGTGAGGTGATTCGTCTTTGGTTACATAAGTTGCTCCATTTAATAATTGAAGACCAAAAGGTTCTAGACATTTATTATTTTATCGAGCTCTAGGAGCAAGAATTCCTGGCAGATCAAGTTCGGCCGCCATGCCTATTTGAGCTGATTGAGTTCCTGCATTTCTTGGGCTCCTGTTAAATGTGGTGTCAGCTTGTCCAAGAGCACCCGGTTCAGGTGATGTCATTCACTTTCCACATTTATGCAAGTCTCGAAAAGAGCTCCATGGGCTGCTCAGGCAGAACACAGAAAAGTTCAGTGGATGATTCCCAGAGGGAGTGCTGTTTCACCATGTCTGTTAAGTAAGATGTTTTTGTTCATAAAGAACACTTCAACACTTACACTTTCATTAATAGGGTCCTAGGATAAAGAACCCTCTTGTCTTTAGGTAGAGCATCACATGGACATTTTCTAATCTGTTCTGTAAATGGTTCTGCCTCTTGGATTGCCCTACCATCTGGAATGTTCAAAGTGTGAAGCATTGATTAAAATGGAACAGGGAGGCAGGTCTCTGAAGATCCCTTCAGAGATCCTGCTGGTATAAAAGGTATTTCCATTTATCAGCAGGAATTCATGAAAAGCCAAATTTTTGCTCAACCAGATGATTCAATCATCAGTGGAATAGTGCGTGGCATGCTTATAAATGAATCAGTAACTTGTCCTTTGATGTAGTTGTTAGTTTCATGTGGTCTTCTGATATTGGTACCTCTTTATGACTCTACTTTTGGATTCTTTTCTTCTGACTTACATGATGCTCAGTCTTTGTTTCTCTCGTCTGCAGAAAGAGATATGTGTGCTCTCTTTGCGTTTTCAAAGTGATGCCACCCTTGGGCAGGGTTTTCTTTGCTGCTGGCAATGTAATGCTCCTTGAGTCTTCATCATCATACGGGCTCAGCTCTGCACCTCTCTCTTTCTGGGTAGAAACTGTCCTTGATGGCTCCCTGACACCTTAAACCCAGATCAAAGTGGCATCAATCATCATTCCCTGACTTGTCTCCTCCTTCACATCTCTTCTCCATTTCCATGGTTGGAGCAAATTCCCAGGGGTCACTTAAGCTTGAAACCCGAGATACTTTCTTGATCCTCCCCATCTCCCTTATCCCCTACATCATCAGATGTTATTGATTTTTGTCTCCTAAATATTTCTCACATTTGCCCCTCTGCCATCCTGCTACTTGGCCTCATGTTATGCCGCGATCTTTTCTTCCTGCCTATTCGGACAGCTTCAGACTCTCACCTCTGTGGCTTTACTCACGTTTTTCCTTTTTTCTAGAACATGTTCCTTTTTTCTTTTTTTTTTTAGTTTTTCTTTTTTTTCCCAAATACTTTTATTTTATTTTTTCAGTGTTACAAGATTCATTGTTTATGTACCACACCCAGTGCTCCATGCAATACGTGCCCTCCGCAATACCCACCACCAGGCTCGCCCATCCCCCCACCCCCCTCCCCTCCAAAACCCTCAGTCCATTGCTCTGGGTTCACAGTCTCTCATGGTTCTTCGCCCCTCCAATTTCCTCCAATTCATCCAGTGAATCTGAAGGCTTTAAGACTCAAATCAGACATGACTTTAAACAAAAGGAAGTATCAATTACTTAATTGTTTTCATATACATATTTTCTCTTGTGTTCTCCACCTTTCTTAATTCCCTCCCTGTCTCTCCACCTTTCCCAGTTGGAAAGTTTTGAGTCATCTTCTGCCCCTAGATGATATCAGTTATCCGATGTTGAGTTACTCCTGAATTGTACCTGCTCTCCTTCCTATCTCCACCATCAATTTTCTGGTTGGAGCCCACCTGATTTTCATGTAAGCCATACACTCATCTCCCAGCAAATCTTTCCCTCTCCTTCCAACCTTCAGCTCACTGTGGGATTCATCTTTCTAAAGTCCTTCTTTGTTCAAAGCCTTCTCTGGACCCATTTTATGCAGAGAAATGTCCTAACTCCCTAGCACATGTTTGGAGTCCTTTACAACCTGACTCTAATTTACCATTTTAAGGGCAGGTGCTCTCATGTCCCCCCACCCCACCCCCACTTTGCATTCCCAGTGCCCCCACCAGGCCCCCCAGACCCCCAAGTATCAGCTGCCTAGAGCTGAGCCATCCTTCTCATGTTCTTGGCCTATGGCTGTGCTATTCTTGACTGGGGACTTCTTTGGGTGTTGAAGTCCTACTTACCTTTTAAGACCTAATGTAAATGGAACCACGATGTGAAGACCCTCCTGATTCCACCACTGAGAACAGATCGCTTTTTCCTTACAGTCTTGATGTCACTTACAACCCTAGTTTGCACTTGGCCAGTCAGCCGAGCATTACAGGCACTTAGGTGTCTGGGTTTTTTTGAGCTAGTGGACACACTCCAGGGATGGGTTTGATTGCTGTTTGTGTTCCTCAGCACCTCCATTTAGCAACTACTCATTAAATCCACGACAAGAAATGGAAGCCGTATATATTATATTTATGAATTTTTTAATTTGAGTATAGTTGACACATAATTCTACATTAGTTTCAGGTGCATGACATAGTGGTTCAAAATTTATACATTATGCTACGCTCATCAGAAGTGTAGCTACTGTCTGTCACCATGCAATGCTATTACGATATCCCTGACTATATTCTTTTTTTTTTCCCAAATACTTTTATTTTATTTTTTCAGTGTTACAAGATTCATTGTTCATGTACCACACCCAGTGCTCCATGCAATACGTGCCCTCCTCAATACCCACCACCAGGCTCGCCCAACCCCCCACCTCCACCCCTCCAAAACCCTCAGTCTGTTGCTCAGAGTCCACAGACTCTCATGGTTCATCACCCCTCCAATTTCGTCCAATTCACCCCTCCCTTCCCTCTCACAATGTCCTCCATGTTTTTCCCTATGCTCCACACGTAAGCGACACCATATGATAATTGACTCTCTCCACTTGACTTATTTCACTCAGCATTATCTCTTCCAGTTCCGTCCATGTTGAAACAAAAGTTGGGTATTCATCCTTTCTGATGGAGGCATAATATTCCATTGTATATATGGACCATAACTTCTTTATCCATTCATCTGTTGAAGGGCATCTTGGCTCTTTCCACAGTTTAGTAATCATGGCCATTGCTGCTATGAACATTGGGGTACATGTGGCCCTTCTTTGTATTGCATCTGC
>CM052898.1:184906563-184939955 GCA_028534135.1 Potos flavus | reverse complement strand
AGAGGGTATTATGCTAAGCGAAATAAGTCAATCAGAGAAAGACAATTCTCATATGATCTCTCTGATATGAAGAATTCGAGAAGCAGGGTGGGGGTCGTGGGGGGTGGGAGAGGGAAATGAAACGAGATGGGATCAGGAAGGAGACAAACCATAAACTCACGAAACAAACTGAGGGTGGCTGGGGAGTAAGGGCGGGTAGGGATGGGTGGCTGGGTTATGGACAGTGGGGAGGGTATGTGCTATGGTAAGTGCTGTGAAATGTGTAAGCCTGAGGATCCACAGACATGTACCCTGGGGCAAATAATACATTATGTGTTAATTAAAAAAAAATCCATTTAGTAAAAAAAACAAAAAAAAACAAAAACACACATGTAAGTGAATTTAGCAGAAAAGCCTCTTAGAAAAACAGCCACCAAGATAAGACTGGGTAAAAAAACAAAACGAAACAAACAGAAGCCTGGAAAGGCTGTTGTCAGTGCAAACCTTGACTTTCAAGCTGTAATCTCCTTGCTCGGTATAAAGTAAGGAAGAAGCTAGCGGAGGGGCCTTCAACTCTCTGTGGTCCCTTAACATGCTTAACTGTGGGGATTGATGTGGTCACGCTGACCACCTGCTCATCTTCGAACTCCAGCATCTTGTATGTGCTCAGTGAGTGTTCGAGGAATGAAGGGAGTATGTGCTTCCAGAGTGATTTCTATTCAAGCATCACTTAACATGTGACTCAGACCATTGGCAGCTGCTGTAAATGAAGTGCTGCTTCTAGACACACGGGTTGTAAAGCTTGCATGTTGATTTTGAGAGGGACTGTGCAAGTGCATGCTGCTTTCCTGGGCTGCTGCCTTGCTTCTGTGTGCCTGATTTATCACGACTGTGCTCATCCCAGCTTGGCCCAGCTGTGTATGCTGCAGCAAATCTGCCTGCAAGCTCACCCTTGGCGCTCGAGCCTCTTCTGATCAGTGTACTAACCAACCCATTTCCACGGATGAATGGGGCCTGAGTCTGGTGAGCCTCAGGTGTCCTTCCTACCCCAGGTATCCAGGAAAATTACAGCCTTACTTTACCCTCTCATCTTTTCTGAAAGTTTGGGTGAGTAGTCCATTGATGAGACTTCTTCCTCAGAATGAGTTTGCACACCAAATTTCCACTAGGATTGGAGCCCCACCCTGCCCCTGGCTAGGCAAGTATGTTCTCATCCGGAGTCTTGCATCTTTTCTTCTCTGCAGACTCTCAGAGCCCCCGGCACTGGCACAGGTTGGATTCCTGGAGGAGTGCATGGTCAAAAGCCTTGGCTCTCTGTCTAAGGCTTGGATTAGATCTATGTCTCAGCACCAAGCAGAGCTCCTTCCCCTCTGTATAAGTGAGTTGACTTTTTAGCTTTATAGATTTTGCTCAAACAAAATCTTAATTGCCTATCATTGAAATGAGAACTGTATTACTAGTTACTAAAAATGTGCATTAGGGGCACCTGGGTGGTTCACTTGGTAAGCATCCAACTCTTGATTTCAGCTCAGGTCATGATTTCAGGGTTGTGGGACCCAGGCCCCCAGGCTCCATGCCCAGCAGGGAGCCTGCTTGGGATTCTTTGTCTTCCTCTCCCTCTGCCCCATCCCCACTGCGCACACTCTCTCTTTCTCTGAAAAAAAAAAATTTGCATTAGGAATAGTGTTCATATGGATTCAGAGGTGAAGTCCAAGTTTAGGGTTGATACATCTTTGGGATCCCTCTAAACAATCTCACAAATTTTGTGATACTTGTTCTTGGCATTCGGTATAACTAGAAAAGGGAAATCAGAGGCTTTGAGCTGGTTTATAGGTTTATCATACCTCACCATGAAGGTTTTTTATTAGTTTCTTCATTGATTTTTTTTAACCTATTTTGCAGGAGTAGCAGCTATTGAACTAACCAATTCCCAATCACTCATCCATTTGTCAGTCCAAGCATGAGATACACCTGCCAATCTGCATTGAGCAAACAGAGAGAGGCAATGTTGGCCCCTGGCTGGACTTTAAGAGAAAGGAAAACCTAGGGTGCACTGAACTATTGGATGTTCATTCGGTTTCTCAGGTTGACATGGGCAGTAAAAGAAACATTAAGATGTAAGAGAAGTCTAGGGGACAGTGAATTCTTGTTCTTTTATTCTCTCTGAGATATCTTCCATTATTCTTTGGAAGAAGAATCAGGCTCTTTCCCCAGTGAAAAAGATCAAGCCACTAGACAGAGGGCAAGGGTGGTGCGAGCATCTACTTGAAGAGACTAGCTATTTGAAGCCCACTCTGCAAACTAGCACACTACCAGCCTTTGCTCCTGCTCCTTTGCTTTCCCCTGCCCAACCTGTGATTTTCACTGCTCTCCACCCTCTGTGCCAGAATCCAGTGTCCAGATGCATAGTTGGATGTATGTCTTTTCTTGAAAGATTTATTTATTTATTTTAGAGAGAGAGAGAGTATGTGCGAGAGAACGTGAGCAGAGGGTGGGGCAGAGGCCAGAGGAGAGAGAGAATCCCACTGATCGTGGAGCCCGATGCAGGACTCTATCTCAGGACCCTGAGATCATGACCTGAGCCAAAACCAAGAGTTGACTGCTCAACCAACCGAGCCACCCAGGCTGCCCCTGGATGTGTGTCTTCAGACCAAGCGCCATCCCTTTCACAAGCAAAGCTGTCTTCTTGTGGGCCCCTTGGTGGGATTTTAAGATGTCTCAGAGAATTGGATGCATAATGATGGTTTGTAATTTGAAAATGGATGACTTATTATAAGTACCAAAGGCAATGCTAGCTAAGAAAGTAGGTTTGGGGATTGATTGTTGGGGTAGAGGATTATAATAGCTTCCTTTCTAATTTTTATAGGAAGGCAAGTTCTAAAACCTGGGAATAGGGGTTTGAGCACAGGGAGAAGAGATGACGATGCAGGGTGGGATGAGATTGCGGGCTGTGGATACTTGGAACGATCACAGGCCGTACTGAAAACGTGAACTTTCCCAGCATCTTCACTCACTAATGAAAACTTTGTGACATCTGCGATTGCATTTATCTTTTAAATTCCCTTTCTAGCCATTGTTTCGGGTAGTCTGGTACTTCATTAGTAATGATTTTACTGACAGTTCCCTTAAACAGTCTCTGAATCCAGGTGGAGGAAGATGGATTTTTAACTAATCTTTTTTGGCATAAACATATATCATATAGGAGACTAACTATTCTTTCCATTTTTCATTTGTTTTCTTTGGTGTTATCTGACATTAGGTTGTCAGAACAAATTAAAGCAGTGAGTGAGCAATAATTGCTTTGCGATATAAAAAGATGGGTAAAAATTGCTTTTTAACTAAGTAGATGCTCTATTGCCTCCATCTCAAATATTTAAGGCAAGGGACTGTGTATTTAGCAGACGGGCTTATGGTTGTATTTATAGACCTGGCCCATCTTTTGAAAGTGGGGATTTGTACTGAATAATTTGGATTTGTGGACTTCATGGCTCAGCTTTCCTGGATCAATGCCAATCTCCTTTTCCTTTTGCGTGATGCACACGTGGTTTTGCTGTTAATGCTAATCTTGTCTGCCCGCTGTACCCCTTCTTCAGACCATCCACCAGCATCCTATGCAGCAGATGACCCCCTTTCCATGTAACTGAACTGTTAAGAGTGGCTAGATTCTCTCTAAAAACACACTTTAGAACCCAATTCGAGAGCAGAGTGACAAACTCCTTAGGACCCTAGGCCCAAGATGCACAGAGGCATGCAAAAAACAAACCATGTACCATTGTCATTTTCTTAACTATTTATTTCAGCCAATTTCTTGGTGGATCCCAGGGGTTTTTATCTATGTTATTTTTTTCAGTGTGTGAAAAGTGAAGCAGAGCAGTCCTTTTGTTTCCTCTCCCAATTAATACATGCAATAATTAGAATTCTTGGTCCTTAGAACACTTTGGGGTCTCATGAAGACTGGCAGGTTGGTTGACGGGTGGGACCCGGGCATGTGAGTCTGGTCACAGGGAGTATAACTTGTATAGGAAATGTGAAAAGATAGAAAGTTGCCTCTTAAAAGAGAGGGAAACTTTCTCAGGTTTGGCCAAGAGAGATGCTCAGGTCATTAGCTGAGTAAGGTAAATTTTCTGGACAAAGTTTCATTGGAAGATCACCCCTTACCAGCAGGTTATTGAAATGGGAAACCGGGGTTAGGCTCATTGGATTTTCTCACTGTCCACTCAGGCGAAGCCAAACCAGGATGAAAAATGATGGCCGACCGTTTCTGAGCTTTCATTCCATAGATTCATGTGACTAAACCTTAAAGCTTCAAGTGCAAGTGTTGGACTCCAGAAGTGCCTTAAAACTGGCTAGGTGTGTATGTATATGCACGTGTGCATGAGTGTCTATGACCAATTTCTTGGGGGGAGATATGACTCAATTTTTTTTTTATTAACATATAATGTATTATTTGCTTCAGGGGTGCAGGTCTGTGAATCATCAGTCTTACACAATTCTCAGCCCTCACCATAGCACATACCCTCCCTAACGTCCATAACCCAGCCACTCCATCCCTCCCACTCGCCTCCCCTCCAGCAGCCCTCAGCCTGTTTCCTGAGATCAAGAATGACTCAATTATTAATTTAGGAATATTTGGCTACACAGGAATCAATACCAATAGGCACTTGTAAATTTCTAGATTGATTAGGTAAACAAAGACTCAGAACGGATTGAGTGTTTACTCTGTGTTGTGTGGCTGGGTGGTGAAGTTACAGGACACAACCCAGGGCCCCAGGAGTCTGTGGTCTCAGAGGAGATGGCCCAGAAAATAGTCAGGTTGGAGAGTCTGATAGAGCTGGGACTACAAAGGGGGAACAGAGCATGTCAGCAGTAATATTCCGGAGGGAAGATGGAAGATGAAGAGGGGGTGAAGTGTGTCCAGGGGTAGTGGGACTCGAGCCAAACCATGGAAGTGAGATGGACAAGAAATAAAAAATCTAACAGAGGGGCAGTGACGATGACAAGGGAGGCCCTGGAAGGCTTTCTTGGACTGGGAGCCTTCCTATTGCTCCAAATAATGAGGAAATGGCTTGTGGCGTAATATTTCACCTTTTCAGAGACTATTCTGTTTGAACGAATGAATATTTAATCCCAGATCACTAGATAATTTTATTTAGACTTTGATCTTTTTCTTAAGAAATTATCTGGATGTTTGGAAATCTGTTTTCACCCTTTTACCTCTGGATAGTATGTGAAGAGCTGACCTTAGAAACTCTGGATAGAGTCGAGAGTGTCCCACTGTTTTCTAATTGGCCCTGATGTATCATATTATATTAATACAATGCCTGATGTTAAATGGCCTGTGGGTTCCTTATATAAATCTTACTAGGTGGGTCATTCTTCTAAAATGGTATGCAATTTACTTTATGGTTTTTTATTTAGAATTTTTGGCCTGTAGTTGTGAGACTGCTCTGTAGGTCTTTTTTCTCATTTCTGGGTTTTCCTCTCTTTTCGGGTTTTGGTTTCAGGACAGTTTGGTTTTAGAACAGTTGTATAAATGATGTTGGCCTGCTTTCTGTACTGTGTTCTGCAGTGATTTATATATATTATAAAAACGATCTATTTCTTATTTAAAAGAGTTTATCACCGGGGCGCCTGGGTGGCTCAGTGGGTTAAAGCCTCTGCCTTCGGCTCAGGTCATGATCTCAGGGTCCTGGGATCGAGCCCCGCATCGGGCTCTCTGCTCAGTGGGGAGTCTGCTTCTCTCTCTCTCTGCCTGCCTCTCTGCCTACTTGTGATCTCTCTTTCTGTCAAATAAATAAATAAAATCTTTAAAAAAAAAAAAAAAAAGAGTTTATCACCTTGGAGGTAAATTTTGGGTAACCTTTCTAATTTTTCCATAGTTTCAGTTTACTCAAAGGAGATGTTCTTGCTTTTGTTTTTATAATGAACATTTTCTTTTTTTAAATTATTTTTTAATTAACATATAATGTATTATTTGTTTCAGGGGTACTGGTCTGTGAATCATCAGTCTTACACAATACACAGCACTCACCACAGCACATACCCTCCCCAGTGTCCATTACCCAGCCACCCCATCCCTCCCACCCCCCTCCACTCCAGCAACCCTCGGTTTGTTTCCTGAGATTAAGAGTCTCTTATGGTTTGTCTACCTGTCTGGTTTCATCTTGTTTCATTTTTCCCTCCCTTCCCGTATGATCCTCTGCCTTGTTTCTCAAATTTCACGTATCGGAGAGGTCATATGATAATTGTCTTTCTTTGATTGACTTATTTTGTTTAGCATAATACCCTCTAGTTCCATCCATGTCGTTGCAAATGGCAAGATTTCACTTTTGATGACTGCATAATATTCCAGTGTGTGTGTGTGTGTGGTATATACATATATACCACATCTTCTTTATCCATTCATCTGTCGATGGATGTCTGGGCTCTTTCCATAGTTTGGCTATTGTGGACATTGCTGCTATAAACATTCGGGTGCATGTGCCCCTTCGGATCACTACATTTGCATCTTTGGGGTAAGTGCCCAGTAGTGCAATTGCTGGGTTCTAGGGTTGTTCTATTTTCAATGTTTTGAGGAACCTCCATACTGTTTTCCAGAGTGGCTGCTCCGGCCTGCATTCCCACCAACAGGGTAGGAGGGTTCCCCTTTTTCCCCATCCTTGCCAACATCTGTCATTTCCTGACTTGTTAATTTTAGTCATTCTGACTTGTGTGAGGTGGTATCTCACTGTGGTTTTGATTTGTATTTTCCTGATGCCGAGGGATGTTGAGCACTTTTTCATGTGTCTGTTGGCCATTTGAATGTGTTCTTTGCAGAAATATCTGTTCATGTCTTCTGCCCATTTCTTAATTGGATTATTTGTAATGGACATTTTCTTAAAAGAATATGCCATTTCTAGAAGATTTTCAGTTATTGGCACAGCTCTATATGGAATACTCTTTTATGTTAAAATCTTTGGATTTGTGGGCATTTCTACTTTTTCATTTACATAGGTATATTTTTTTTTTTTTTTTTAAAGAATTTATTTATTTATTTGTCAGAGAGAGAGTGAGAGAGAGATCACAAGTAGGCAGAGAGGCAGGCAGAGGCAGAGGGAGAAGCAGGCTCCCTGCCGAACAAGGAGACCGATGTGGGACTCGATCCCAGGACCCTGGGATCATGACCTGAGCCGAAGGCAGCCGCTTAACCAACTGAGCCACCCAGGCGTCCCTACATAGGTATATTTTTATTTTCTGATTTGATTTTCTGGATTTGAGTGATTAGGATTGTATGTTTGTGTATAAGTTTTCCAAAGAAATAACACTGTTTAAACAACATACTTTCTACTTTCTATAGATTTGCTTGCTTTTTGCATTGAGGGCTTAGTTCATCTAGTATTCTTTTTTTAATATTAAGAAAATTTAAATGTGAACTTTCCTATGAGAAGTATTTGATCCTACCTCAAAGGTCTTATTAGTTTTTAAATATTATTTTAAAAGTCCACTTGTTGGTTTGTGAAAATACTTTATTCAAGGATTATTTAAGAGGATGCATATTCATTTCTATGTAGTAGTTTTTTTTTGTTTAAATACTGTTACTCATTTCTAATTATTTTTGCTTCATATTATGATGCTACAGTATTCAGCAAGTATTTATGATTGTTATATATTCATGTTGGGTTCTATTTTTATTGATATAAAATTACAGTCTTTGTCCTGTTTAATATTCTATCTGGAACTCAACTTCATCAGAAAGAAACTGTCCTATTTTTAAAAATATTTTTAAAATTTATGTAATCTTTGCACATGCTTCTTAACTTTTTTTTGGTTATTTTATTTCAACATACTTCTTGAGAGTGTATTTGATTGTAAAAATCCAATCTGATCACCTTTTAATGTTTTTATTTGTTTCTGCCATGATTCTTATGCTGGTTTTTTGGGTAAGTTATATTTTTCCTTTTCCCCATGTTTTCTGTTCTTTTTTTGAGTACTTACTTTTCACCTTTACACTTTCTTGGGATTTTGAATCAATGTACTCTAGTTCAAATTTTACTAGTGGCTGTCTAAATGAAAATGTTTCAAAATGTGTATTTCTATAGGTAATAAAAAAATATTTTTTTAAACTCTCTATATCAATTAATGGATTTAATGCATTTTTACTTCCCTTTCCCATTCTCGAGAGTGAAAAAATTTAACCTGTGATTTTACATTCAGATGACTGATGTTAAATAATTATTTGTTTTTACTATTCTCTATCTGTTAGAGGTATTTTACATGTGTGTTTAGTCTGGTCAATGTTTTCATAATCTTCACTCAGATCATCCTTCATGAATTTCAGTGTTCACCATCAGTCCTTTTAGATCACAGCTTTATTTTTGTGAGTCCTCTCTTGATTTTTGGTGTATGTCTCTTCATAATCTTTTATTCATTTTAAATTCAGGCAAAACTATTGTTGCATTTTCTTTTAGCTTTCAGTGTCCTAGAAGGAACATCTGAAGCTGCTTTAAATTTTGTTTTGTTTTGTTTCTCTTTCTTTTGCCTCTTCCCCTCTGCCTGAATTCTTAAATGCCTTTTCCTTCATTCATTTGACTTAAGAGTTGTCCGAAAGTGTCTTGAGGTGGCTTCTCTCATCAGTTTAGGTTGGAACATGGTGAATGAACCCTTTCCATTCACATACTCAGGTGTTTTTTTGTTTGTTTGCTTGTTTGTTTTTTGTGTTTTTGTTTTTATTTTTGAATTCTAACATTTTCATAAATTATTTTAAATCAAAACTTTCTTTTCACCTTTTCTGGTGTTTTCCTCAAGAATTCATGTATATTGGGGAGCCTGGGTGGCTCAGTTGGTTGAGTCAAGAATCTGACTCTTGATTCGGCTCAGGTTGTAGGATCTCTGGGTCGTAAGATGGAACCCCACATGGGACTCATACTAGCGCTTGGTGGAGAATCTGCTCGGGATTCTCTCTCTCTTTCTCCCTCTGCCCCTCCCCCTCAAATAAATAAATAAATCTTAAAAAAAAGAGAAAGAATTCATAGTATGGAATTTGGCAGTGTTGGTTCTGGATATCTGCCATTTTTTAATATTTCATTTTATCTCCTTATCCATTCTCATTTATTCTGAACACCCAACTTTTCTTCCAAACCATGGGTTCGGTTTTCTACATGATCAAGTCTGCTTTTTGCCAGACATGAAGTGGACATTTCATTTAAGTGGACATTTCATTGCCATTCTTCATGGTCTCACCGGCAACCCTTTAGATTTTATTCTCCTAATTTGCATTCTACCTTGTGGTTCTTTCTCCCAAATCTTTGCTAAGTGGAGCCCTCTCTTTGTTATCTGCTTTCCTGAACTTCTGAATGGATAGAACGTGGGGAAAAAAGTATGACCCCTGCATCTCCTCCTAATGAAGCTCTTGACACCTTGCACTTGGAAATGCCACTCTCCGTGTGCAATGCACCCTCACTGTTTACCCCCTTTCTCCTTTCTTCAAGTCATTTATTTAGTTTCCTTCTTCAGATGAAAGTATGAAGTGAGGCTCTGATGGGATTATAACTACCAAAAACCTGTGCCTACCCAACATGGGGATGGCTGAGCCATTTTCTGTTGCATATAGACCTTGGTTTCTGAGTACAGAGACAGAATAAGGGTGTGAGCTCCAACGGGGCAGCTGTTGGCTTTATTTTGTAACTAGTGACACCACCTTCCATATTCTAGGAATAGTTTGTCTGCCAATAATAATTTCATTCTTCTTGTAGGGTTTTCCCTCTTTCTGTATCTTCTTCCCTCTATCTTTTTTCTCCTATGTGGAAACTGGGGATACACTATATTTTAAGCAAGAGATCAATATCAATAGGATTTTTATTTCAAAGGATATTTTTACCACTCTAGCCATCATTCTCTGGTGATAAATCTCATTTAGTCAGAGTTCTCATTAAAATGTCTATAAATGCCATAAGACACACAATGGCAAAGATAAGATGACATTCCTGGAAAGAATCAGGGTGGATAGTTTCAGTGTTCTCCCTAAGTCTATTGCAGAGAACATGTTATGATGTGGATCGTGATTGTGACTTGTCTTGGTGGAAAAAAGCCTGGTTTGGGAATCAGAAATCCAGGTGAACTCTACTGGACTATGAGACTATGGATTTCTGTTTCTTGACTTGTAAAAGGAAGAGACTGAGTAAAAATATTTCTACAGTCCTGTTGACTCACATTCTACATATTTTGTAATTATCATAATGAACATTGCATGCCATTTCATCTCTCTGTTGCTGAGCAAAGCATGGGGCAAGAAGAGGATGCTGCTCTCTGATAGGAACACGGAAAGGTATATTTGTGGATAGGCAGGATGTGACCTTCCTTTTGGTGCCAGATCTTAATATATATCTTTATTCCTTGCATTGTTCCATTGGGTGAACAAGGGGAGGAGTTGCATGCCAAAGGAGATTTTTCTTTAAGGAAATTAGGGCTGACCAAACAAGGGATTGGTTGCTATTATCAGACACTAATGGCCCCTGATAAGGTGTAATCAGATAGCCCAAATGGCAGGGTTTAGAGCTAAGTAACCAGGCTCCCTTTATATAGAAGATACAGTGTGGCTATGCTTGGAATGGATTCTTTTCTCTGTAAATTTTTAATCAACTCAAAAAATTTTCATGGAACAATTGCTCCCCTCCCCCCTTACTTAGCTTCTTTTGACCTTGATTAAGTGGAAATGTGAATATGTTGATAGTAATTATTCCATATATATGTTCCACAATTACTATTAGCCAAGGAGCTTTTTGCACAAATCACATGACTTTTTCTATCTGTTTTTCCTGGTCGTAATGGTGAGAGTCTAAAGTGCCACTTGGAGGGCATTTCTTAACCGAGCACGTAAGTTTTTTGGAACTGGTCCATATTTTTTGAAATATCAAATTTCGATGTTCTTATCACACATTTCTTTAAAAAATACACTATCTGGCCTTGTGGAATTGATGACACAGACAGCAGAGGGACTCTTTTAGCGGAGATTCCTTCTCTGCATTTTAAGTCTGTGGACCTCTAATCTGTCCGTGAACATGGTGGGGATTTTTACATATACTTTAGCACTTCATCCACACCTCAGTGCATTTCCTTCCCTGGACTCAAGTTGCAAATGCATGGATAACAGGATCTTTTGTTTCCCTGGATATTCAATCAGATTCATATCTGGTTCACTATCACTCCTTGCCAGCCAAAGTTAGATGCAAAACCTGGTGTTTTCTGGAAGCAGATGCAGAGGTGGAGTTTGGTGTGCAGCACATTTTTAGGGAAGAACGCATATTAAAGGAACAGGGGAGAAGTAAGATTAGGGAGGAGACACCCACATTTGGAACAGGCCTGATAATACCTCTGCCAACCTGGAGGGGGAGCTGTGGAGTGAATAGTATTGTGAGAGGAGCCCACTTTGGCCTGATAATGGCTCAGCCTCTTGCTCAGTCCCTGGGTGTAGGGCGCCTTGAGAAGCCATGAACTTGGGCGGAGTCTTTCTGTAGCTCAGGGAATTCTGAAGGTGTTAACAGCTGAAGCAACCCTTTTTTGAAGGAGGATATGTGTAGGCAGCGCACCTCTATGTCCATCATATATCCACCCTTACCAGTTACCTGTCCTTTGGGTAGAATTAAGTCATATACGACCTCAAGAAGTCTATCGTTGAAGTGTGCCACCGAAGATGCATGGGATGTACTTAGAATAGTTTGGTGGAACTTCTAACACATATTCCTATGGAAAGACTTTTAAACAACTCTGGCTACTTGATTCCTCTAATGACATTGCTATAGACTGGGCACCCTGGCAACTTAACTGTAAATAAGTTAGTGACACACAGTGACCACTTCCTAGTGGTTCACCTTGGGCAAGCTTCTTGACCTCCCAAGGCTGCAGTTGCCTCATCTACAAAGTGGGAGAGACTGGTAAGTCCCCCTATCTCACAAGGTTATTGTAAGAATTACAAATGAGAACATATTACAGCACATACTAGTGGTTCAGTACATGGGAACTGGACTTTAAAAAGAATATTTGTTTCTTCTATGAACACTGTTGACCATTCATTATAGGTCAGGCATTAAACTATGTTTTCTTTCCGTTATCCTTTTTTTAAATTTTTAAAAAATTTTAATTCATTATCATGTTTATTTAAATTTTGTTAGTTAGGGATAGGGTAACTGGGTGATGGGTATTAAAGAGAGCATGTGATATGATGGGCACTGGGTAGTCAAGTAATGAATCATTGGACATTATACCAAAAACTAATGATGTACTGTACCTTGGCTAATTGGATTTAAATAAAAAAATTTGTTAGTTAATATATGGTACAGTATTGGTTTCTAGAGTAGAATTTAGTGATTCATCACTTACAACACCTAATGCTCAGCACAACAAGTGCCCTCCTTAATGCCCATCACCCATTTGGCCAATCCCCCACCCACTTCCCTCCATCAACCCTAAATTTAACCCTCATTGACAAGAGTCTCTTATGGCTTGTTTCCCTCTCTCCTTTTTATTCTTTTTCCCCTTCCCACATGTTCATCTATTTTCTTTCTTAAATTCCACATATGAGTGAGATCATATAGTATTTGTTTTTCTCTGACTGACTTATTTTGCTTAGCATAATATACTCTAGCTCAATCCATGTTGTTGCAAATGGCAAGATTTCATCTTTTCTGATGGCTGAATAATATTTCATTGTATAGATATACCACATCTTCTTTACCCATTCATCAGTTGATGGACATTTGGGCTTAGTTTGGCTATTGTTGATAATGCTGCTATAAACATCAGGGTGCATGTACCCCTTTGAATCTGTATTTCTTTTTTCCTTTGGATAAATGCTCAGTAGTACAATTCTTGGATCATAGGGTAGTCCTATTATTAACTTTTTGAGGAACCTCCATACTGTTTTCCAGAGCGGCTGCACCAGCCTGCATTCCCACCACAGGGCAAGAGAGTTCCCCTTTCTCTGCATCCTCGCCAACATCTGTTGTTTCCTGAGTTGTTAATTTTAGCCATTCTGACAGGTGTGAGGTGATATCTCATTGTGGTTTTGATTTGTATTTCCCTGATGCTGAATGATGTTGAGCATCTTTTCATGTGTCTGTTAGTCATCTTGATGTCGTCTTTGAAAAAGTGTCTATTCATGTCTTCTGCTCATTTCTTAACTGGATTATTTGTTTTTTGGGTGTTGAGTTTGGTAAGTTCTTTATAGATTTTGATTATTAACCCTTTTTCAGGTATGTCATTTGCAAATATCTTCTCCCATACCATAGACTGCCTTTTAGTTTTTAGTTTTGCTGATTGTTTCCTTCACTGTGCAGAAGCTTTTTACCTTGATGAAGTCCCAATAATTCATTTTTGCTTTTGTTTCCTTTTCCTCCAGAGATGTATCTAGTAAGAAGTTGCTATGGCCGAGGTCAAAGAGGTTTCTGCCTGTGTTCTTCTCTAGATTTTGATGGTTTCCTGTCTCATGTTACATTCTTCATCCACTTTGAATTTATTTTTGTGTATGGTGTAAGAAAGTGGTCCCATTTCATTTTTCTTCATGTTGCTGTCCAGTTTTCCCAACACCATTTGTTAAAGATACTGTCTTCTTTTCGACTAAATATTTTTTTCAAAGATTTTATTTATTTATTAAAGAGAGAGAGAGAGCACACAAGTGGGGGGGAGGGGCAAAAGGAGAGAGAGAAGCTCCCCACTGAGCAGGAATCCCAATTCGGGGCTGCATCCCAGGACTTTGGGATCATGACCTGAGCTGAAGGCAGACCTTTGACTGAGCCACTGAGGTGCCCCTCCATTGAATATTCTTTCCTTCTTTGTTAAAGATTAGTTCACCATATAGTTATGGGTCAATTTCTGGGTTCTCTGTTCTGTTCCATTGACCTATGTGTCTGTTTTTGTGCCAGTACCATACTGTCTTGAAGACTACAGCTTTGTAATATAGCTTAAAATCTGGAATCATGATGCCTCTGGTTTTGTTTTTCTTTTTTAGAATTGCTTTGGCTATTTGGGGTCTTTTGTGATTCCCTGCAAATTTTAGGATTGTTTGTTTTAGCTCTGTGAAAAATGCTGGTTTTTTTTTTTTTTTTTTTAAAGATTTTATTTATTCATTTGACAGAGAGAGAGAGAGATCACAAGTAGGCAGAGAGGCAGGCAGAGAGAGAGGGAAGCAGGCTCCCCACCGAGCAGAGAGCCCGATGCAGGGCTCAATCCCAGGACCCTGAGATCATGACCTGAGCCAAAGGCAGAGGCTTTAACCCACTGAGCCACCCAGGCACCCTGCTGGTGGTATTTTGATGTGGGATTGCAATAGATGTGTAGATTGCTTTGAATTGTACAGACATTTTAACAATATTTGTTCTTCCAATCCATGAGCATGGAATGCTTTTCCATTTCTTTGTGTCCTCTTCAATTTCTTTCATAAGTATTTTGTAGTTTTCAGAGCACAGATCTTTACCTCTTTAATTAGGTTTATTCCTAGACATCTTATTGCTTTTGGTGCAATTGCAATGGGATCAATTCCTTGATTTCTTTTTCTGCTGCTCCATTATTGGTGTATAGAAATGCAACAGATTTCTGCACATTGATTTTATATCCTGTGACATTGCTGAATTTGTGTATGAGCTCTAGCAATTTTTTGGTGGAGTCTTCTAGGTTTTCTACATAGAGTATCATGTCATCTGCAAAGAGTGAAATTTTGACTTCTTCCCTGCCAATTTGGATGCCTTTTATTTCTTCTTCTTGTCTGATTGCTGAGGCTAGGACTTCCAGTACTGGTGAGAGTAGACATCCTTGTCTTGTTTCTGACTGTAGGGAGAGAAGATCTCAGTTTTTGCCCATTAGCTGTGCGTTTTTCATATATAGCCCTTATGATGTTGAAGTATGTTCCATCTATCTCCACTTTGTTAAGTGTTTCTATCAAGAAAGGATGCTGTATTTTGTCAAATGCTTTTTCTGCATCTATTGACATTATCATATGGTTCTTATCCTTTCTTTTATTAATGTGGTGTATCACATTGATTGATTTGCGATAGTTGAACCATCCCTGCAGCCCAGGAATAAATCCATCTTGATCATGGTGGATAATTCTTTTAATGTACTGTTGAATTCAATTGTTAGTATTTTATTCATTCATTCATTCATTCATTTATTTAAATTATTAACATATAATGTATTATTTGCCCCAGGGGTATAAGTCTGTGAATCATCACATTTCATAGCACTCGCCATAGCACATATCCCTCCCAATGTCCATAACCCAGCCACCCTATTCCTACCCCCCTACCCCCTGGCAACCCTCAGTTTGTTTCGTGAGATTGAGAGTCTCTTATGGTTTGTCTCCCTCCCGATCCCATCTTGTTTCATTTTTTCTCTCCCTACCCCCCATGACCCCTCAATCTGTCTCTCAAATTCCTCATATCAGAGAGATCATATGAAACTTGTCTTTCTCTGATTGACTTATTTCACTTATCCTGATACCCTCTAATTCCATCCACATCGTTGCAAATGGCAAGATTTTGTTTCTCTTGATGGATGCATAGTATTCCATTGTGTATATATATATATATATATATATATATACACACACCATATCTTCTTTATCCATTCATCTGTTGATGGACATCTAGGTTCTTTCCATAGTTTGGCTATTGTGGACATTGCTATAAACATTCAGGTGCATGTGCCCCTTCGGATTACTACATTTGTATCTTTAGGGTAAATACCCAGTAGTGTGATTGCTGGGTCATAGGGTAGCTCTCTTTTCAACTTTTTGAGAAATCTCCATACTCTTTTCCAGAGTGGCTGCACCGGCTTGCATTCCCACCAACAGTGTAGGAGGGTTCCCCTTTCTCTTCATCCTTGCCAACATCTGTCATTTCCTGAGTTGTTGATTTTAGCTCTTCTGACTGATGTGAGGTGGTATCTCACTGTGGTTTTGATTTGTATTTCCCTGATTCAATTGCTAGTATTTTATTGAGAATATTTGCATCCATGTTCATTAGGGATATTGGTCTATAATTTCTCCTTTTTAGTGGCATCTTTTTCTGGTTTTGGAATCAAGGTAATGCTGGCTTCTTAGAATGAGTTTGGAAGTTTTCCTTCCATTTCTATTTTTTTGGAACAGTTTGAGGAGATTAGATATTAACTCTTCTTTAAACGTCTGGTATACAGTGGCTAACTGAACATAAAAAATAAAAATAAGTAATAATAAAAAAACAAAAACAACATAGACGTACTCTAAGTTAAGATATTTAGATAAATCTTTATCTCTGTCATTCCGGTTTTGCTTCAGTAAACACATTGGGGTATTTGGAATTACATTTAATGGTTGGATTTTGACTTTGGATATTTATTTGTGTATAATGCAGCATACATGAGTTTTTCTTTTACATTTTTGTTCCAGTGTTTATCTTTTTCAGTTTATATCTTGGTTTTGTAAGAAAACTGGAAAAATAAACCTCAAAAACAAAAAAAGAATGTCTGGTAGAATTCCCAGAGGAATCCATCCAGCCCTGAACTTTTGTTTGTTAGGAGATTTTGGATTAATGATTCAATTTCTTTGTTGGTTATGGGTCTGTTTAAATTTTCTATTTCTTCCTGTTTTAGTTTTGGTAGTTTGTAGGTTTCTAGGAATTTTTCCATTTCTTCTAGGTTGCCCAATTGATGGACATACTTTTTCACAGTAATCTCTTATAATTATTTGTGTTTCTGTGGTGTTGATTGTGATCTCTTCTCTTTCATTCATAAGTTTATTTATTTAGGTCCTTTCTCTTTTCTTTTTGATAAGTCTGCCTAGGAGCTTATCAATTTTATTAATTCTTTCAAAGAACCAGCTCTTAGTTTCATTAATTGGTTTTACTGTTTTTGTTTCTGTTTTTTTTTTTTTTTGTCATTTCTATATTATTTATTTTTGCTCTAATCTTCATTATTTCCCTTCTTCTGCTGACTTTAGGCATTATTTGATGTTCCTTTTTTCCATTATCTTGTTGAATCCTCAGTGTATTAGTGTATTAGTTTGCCAGCCTGCCTTTACAAAGGGTCAAAAGCTGGGGGTTTAGAAAAACAAAAGCTTATAGTCTCAGAGTTCTGGAGGCAAGAAATCCAAAATTAAGGTGTGGACGAGGCAGTGCTCCCTCTGAAGTCTCCAGGGGGAGGATCCTTCATAGCATCTTCTAGCGTTTGGAGAGTCCCAGACATTCCTTGATCTATGATGGCACAATTCCAATCTTTTCCCCCTCTCCACATCATCTGCCTACTATGTGTATCTGTCTCTATGTATATATATTTTTTCTTTTTATAAGGGTACCTGTCATATTGGATTAGGAGTCACTTAACAACCCCATCCTAACTCAAGTACTTCTGTAGAGACTTGTATCCAGATAAGGTCACATTCACAGGTACTGGAGATTAGGACTTCAGCATATCTTTTTGGGGGCACAATTCAATTCACAGCACTCACAAATCTCTATAGGGTAGGTATTATTATCCATATTTCATAGACAAGTGAACTGAGACTCAGAGAGGCTAAATCATTCACCCAGAGTCATACAGCAGGCAAGTAGGGAGGTAGGCACTTGCATGCAAATCCCTCTGGCTCCCCAGGGCATGCCTTTCCCACTAAAACATTTTCATCTCCACATATGAAACTTCTAAGTAAACAAGGAAAGATTTAAAGTTCAGGGATGAATTAAGAGGCTCAAGTTGCTACAATAAAATTAGTTGTTATTGGGCAAAATAGCCTAATGGACTAGAAGCTTGTGAGCCATTTTGCTTAAAACAACAACAAACAAAACAGCATGAAAGGCACCCACAACAAGTAGCACCTGGCAAGGGGTTCCAAACCTGCTTTTACCATTTCCTCCACTTATTTGCAATTCCTGGCACTTGAGATTGTTTTTAACCACCTGGGCCTCAGGTTTCCTGAAAAGAAAGTTGGGAATTTGTGTTCTATAAACCGTGACATGAAGTGGATTAAAAGTATCTTGTATCTTGCTTTAGCAATGAGAGTTATAATAACTTCAGTAACAAACACTTTACTAATACAGGTCTTATAATAATAATATCCAGCTTTGTTTGAGCATCTCCTCTGTGCCGGGCACTCAGGACCTAATAGTGCTGTCACTGACTGTTTCCATGTGGAATGGCGTGACCTCAGAAAAAACTTACTGCTTTCCTTGGCTCTCACACTTCTCCTGTGGCCACCAAATGTGTGGGTTCTTTTCGTACAGACCAATTCTCCAACACTAGCTGGGTGTCTTACAATCAGTTCAGTTCTGACACTGTCTACCTAGAATCAGATCCCACAGGTAAAGTGCTCAGTCCCATAAGACTGCTTGCCACTGCCCATTTCAGATACGAATCGCAAGTCCTAGGTGTCACCTGTTCTCCTAACTGACAGCTATAAATCAGGTTCAATAATTTGCTAGAAAAGCTAACAGAACTCAGGAAAACAGTTTACTTGCTAGATTATTGGTTTATTCAGAAAGGATATGACTTAGAAATGACCAGATGGGAGAGATGTACAGGACAAGATGTGTGGGAAGGGGTGCAGAGTCTCCATGCTCTCTCCAGGCATACCACCCTCCCAGTACCTCCATGCGTTCAGCAGCCTGGAAGCTCTCTGAACCCCATAGTTCAGTAATTTTTGTGGATATATCATCACATAGGCGTCATCAGTTACTAACTCAGTCCTGGAGGGGCTCCAAGCTCCAAGCTTCTAACCATGGCTTGGTGTTTCGGGTGACCAGCCCCATCTTAAAGCTGTCCAGGAACCTTCCAGGAGTCACCTCTTTAGAACAAAAGATGCTCCTAACATCCAGGAAATTCTAAGGGATTTAGGAACTTTATGTCAGAAATCAGAGTCAAAGGCCAAATATTAGAATATTAGAATTAGGGAATCACAAATGTTTTAGGAGCTCTGGCCAGGAGCCAGGGATGAAAATATATATTTCTTATTATATCACATCACAGGTGCTGAGAGGAGAGCTCTGACTCTGGTTCTGCTGATCAACTATACCTTCCTTCTAAAATGTTTCCTTACAATTAAGTTGATCATGACATGGCATCTTGCAAATACAAGACACCATCTCATCCTTTGAATTTCTAACGTGAGAAAATGAAACAGAACAGGATGTTCTTTAGAGTGAAGGTTAGCAAGTAAGAAACTGCAGGCCAAATTTGGCCCACCACTCATTTTTTTGAAAAAGTTTTATTCAAATACAGCATGTATCTGTTTATTCCTTGCCTATGGCTGCTTTCATGTTATAAGAACACAGATGAGTATTTGCAATAGAGGCCTTCTGGCTCCCAAAACCTAAAAGTTTGACTGGCCTCTTCCAGAAAAAGTTTGCAGACTCTTGGTATAGAGGATATACCTGGGTAACTAACAATTTGAAGATGAGACTAAGAATCTAAAAATCTAAGACCAAACATTCAGCCAAAACAGAAGCTGATAAATACACAGGAAGATGCAAGGAGAGTGTTGCTACCTGAAAAATAAAACTAAAATACAGAAGATGGTGATGAAAGTATTGCACATGGTGACAAAAGCAGAAATCCAATATGAACACTTTACTGCTAGAATGCATTTAATGGCCAGGGTCAAGTTAAGGCCTTAACTGAATAAAACAAATGAGGTGTCTGGGGGTGCATGGGTCACCTCACACTGTAAGGCACAATCAATTTCACATGAACAGAAGTCGAAATGGGGTTTTAAGAAACTGGACTCAAAAATACTTTTTAATTTTCATTTGCCTAATGAGGATAAGCATTTTTCACATGATTCACTACCACCTGTATATATTTTTTGGGTGAATCATCTGTTCAAACATTTCGATAATTTTTTAATTAAATAGCTTGTTTCCTAATTATTGAATTTTTAAAGATATTTTTATCTATTTTTCAGAGAGAGAGCACAAGCAGGGAGAGCAGCAGGCTCTTCTCTCTCTTCAGAGAGAGAAGCAGGCAGAGGGAGAAGCAGGCTCCCCGCTGAGCAAGGAGCTCTATGTGGAACTCAGTCCCAGGACTGTAGGATCGCGACTTGAGCCAAAGGCAAATGATTAAATGACTGAGCTACCCAGGAGTCCCTAATTACTGAATTTTTAAAAAGTTGAGATACAATTTATATACTGTGATGGTTAATGTTATGTGTCATCTTGGGTGGGCTGTGGTGCTCAGTGGTCTGGTCAAATACCAGTCTAGATGTTGCTGTGAAGGTAAACACAAAAATCCACGAAGAGCAAAATATGAACTTTTATTTTTCTTATTTTAGATTTTTTTAAAATTTAAATTCAGTTAGGCAACATATAACTTTTAAAATAAAGGCAGGATCTACTAAGACAAGGGAAGGGAGTTGTGTAATTGTGGAGTTGATCCTGCAAAGAAGTCATTTATTACAGTTGGGATAATTTGACATCACTAACTGAACATTAAAATAGTGCTTTCTAACTATTTTAAGATCATCAGATATTTGCAATATTTAAAATGCACAAGAGCAAATGAATGAAGGGAGCTGTGTGAACTTGTGGAAGAGAGAGAAATATGAGAACAGTGTGAAACACCGTCTTAAAGAGCCAGAGCTTTGTAATAAGTTGGCATCATATTCAGAAGGCTTAATTTCAAGAGATATCTATCCCAATGATAGCTGATAATAATGCTCTAATAAGTCCTGTACTTTGTGCTAAGACAAAGTTAACCAGGGTTTTCTTAGGCTGTGTGATGTGCTGGAACCATCACACCATTGAGGCTCTGCCACTTGCCAGCAAGAGGATGTTAGGAAAGTAATTAACCTCTCTGGGTCCTAATTTCATAATCTTTAAAATAAGGATAATACCTGCTTTGTTAACTTCATAGAGTTCTTTGGAGGATCACATGAGATAATGGCTGCGAAAGCACTTTATAAAATTGTGATCTGCAAAGTTGACGATTGTTGTTTTGTGGTGGATTCTTTTTTTGAAGCCAGAGTAGGGAGCCAAAACTAATATCCACTGTGTAGACCATGTCTCATAGGGTTTTTCTGTGTGTAGTTGTGTTTGAGTGGGAGAGACCTGATTTGACTCGTGGTCTCTCTGAATGTGTGTGTAATTGAGTCAAAGACACAGAAATCAACAAGTTGATGCAACCATGAGCAAAGATTTTAACACTGAGAACTGGCAGATTATAGATTTTAGGTGTTTTGCAAGGAAAGCTGTCTCAAAATGTGGATGACATTTTTGGGTATTGCTAAAGTTTGATGTGAGGGACAAGAGTTGGATTTACATGTTGGATGACTGAGAGACAGAAACGTTCTTGGTTCAATTGGTTTCTTGATGAGATGAAACTGGGAAGTGGTGGGGTACATGACCACAGCTGGACATAGCAAAGAAGGTGGTTGGCAATTTAGCCATTGTCTCAGCAGTCTGGTCATTCACTTGTGAGAGCAAAGATGTATCAGTGTATCCTCTATTATGGCCATTTAAAAAAGTACAGATAACGTGTTTTGAAACAAATGCGCTATCTCTACTAATATTATCAGGAAGCTATCTGTGTTAAAATGAATATCAAAGAAACTATTCATACATTTCAAGCCCTTGAAACTTTAAAAAAACTTTTTACTTGATGAAAGTATAAGGAAGCAGGTCATTTGATGAAGGAACAATATTGAAATATTCTTAGCAATGCTTCTTTGACCTCAAGTCTAAGCCATCTGGTTTGATCTGGAGTTAGTATTTAGCTGCTGGAAAGGCTTGTCAAGGTAGAGTGTTTTGGTTTCATTTGATCTGTCATCATACTAGGCTCCTGAATTTTCTCCTGAACTTTAGAACTTTAGCTTTGGTGCACTCCACCCAAATTTCAACACCAACAGAGCTTTTGTATTGCGTTTAGAGTGGGAGATTGTTTGGACAAATAATTCATACCCTTTGATGGGAAGGGAAGATTTGTTTCAGGAAAGAGATTGTCTGTGCGTGTGCCAGGTTGGGGGCCCTAGCCCTCAATTTGCCAGTGCATTAGCGTGTCCATTAAAGGAATTGCTTTTTTACTGGATCATATCAAGCTGTTGATTGGAAAAATAAAAGTGGCATTTAAATTTTTCACTAGCTGTGACAGAATATTGATGGCACATCCAAAGAATGGGCTGGAAATGGTGAACAATTATTGATACTATTTTTCTTCCAGCCCATCCTATAGGAAGAACTATCCAGTTCCTCAATTGCTCTAAGATCGGCCCTATGCATTATGCAAGGTGGGGTGCATTAACATAGTGGTGGGGTGTGAGGGGAGGGCAGCAATGAATCTAGAGGGGGTGAAGGTGGTTTACTTTTACTGTGATATGCCTTAAAGAGAGCCCAAGCACTTTATGGCAAATGAAGACATCAATTTGGTGTTTGTGGAGAGGTTCTGTAATGGGTGAGTACCGATGGAGATGGGGAGGAGTCAGAAATTAAACAAATATTACCTAGTTCATAAACTACATAGAGCAAGGCCTTTTTACAGTTTTAAACCAGAAGAGCCATCAATGAACTTCCCACAGTCATTAAATTCCTAAGAATAAAGAGCTGGCTGGGCTGTGTAAGAAGTTCACTTTTTCCATGGTGTGTGGTGGATTTCTAGCACTCACATTTCTGCGCCATCTTGGTTAGATTTATATACAATATACTATGTTCTAATTTCTGTCTTTCCATCTTCCTCAGTGCAGCAATTGGTGCATGGAGTAGCTTAGAGGCAATTTTTGCAATAATCATATTTAACACCTTTTTATAAATAGAAGCAATCTATTATAAATCTGGCTGCTTTCCAGTTTTTTTTTTTAAATCAGTTCTTCTTCTGTTTTGTCTGTGTGAAGCTTATTTTGACTGGAGGTGGGGGATTGTGAATTGATATTATCCTAACAGAAAACAAAGAATTTATTTCAAGCATGTCTTAATCACAAGGATAAAACTGATAGTTCTTCTTTGTCACATTGGGTTTATTTTGACTTGTGGTAAATATAAATTCAATCTGAACTAGAAATTGTGACTTTAATTCTGTCAACTTGGTCCATCTATAAGAAATGGTTCTTACACAAAGTGAAATGTCCTTTGGACCTGCAAATGACACAAACACCACTTAAAAGTTCTATAAAATCCAACGATCAGGCTGTTTGTGCTCTCTTTTTATTCTAGTTTCTTCTACTATTAGTGAAAATTTGGGGGACTTTTAATAAGCATCAAGTCACCAATGATAGAATCTGTTACAGAGGAGGTAAGGGAGGACTTCTTCATCTAAGCAGGATGTAGAAGGTCTTGGCTGATGCTCTTGCTGAAACAATAAGAAGAAACAGATAATTTATAAATTTACAAAAAGCCTATTCTTATAGGCATCAGAGAGCTAGGAAAGCAATGCAAATTAGATAAACTAAGCTCTCAAGCAGGTGAGCTGCCAGTCGTCAGCTACCCACCCCTCTGTGGTCACTCACCAATGGATGAGGGCTGGATGTGGGCTGAGGAAGGTGGAGAGGGCTTGCATCAAATAGTTGGCTAGTCTCATCATAAAGACATTTTCAGATTTTGAGGCTACATCGGGTAGGAGGTTAGGGAGCTAAGTTGAAACCTCCACAGGGTGAGACTGTAACTTTTGGAATCTTTCAGGGCCAAGGAGACAGCGGCCCCACCACTCTAGATAAAAACTTCAGAAATCCATGCCCTAGAAATAAAGGAAAATTATGTGTTATTTACTAAAACTAAAACCTAGTCCATTTCCAGGTTAACCCATTATTGGCTGAAATGATTAATCTTTCACAATATCTGCATAAGAGAGAAAAGAAGAAATTCTCTTTGGTGGATAATAAAACCACCTGGAGTCTCTGCAGTTTTGTATATCTTATATGCAATAGAAGATTATAAAACAAAAAGACACAAAGACACAAAGAGCCAAGATTATGTGACTAACAGCCAAGGGAAAAAAACAAATAATAGAGGAAGACCCACAGGTGATTGAATATTAGCAGGTAAGATTTTAAAAATATGATTAGTACATTGAAAAATAGAGACAAAATGAATAAAAGATATAAAAATGGAGAATTTTACAAAAGAGTTGAAATCTATAAGGAATCAGATGGTTATTCTAAAATGGGAAAATGTAATATCTGAAATTAAGATTATACTGAGAATTAGTGGTTACTGGACCTAGCAGAACACAGGACTAGTGAAGTGGAAGACAAGTTAATAGCATTCAAGTTCAGATTTTAGAAAAGACAGAGATGTAAGACACATTCAACACACGCTAAAAAGGTCCAACATACAAATAACTGCATTTCTTGAATGACTAGAGAAGGAAGTGGGAGGGGGGCAGAAGAAATTTTCAAAGTGGTAATGGCCGAGAATTTCACCAAATGGGATCCCTAGATTCAATAAAATCATGGAATCCTGAGCAATGTAAATACAGAGAAAAGCATACACACATCATAGTAAAACGGTTGAAGAACAAAGTAAAAAATAAAAATTTTCAAATCTACCAGAAAAAGGACATATTACCTCTGAAAAAAGCCATGGTAAGACCAACAGCTGGATGTTTATGAGAAGTAATGGAATCTGGAGAGCAATAAAATATTCTTAAAGTGGTGAAAGAAAATCACTGCCAATCTAGAATGAAGAATATCTAATATTTGTCAACAGTGAAGGCAAAATAATAATACTTTTAGACAAATGAAAATAGAGGGAATTCATTGCTCTTATGTTTGTATTAAAGGAATACTTTTTTACTCTAGGCTGGAGGAAAATGATTCCATATGGTAATATGGAAATGCAGGAGGGAATGAATAATACTATAAGGGATAAACATGTGGCTAAATAGAAATAATTTTTTTAAAGATTTTATTTATTTGACAGAGAGAGAGAGAGAGATCACAAGTAGGCAGAGAGGCAGGCAGAGAGAGGGGGAAGCAGGCTCCCCGCTGAGCAGAGAGCCCGATGCAGGACTCGATCCCAGGACCCTGAGATCATGACCTGAGCCGAAGGCAGAGGCTTAACCCACTGAGCCACCCAGGTGACCCAATAGAAATAATTTTTTATTGTGCAAAACAATAACTGTAATTCTTATGAAGCTTAAAATAGATAAAGAAAAAATGTATAATAAAGCTAAGGCAAAGATAGGAGGGAGGTAGATGGAATTAAACAGTTCTAGCAGGATTCAGATAATAAAAATTATAATATGTATTAGACTGTGATAAGTCAAGAAAGCATATTGTAATCCTTAGGTTAATCATTGAAAGAAAAGTAAAATAATACACAGCATCTGATAGAAGGAAAAATAAATAGGATAATAAAAGCATTTAATTACTAAAAAATAAGGGTCTCCGTCTCCTTGGCCCTGAAAGATTCTGAGTTATAGTCTTACCCTGTGGAGGTTTCAGCTTAGCTCCCTAAACTCCCACCCAAAATAAAAATATTTAATTACTAAAAAATAAGGGCTCCTCTCAGCCCTGGCAGGTGCGCAGTATAATTCCATTTGATGTAGGAGAAAACAGATTGTAGGTGTGAGAGACTTTCTAGTTTTTGTCAAGGGGATATTCTTCTTTCTCATTTTTAAACTTGGTGTATATTATCTTTTTATTTTGGTTTCTATGTTTTTTCTAGGGATAGAAGAATGTAGAACTAACATTTGAAGCATACTTCTTTACCTGTGTTCTAGGTGCTATTACCTGGTTGCAGCGGGTAATGCTCAATATTTTTGTGTTGTAACCTTATTATTGCCGTTTGTAAATGCAACAACTAATTTGTTGAGATTCTTAATTGGGCAGAGGAACATATTCTAATTTGCATAAATATAAATGGAACTTATATAGGATTATTAGGTAGCTCACTGACTCTTGCAAGAGTGGAAATTCTTTGTGAAGACCACCCTATCACCTTTACCGGATGCAGATACCACAGTTTTACCACTGATGCATGAGGCTTTTTTTGGATGGGTTCCCCAAAACTGGAGGCTTCCATTGTCTGCAGCACAACGACAAAAACTGCAGGACACTCATGCTTCCCTCTGTCACTCTCCTCTTCATTAACATCTCTACAGAGTGCATCTGATTCACAAAGCCTAGATCACATAGCTGCACCTTAGCTTCAGCGAAAGCTTGGGAAATGAATTTCTGGCTTATTTCTAGGGGAGATAGGACAGATAAAGGAGAAATTTCTTTAAACATAGGCAGAATGCTCCAACAATGTGTGCGTGTGCGTGCATGCACATGCGTGTGTCTACAAAGCATGACAGATATCCACTGTGAGAAGTGGAGCTCAAGGATGCTGAGTGCCATCTAGGATTTCAGATCATTTAGTGATCGCCCAGGGTTGGAGTCAGGACTGTTGGTTTCAGAGGATGTGAACAACTCTGAGCCACCATTTATTTGATCCCTTCTGGTCTTTGTGAGACACACTGTATCTTGGCTACTGGGAGGACCCAGCACTTGCCGAGTGGCATTTCAGGACCAGTGGGCTAGGGCTTGAGATAGATAGTGGGCCAGGAAAGCATTTAGTTCTGTGGTGGTAATGTCTTTGGCTTACACTCCTGCTGGCACTGGACATCCCAGGAATTATAGGTTTAGAAACTTCTGCATCAATTTACTGACAGCTCCTCACATCTCAGGTACCTTGTATTTTCTACACAACCGGTCATATGAAAAAGTGATTCCAAAGACAAAATTTTAGCCATCTAAGAATAACAAGTGAACCAAGGGATAATGGAATTTTTTATGGTCCAATAAGAAACGCCACCTCAGACCAGATTTAAAAAAAACAAAATAAATATTGTGGGTAGTCAGCTATGGGATCTGATTGCATATATGGTTATTTTAACCCACAGCACGTAATTAAAAACACTAATTTGATAAATGAATCTTTTAGATCATACAGATAATCTGGAGGCATTTTGAGGGGAGAGATTTTCACATTAGTGCATTTATTCTGCCTGCCTCTTCAGTAATAAGGACCTGTATTTGTGGACTGCTTGGCTATTTGTAGATGCTTCTCCATGGCATCTCTAATTTTCTCCTCTCAGCCCTGGTAGGTGGGCAGTATAATTCCATATGACATAGGAGAAAACAGATTGTAGGTGTGAGAGAGTTTCTAGTATTTTTTGTCAAGGGGATACTCTTCTTTCTCATTTTTTTTTTTTAAAGATTTTATTTATTTATTTTTCAGAGAGAGAGAGAGAGAGAGAGAGAGAGAGAGCACAAGCAGGCAGAATGGCAGGCAGAGGCAGAGGGAGAAGCAGGCTCCCTGCCGAGCAAGGAGCCCGATGTGGGACTCGATCCCAGGACCCTGGGATCATGACCTGAGCCGAAGGCAGCCACTTAACCAACTGAGCCACCCAGGCGTCCCTCTTCTTTCTCATTTTTAAACTTGGTGTATATTATCTTTTTAATTTGGTTTCTGTGTTTTTTCTAGGGCTAGAAGGAGGTTTTAGGGGATATTACCAATGAGCTATTGGTTATTTGTCAGCCTCTCAACACATATATTTATTATTATAAGGATCAAATTTGCATGTTCTATGTCATATCTGTATACTAGTGTTTTCTTATCCCTATCTCATTGCATAATGGTCATAATATGCTGCTTTTAATTGGCACCAGTACCAAACCATCAGCAGATATCAATCAAAGAAGCTTTCTGAGATTAAACCATAAAAGACAGCAGTGGAGGTATAACTAGTATAATCTGATATTTCTGGTTTATTACATGGCGCCAGTGGCTCTGATCTTAATGGACTAGGCTATGTTCTCATTGTCAAAGAACTGCTCCAAAAGGCCATGTGAAAGATGTTTTCTTAAGTCCTCTTTTTTCAATAGATATGTCTTGCTACCCTCAATATTCTCTTATTCATTTTTTGAGTTGATACAGGAGGTGGGACCAACCACCTGGCTAAGCGTTGGGTTGTTAGTCTACATTTCTAGAGCCCCCAAGTTACAGCTTGTTTTTAGCCAGTAAAGCTGTTTTGTCAGAGTCCCTTACCTCCAGGAAAATAACAACCCAATGAAATAAAGCATCTGATTCCAGAGGGAAAAATTACATGGCTTAAAGGAACCAAACCACAAAGGTTTCAGTTATCAAACTGGTTGGAAGACATTTTTGTATTTTATATCATTGGAACCACATTGCTTGGGCAATCTTACCTATACTTTCTGTTGTGTGAAGGTCCAAATGTCAAAATCCTATTTTTCTCTCTGGAGCAGGAGAAGTGTTTTCATACCTACTCATACCAAGCCTAGAGGCACTAAGGGTGCCTGCGTTCAGGTGCACTTATTAGTCCTGCTCACCTGTGTATACACTCATGACTATTCAAGGACAGTGCCAATGCCAGCACCTATTAGCAATGAAACTCCGAAGTACTTTGAGATGAGCAATGGAATTCAATTAAGCATCAAGAATGACAATCTAGTTATCTGAAGTCAGAGGCCAGCAACCAGTGCTTGTGATTGATTTCGGAGAGTTGAAAATGTTTCTCTACATTTGGAATGAGTCTAGAGGCCCATCTCCTTTAAAAGGGGTAATTTTTTGTATCATAAGAGCAAGGGGTTGGCACACTGTGGCCAATGGACCCAACCCAGCCTTTTGCCTGCTCTCGAAAATAATTTTGCAAATGATTGTGGATGACAGCCACAATCCCTCATATTTGTATTACCGATGACTACTTTATGTTGCAACAGTGGAGCCGAGTAAGTGTGCCTGAGACTGTAGGGGCTGCAACGCCTAAAATTTTGACTCTCTAGCCCTTTATAGGAGTTTGCTGCCCTGTCTTAGTGTGTCAGGTGGAGAGTATATACATGCAGAGACAGCCATGTGAGGCTGCCTGTTGCTGTGGCTCTTGACATCCTTCTGTGTTTCTTGCCTTCTTTACGGTAGCCTTTTAATTTTTTTTTTAATGTTTTCTAATACTCAGGTCCTTTTGCTTTCTTAGGATTCAGTAGGAATGACATATCCCTCCATATAAAATGGTCAGGGGAATCACAATGCTGAAGAAATTCATATGGAAGCATTATCAGAAGTTCAGTGTAATGTTCTTGCAATTTTTCTGTAGGTCCAGAATTTCTTCAAACCTAAGATTTTAACAAAAAAGTGAGAAATCACTAGAAATTTATTTACACACACATTTACAGAGATATATGTGGAAAAGCAGTCATCATAGCACTCTGCGGTAAGAAAAGATTAATAGTCATAAATACCTGCCAGGGTGGGACTAGTTAAATTGTGGCATATTCATTCATACAATGGTGATATGGTTTCTCTGGTATAGAAAGAAGGGAATGATAAAATGGAATATATAGATATAACCATAAATTTTTTGAATAAAAAGCCAATCTCTGGGAAGTTACATAGGATACCAGTCACATTTGTTGCCACCAGGGAGGGGAACTGAAAGGGTATGGAGCTAGGAGGGGGGAATTTTTCTGTAGAAACATTGTTCCTTTTGAGTTTCTAAACATGCAAGCAAATTACCTTTTCAAAGAATAAAAACCAAAATAGAGAACTTTTTTTAACAGGAAACAAGTGTAGGTGTGTTGCTAAGATTGACTTATCTGAATGACCTAACACCCTTGCTGGTAAAAACCAGCCTGAACCCATGTCTAGCCAGAGTCCAGAAGCGACCCAAGAGAGGGTTCAAGGGAGAATGAAGGCTTTGCTGGTGACAGAGATGAGGTAACATTCATTTTCTTCTTAAAATTCATTGACTCTGCTGGCAAAAAAATTTAATAAACTTCAATGAGAAGCGAACATCAGCTAATTAATGTGTTTGACCATTTCCACTTTCCTCGTCTGATGACTGCTTAACCTGACTGATGACTGGGTTAATGCAATTACAACCGCTGAAAATTCCTATGCAGTTAAGGGATATAGAAATATAGTGCTTACCTTTTAATTATTAAAGCTTAGGTTGACTGATGAGCTATGCCCACGGTGGGTTTCTACTGCCCAATCAGACCCCAGGGACTATTTTTTGTACCCAGATGCAGCCACCCAGGGAAATTTTCATTGGTATAAGATCTTGCAAGCTTCATCCCTCTTCTGCTGCCATGGTGGCGATAGTTCCCCAGAATCAGATGTTATTTCCGATGCTCTTCTTTATTCTTTAATGTCTTAAACTTTTTTCAATGCAAATATCCTACCTGAAGTAATTTTCACTTATGCAACTTAAAAAGAATTAATTTAATCATTTTTAAAAAAAAGTTTTCAATGAAAAACAAACAAACAAACAAAAAACGAAACCTTTTCAATGAGGTAGAGTCTATGCACGGAATAGTACCTGAGCTACACATCTATAATGAACATTACAAGCTCAATAAATTTTCATAAACTGACCACCAGTGTAACCAATGCCAGATCAGGAAACAGAAACTTAATTGCATCCAGAAACCCTCTTCAAGCCCCCATCCAGGTTCTACCCATTGGTGTCCCGAGTATAATATTTTTGCTTTTGTTTTGACTTATAACAAGATTTTGTTTAACTTGTTTTGTATTTTATATAAATGGACTCACACGGGATATACTGCTTTGTGTTGGCTTCTTTTGTTCGATATTATGTAAGTGAGGTTCATCTACGTTGTATGAAATTGTAGATTGCTTGTCCTCATTGCTGTATGGATTTCTATTAAGTGACTACATCACAGTTTATTTATCTGTTCTACTGATGATGGGTGTTTAGCTAATTTCTGTTTTTTTTAATGGTTTTAAGTAGTGCCATTGTGAATATTCTTGCACACATATTGGTGAATTCTGGACCTATATTTAAGTGCAGTTTCTGGGATACAGAGCATGTGTATGTTTAGCTGTAGCATGTTGGTTCTCAAGATTTTGCAAGACTCAGAATCACCTCGAGGTCTTGTTAAACTATACATCTCTGGGACAAACCTGGAGAGTTTCTGACCCAGGAGGTCTAGAGTGGGTCCCAAGCATTTACACTTCTGATAAGTTCCAGGTGATGCTGATGCTGCTGGTCTGTGCTGGTCCACACTTTGAAAGCCTCTGCTTAGCAGATGTTGCTGTACAGTTTTGCAAAGTTTTGTACCAATTTACCCTTCCACCAGCAGCATGTGAGAGTGCCAGTTGCTCTGTTTGGTATTAGCCTCCTTTTATATTTCAGCCCTACAGATGGAAATGTAAGGTATTCCCTTGTGGTTTTAATTTGTATTTCCCTAACTAATGAAGTTGAGCTTAATTCCATGTTTATTGGCCATTTGTATATCTTCTTATGTGAAGCATGTATTAAGTCTTTTGCTCATTTTTCTATTGGATTGTCTTTCTCTTTCTTATTGAATTGTAGGAATTCTTTATATATTCTGGGTATCAGTTCTTTGTTGGATTTTTATTGCAAGCACCTTTTCCCACTCTGTGGATTGTATTTTCACTCTCTTAACGATGATGAACAGAAATTTGTAATTTTAATATAATCTAATTCATCTTTTTTCTTTTAATGGTAGTGCTTTTTGTGTTATTTAAGGAATCTTTGCCTACTCCAAGGTCATGAGGACATTCTCATATTTTTTTTTAGAAGATTTATTTTTTCCCCTCTTATATTTAGATTTGAAAATCATCTGGAGTTGATTTTTGTGTTTTGTTGAGTTTCAGTAAGAGATTTTCATATACTAAAGTCATCTGCCTTAAGGCTCTATTTAAAATGCACTTCTTTGTATCCGTTTTTAGTACTTTTTAGAAAGATCAATGCCATATACCAACTTTTAGAAAATTTAGGAGATCTTTTTTTTTAACCTACAATTGTATTGAAAGCAACACCTCAAATAATAAATGCTTTATATTTACTCAGGATGGGCTTACTTTCAATGGAGCCAAATTTAAGGCAGTTATTGAAAGTTTTAAGTAACATAAAGCACTTTTTTCATCTTGTGCCAAATATATGATGCCCGCAATAATTTATATTTAATTTTTAATACAGTTATCTATCATGAGTAATTATGTGGGCTGCTCCCAGTATTGCATTCTCTGTTATGTGGTTTTTCTGAAGACTGTGGTTTCTTTGTATAGCTACTGGGAATTATTACCTTGCTGATGAATTCTCTTCTGAAGAGATATCAACTACAAGTTTCAGTGTGGCATTTTTTCACTTTAACTTACAAAACAGGCACAGTGTCTGGGTGCTCCCTTTATTTCTCAGAGGTTTAGGAACAAAGCACTCTTTGTGTTTAAAGAAATATTTTAGCAAGACTGTGGTGCTTTGTGATAAATACCTTTAAAATTGGCTGAAAGAATTGATTAAAATTACTCTACATGTTTTGCCATGTCATTTTGGAGCAGCTGCTTTCTTTGGCCAACAACATACTTGAGTAGTTAAGAAAGCCTCTTGGTATTTGGTGGTCAGACCGGCCATACCATTTTGCACAGAAGGAATGAAATTTGGCTTAGACTGGGGACAATTAAGAATGTTTAGAAGGATTGAAAAAAATATCCTATGCCAACTGTAAGGTCTGTTATTCAGACTCCTTTTTCTCACTACCAAGAAACAGCTCACTCTAGAATGCAAGCTTCATGAGGGCAGACACTTTGCTGGTTTTGCTCACCAATTTATCTCCATCATCAAAAGTAAAACAGTGCTTGGCACATTGTAGGTGCTCAATTAATATTTCTGAATTGTAAATAGGAATGAATCAGCCCTGTGGCTGTAAAGGGTGGGATGCAGGCATGTGTGGCATTGGGGGAGCTGATCAATGGCTTTCAACTTTGTTGTCCCTTGTCTTGGGTCCATTATAAGGGCCTTCTGTAGGGATACTGAGGCACAGTCATGCTGGATGTTTTCTACCCCAGCCTTTTTGAGCTTGGAGATGTAGAGAGGATAGATTGCTCCCCGCTCCCCACTGCCCCTGAGGATGAGGAAGTGTTGAAGATGAGCCCAAAGCCACAAACTTTCAGAAGCAGGAAGGTTATGGTGTTCTTGCTGGTCATAGGGTGATTTGGAAAAGATGAATGTAAGATAAAAGGATGAATGCATTTGTAGACATGTTTAGGGTGCTTCAGTGCTATGAAGTTTAAGGAGAAGCACTCAATTAATTTTGCTAAACAACTATTCAATCAGAAAACAAATTATAAACAGGTTTGTAAGTTACAAATGATTAGGATTTAACTTAATTTTTTAAAAATGTGGATGAATACAGGACTTGCTTATGACTGTTTAAGGTCTTTGTAAAATATCCAGAAGGAAATCTCCATTTAATGGAACTGGAATTGGAAGGAGAGACATCAAACATAAATTTGATTCCATACAAATTTTAGGATTGTTTGTTCCAGCACTTTGAAAAATGCAGGTGGAATTTTGATCTGGATGGCATTGAAAGTGTAGATTGCTCTGGGCAGTATAGACATTTTAACAATGTTTATTCTTCTGATCCATGAGCATGGAATGTTTTTCCATCTTTTTGTGTCTTCTTCAATTTCTTTCATGAGTGTTCTGGAGTTCCTTGAGTACAGATC
>CM052898.1:184872571-184897920 GCA_028534135.1 Potos flavus | reverse complement strand
TTGCTGGGTCATAGGGTAGCTCTATTTTCAACTTTTTGAGGAACCTCCATATTGTTTTCCAGAGTGGCTGCATCAACTTGCAGTCCCATCAACAGTGTAGGAGGGTTCCCCTTTCTCCACATCTTTGCCAAGATCTGTCGTTTCCTGACTTGTTAATTTTAGCTCTTCTGACTGGTGTGAGGTGGTATCTCACTGTGGTTTTGATTTGTATTTCCCTGATGTTGAGTGATGTTGAACAGTTTTTCATGTGTCTGTTGGCCATTTGAATGTGTTCTTTGCAGAAATGTCTGCTCATGTCTTCTGCCCATTTCTTGATTGGATTATTTGTTCTTTGGATGTTGAGTTTGGTAAGTTCTTTATAGATTTTGGATACTAGCCCTTTATCTGATATGTCATTTGCAAATATCTTCTCCTATTCTCTCAGTTGTCTTTTGGTTTTGTTGACTGTTTCCTTTGCTGTGCAAAAGCTTTTGATCTTGATGAAGTCCCAATAGTTCATTTTTGCCCTTGCTTCCCTTGCCTTTGGTGATGTTTCTAGGAAGAAGTTGCTGTGGCTGAGGTAGAGGAGTGGCTTCCTGTGTTCTCCTCAAGGGTTTTGGTGGATTCCTGTCTCACGTTGAGGTCTTTCATCCATTTTGAGTCTATTTTTGTGTGTGTTGTAAACAAATGGCCCAGTTTCCAGGATGGTTAAAATTAACAACACAAGAAACAACAGGTGTTGGTGAGGATGTAGAGAAAGGGGAACCCTCTTACACTGTTGGTGGGAATGCAAATTGGTGCAGCCAATCTGGAGAACAGTATGGAGGTTCCTCAAAAAGCTAAAAATAAAACTACCCTACAATCTAGCAATTGCACTACTAGGTATTTACCCAAAGTATAGAAAAACACAGATTTGAAGGGATACATGCATCCCGATGTTTATAGCAGCATTATCAACAATAGCCAAACTATGGAGAGAGTCCAAATGTCCATCACTGATGAATGGATTAAGAAAATGTGGACAGGACTGGAAGAGATTATGCTGAGTGAAATAAGTCAAGCAGAGAGAGTCAACTATCATATGGTCTCACTTACATGTGGAGTATAAGGAAAAACATGGAGGACATTGTGAGAAGGAAAGGAAGGGTGAATTGGGGGAAATCGGAGGAGGAGATGAACCATGAGAGACTGTGGACTCTGAGCAACAAGCTGAAAGTTTTGGAGGGGAAGGAGTGGGGGTTTGGGCGAGCTTGGTGGTGGGTATTGAGGAGGGCACGTATTGCATGGAGCACTGGGTGTGGTACATGAACAATGAATCTTGTAACACTGAAAAAATAAAGTGTTTGGGAAAAAAAAGAAAATGTGGTATATATATATGTGATAGAATATTATTCAGCCATCAGAAAGGATGAAATCTTGGCATTTGCAACAACATGAATGGAGCTAGAGTGTATTATACTAAGTGAAATAAATTAGAGAAAGACAAATCCATATGATCTCATTCATATGTGGAATTTAAGAAAGAAAACATATTGGAAGGGGGAAAAGAAAAAAAGGAGAGAGGGAAACAAGCTACAAGAGACTCTTAAAAATGGAGAACAAAACTTAGGGTTGATAGACAGAGGTGTGTGGGGGATGGGATAGATGGGGGATGGGTATTAAAAAGCGCACTTGTGATGAGTGCTGGGTGTTGTATGTAAGTGATGAATCACTGAATTCTACTCCAGAAACCAATATTGCACTATATGTTAAATACCTAAAATTAACAACAATGACACAAACCAGCAACTATCAAATCAGTTATTTGGCACAATGTAGAAAGAAACAGCTCATTGACTCCAATTTTCCATATCCAACCAGTTGTTTTTGTATGGCATTTATACAACTTTAGGATGCACATTTTTATTGTTGATTGTTTTTAAGGAGTAAAGTTTGTTGAATAGTACCATGCTCTCTGAGGTTTTCAAGTATTTATTCTTGGCTGGCAATATATGCAGCTCAGTGAATGGCATTAGTTAATTAAGATAATTCACAAACAGTTGAGTTCTTATGTGATGAGCTTTGTGCTAGGCATGAGAGATATAAAGATAAACAGAACACAGTCCTGCCCTCAAGCCTCACACAGTCAGCTTGGGGGAGGCAGACAAATAGTTCAACCAATAGCTAACAGGTGAAGGGTGCTCCAGTAGAGGCATGCACAGGGAACTCAGGGCCAGAGAGAGGGACCTAACTCTGAGGATATTAGAGATAGCTTCCCAAAGGAAGAAGTTAATGAGCTGAGCCGAAGTTAGGCAGGCAGAAATGGTGAATAGATGGGAAGAGAAGGATTCTCAGGCCAGAGAAGATAGAACATGTCAAGGCACAGCATAAAGCACATTTGGGCAGAGCTCTGTGTACCTGTTGGGGTCAGTGGGAAAAAGGATGGCAGGATGAAGGAATCCAATTCATGAGTGGTTTGGAATTTATTCTGATGTGCTCATCCACCATTGGAAGGTATTAATCAGAGAAGCAAAATCACTAGCTATCACTTACAATCCATTCCCCTGGCAGTGCATGGAGGATGAATTGGAAGGAAATAAGGCTGGAGACAGGGATATGAAGTAAAAACATGGTTAAAAGTATCAACCAAGACTATGGCTATGGAAGGAGTGGAGGGTGAAATACTTAAGTGGAAGGGACAGAATCTAGTGACTAATGAGGAGAGGTGGAGTCTGGGATTATGTATCATTTCTGCTTAGGCAATAAGTTACGTGACTTAGATTTAGAAGTGTTGGACTTGAGGAGATTTTGGTTCACCAGAACCATCTAGATGTGATTCTGAAACTTAGGAAGTTTTTGTCTCAAGATACAGTTTTGGGAGTCATAAGTACATTGATGGTAGCTGAACTTGTGTACATGAAAGGCTTGCCCAGGAAGAGCATGTAATGAGAGTCAAGCAGAAGACCAGTGAGGGAACTCCACACAAATTAAAGACTGTGCACTGATGCTTAGTGATGCCTTCACCCAAAGACTTGCTTGGACCCAAAGTCTGCAAAAACACTCACCTCCTCTGTGAGGCCATCTTGCTCACAGTCCCCAGGAAGAGTTCACAATACCTTCCTCACTGTTTCACTGGACTAGTATAGCACACCTTGGTGAGTCATGCCTTGTTGTAGAGACAGAAGGCTGTCACTTTACAGGCTAGGTGGTGAGTGTCTTAAAGACAGGAACTGTATTTTATTTACCCTGTATTCCAACACAGTTCACTATATCAGGCCTCAGGGCATTTGTGGTTTACTGAGTGAAGGAGGGATTCCATTCTCATTCGTTTATCTATCAATATCAATACCAATATCAATGCTGGTTATGCTGTTGAGCTGTTTTAGTGTTCATTTCTTTGCAAAGTTTTTACATAAAGTTTGCCTTTTCTGAACTAAAAAGAAAACTCTGGAATTTTAGGGAATTTTTTTTTTCTGTTCCTGCCCTTTCTGCCTGCCCTTCTCATTTCACATCATTCTGGGCCTGTTCCGAGACTTGCTGTCTCTTTCTAAAGTCATTGCTAATCTCTACTCATCAGCTAGGACTCTTGGTTCTAGTAGAATTTGTGGCTTTGGAAGTTCCTTTTCTTTTACTTGTGACTATTGATAATATTGCTTTTGAATCAATATCATGTGAATGAAGAAAAACTAAATTTAGCGAAAACACAAAATTTTTTCTAGATGTCTGTCATTTAAAAACGGTAAAAAAAAAAACAAAAAAACCCCCAAAGAATTGATTTGAGGGTAACAATGAAAAACCTCTGTTTTATCTGTGGTTTAGCAGCTGATTTTATTTCTATCATGAAGTGTTGGCCATATCTAGTTTTTGCTTTAGCATATTTCTTACATTTAGGTATTTATGCATGCCACCTTAAAGAGAGATTTACTAGTCAATATTTTTAAAAACTGAATGATAAATGAATAATCTTTTTTTGTTAACCTGGCATTTGTTTTGAAATTATATGCTAAAAAGTCCTTTCAAAGAATTCAAATCAAAGGATTGCAAAATTTCTTCTATTTTGAGAATAGTTTGCCTCTTAGTATCTCTTGGAGGCAGGAGAAGATATTTGAATATTTGTGCATATTTTTGAGACATTCTGAAGTGAATGCAGCATATCAATTAAATTATGTTCTTAATTTGTCTAAATAAGAAAAATCAGAGTTTTTAGTTCATTCACCTCTAGGTTACAGAGTTTCTCAAGGCAGTTCATATAACTGTTTTAGAACCACTCAGGTGGGTTTTTCAAATATGGCATAGACATTTCCCAACATCGACCTACTGAATGAGAATTTCTGGGTGAAGCCAGGTGTCTGATCTTTAGTCCCCTAGGCTATCTTTATGCTCACTTGCATGCTAAGAGCCATGGCTTAGTAGAGTGGTTCCAGGGTATAGGTGGGGACTCCATGCTGAGGCAGCAGGATTGTCCATGGAACTGAGATAGGCATTTGCAACACCACTCAATATGAGGACAACAGTCATAATATTCTTCATTGCAACACTAGATTCTGCAACTGTAGAACAGAAGAGAAATCACTATATGGAAGCTGTGTAGGCATTAGTCTTAAACTTGCAACTATATTTGAGCCTACACTGGTCATTATTTGTTTAATTTCTCTATGGCCACGTAGACTCTGAGCTCCTGGAGGGCAGGGACTGGTTGTATCCATGTCTTCATCTTGGAGCTTGATTCACAACAAATACTCAATATGCCTTTATTAACTGACACACAGGAAAGCTATCTACTTAACCTGAGGCAATAATCATGTATGCTGCTGTACACACACTTGTCCCCAACCACATGCAAGCATACACCTCTCACACATAGCTTCCAATGCTATAGGACTAGGTTCAAAAGACAATGATGACAGTTCTTGCCTATGGTTCTGGCTGTGTCAGAATGATTCCAGTAAAATCACATGATGAACCTCAGTCTGTTCAGAACCAAGAGAAAAAACAAAACAAAACATGACATGAGTTCCATGGGCACAGTTGTCATTTCAAGATAGAAAAATTTGGGGTATATCTATCCTATTTCAAGTGTGACCTCAGAAGAGGTGAGTTTGTAATGAATGATGTTGGGTTCCTTTGGGAAACTCCCTGAAGTCCACATTCAGCTGGGTGTAAGCACTCCTATTCTTTTTTTTTTTTTTTTTAAGATTTTATTTGACAGAGAGAGAAAGAGAGAGAAATCACAAGTAGGCAGCGAGGGAGGGGGAAGCAGACTCCCCGCTGAGCAGAGAACCTGATGTGGGGCCTCAATCCCAGGTCCCTGAGATCATGACCTGAGCCGAAGGCAGAGGCTTTAACCCACTGAGCCACCCAGGCTCCCCGAGCACTCCTATTCTTGACTCCCCCAGCACCTTGCATCTTTCTTTGGTGTTTTCCAGTCCACTTTATTTTGATTTAACTGTCTTATTTATCTTATTAAATTATGAGTTCTTTGAGGGCAAGACCTTCCTTAGGTTAAATAACCATAGCCATGTCTTAGACTCTAGTTGTTTAATTCCAAGTCCTTCTTTGCACTATAATCATAACTGGAGATGATGCTAAACTGAAGTTCATTATTATTCCAAAGGGAATGGTATCAGAATTGGAACAGAAAGGTAGTGGACATCAGGTCTCTTGAGAATGAGAAGCAGTAAGAATATTTTTATTTTTAAGGAGGGGAAAGAGTTTTGGAAAGCAGGGCTTAGTTGATGAGGATGGTCTTGGGAAGAGGCCACCTTGTGGGAGATGCCCCACAAGCAACAGAAGCTAACATGTAGACACAGAATATCATGATGGAGAGTTATTACTGTGTAGTGTGGGCACTATGAAGAAATAATAATAATAATAATAATAATAATAATAATAATAAAAGAAAGTGGTTGATGGAGACAGAAAGCAGAGTAGTGATTGCTAGGGGCTGATAGAGTGGGGAGTGGAACTGTTCAATGGGTACAGGGTCTATTTTGGGAAGGTGATGAAAGTGATCGTGATCAGATAGTGAATTTGTTGTACAGCAATGTGAATGTACTAAATACTGAATTCTACACTTTAAAATAAAGTAGCAAATTTTTTTTACACATTTTATTTTTTATTTTTTTTTATTTTTAAAGTTCTTATCTAAATTCCAGTTAGTTCACATATACTATAATATTCATTTCAGGTGTACAATATAGTGATTCCACATCTCCATACTGGTGCTCATCACAAGTACAGTCCTTAATCCCCATCACTTATTTAACTCATCTCCCCACCTCCCCTCTGGTAGCCACCAGTTTGTTCTCTTATAGTTCTCTTATAGTTCTGTTTCTTGGTTAGCCTCTCTCTCTTTTTTCTTTGCTTATTTGTTTTGTTTATTAAATTCCACATAGGAGGAAATCATAGGGTATTTGTCTTTCTCTGAATGACTTTTTTTCCCCAAATACTTTTATTTTTTCAGTGTTACAAGATTCATTTTTCATGTACCACACCCAGTGCTCCATGCAATACGTGCCCTCCTCAATACCCACCACAGGCTCGCCCAAACCCCCACCGCTTCCCCTCTAAAACCTTCAGTTTGTTGCTCAGAGTAAAGTAGTAAATTAAAAAAAAAAAAAAAGACATTGGGAACTTATATTGAAGTTTCTACTGTTTCAGAGTTTGGCTTCTCTTAATATTCCTGTTGCAAAAACGGGATCTGGGTTGATTAAAGACTGTAGAAGTAGTAGAGTAATTTACTAAGACTGGACTTGGGAGACAGAATTAACAGATGCTGCATAATAAATTCACCAACTACTTTATTTTAAAAATTTTTTTAAAAATTTTATTTATTTGTTTATTTGTTTATTTATTTATTTATTTATTTATTTATCTATCTATCTATCAGAGAGAGTACAAGCAGGAGGAGTGGCAGGCAGAGGGAGAAGCCAGCTTCCCGCTGAACAAGGAGCCCAATGTGGGACTTGATCCCCGTACCCTGAGCTGAAGACAGTTAACTGACTGAGCGACCCAGGCATCCCTAGACAAACTACTTTAAAACAGTAGTTTTAAAACATCCCTAGACAAAACTACTTTAAAACTACTTTAAAACAGCTTCTCTGTACTGGTGTTCATGGCCAACCTTGCTCATACGTGTCGACAAGTGCTTTTTATTGAAAATATGAATAATCAGACAAGTGAGGATAACTCAAAACCTTTTTTGAGGGCCATCTACTTATGTAAAGATGGTGGAATGAAATGCAAAGCAAATTAATATTTTAATATTAAATGTAATTTAATATTTAAATTTAAAAGGTAATAATAGTAAATGCTAATATTGTAATATTTTGGTATTCTGGTATTCTATAGTACCGTTTTGTTTTTTTTAAAGATTTTATTTATTTATTTGACAGAGAGAGAGAGATCACAAGTACGCAGAGAGGCAGGCAGAGAGAGAGGAGGAAGCAGGCTCCCCGCTGAGCAGAGAGCCCGATGTGGGGCTCGATCCCAGGACCCTGAGATCATGACCTGAGCCGAAGGCAGAGGCTCTAACCCACTGAGCCACCCAGGTGCCCCTCTATAGTACTGTTAACTTACATTCATTTATAATCCTTCAAAATTTAGAGGAAATGAACAAACACAGTTAAACACAAAATTCTTGATAGTTGAATTGGAGTGTGTGTGCCAGTTGGTTGCTACATTAGGCTCTAACTGAATGATAGTACTGAGTTTCTCTGGTTGAGATTTAGCCTGTGAGATATGTGGTTTTGTGAACTGGATAAAGTATTGTTTAATGTGGAGATTCTCGTATGTTATCATGCTTAAAAATCACCTGGATGTTGTATATAAGTGAAGAATTACTAAATTCTACACCTGAAACCAATTTTATTGTATACATTAACTAGAATTTCAATAAAAAATTAACTAAAGAAAAAGATGAAAAAGAAAAGAATCACCTGGAGAACTTCTTAAAATGCCAATTCCCAGGCCCCATCCCCACATATTCTGATATTTAATAGACCTGGGGTGGGAATAAGTATATGCACTGTAAACAAATACCCAAGGAATTCTGATGCTGCTGGTCTGTGGAACCCTCCTACAGAAGCAAGGGTCTAAAATAATTAGAAAATGCAGTTTCTTAGTCACAATTCTCAGCCCTAAACCAACCAGTATGGTGATCATTAAATTAATCCTACTCTTTTTTTTTTTTTAAGTTGGGAATTAATCCTACTCTTAATATAGTTTTTCTTAACAAAGAGAAGAAAGAGCATGAAGTCCAATCAAATTTTTTTTTGTTACAGGACAACTTGGCATTGATTCTGACTTCCTCAAATTATAATTTTATTGATTCTCCTTTTTATTAAATAAATGTTCCTTGAGCTTACTTTAGCTGGGTGCGGGGGCAGCTTTCAGTGTAGTTTTACTGCCTTTCTTTTGCCTGCTTGTTGAAGTGCAGAAGAAATATTTAAACCAAATGGATGAAAAGAATCATCATAAAAAAGGGATGAACAGAAAGTTACATTATTGTTTGTATTAAGACAAACATAAGAAAAAGTGTATTTGCTTAGTATTCGACAAGGTTACTATAACAAATTTTATATAAATTTGGGTCATGAGGTGCCCAGATATTTGATCAAACATTCTGGGTGTTTCCCTGAAGGTGAGGGTAACGCTTAAATTGGTAGACTGAGTAAAGCAGATTGCCCTCCCTAATGTGGGTGGACCTCATCCAATCAATTGAAGGCTTTAATAAAACCAAATGACTGGCCCTATCTTGAGTAATAGAGAATTCCTCCTTTCTGAATGGCTTCGAGCTAGAACACTGGCTTTTTCTTGCCTTTACAATTGAACTGAAACATTGGCTCTTCATGGACCTCAACTGAATATACATATATTTACATCTCCCATCAGTTTTGTTTCTCTGGTGAACCCTGCCTAATAGAGTTATAGCTTTTTCTTTCTTATTTTTTCTTCTAATTAAAAAGTGCCATAATTTTTATAGTGTTTAGAAATATAGAATATTTGAACCCCTATTTACATCATGTTTTGTGCCTCAGCAAATTTTTTTCTTTGTCCGACTGCACAGAGAGGACAGGAATGAGATACATCTCATACATATCACAGCAGCACATCCCAGGGCAAATTGGAACCTGGTGTGTAGCCTGGAGCATCATACAAACTATTCTGCCATTTCCTTTGCAAGCACCTCTACCCAGGGTATCATGTCATAGACTTCTTCAAGGCATAGGCAAGACAGGGAAGGGCAGGGGAGAAATAAAGAGACTTGACAGGTGTGCCTGTCACTGAATGTTCATAGCTACATCACAAGCTGTTTGTCCATTGTGTTGTCCAACGGTGTGGTCCATTATGGTGTGGTCCATTATGGTGGTCCACAATGGTATGGTCCATTATGACTCCAGAGTTATCATTTGAGAACCCTTCATCATAATAAAAATGGGCAGTTTCTGCAGCCCACTGCAATCTTGGAGAGCTGTCCTGCTCCACTTTATATGTATGTATGTATGTCTTATTTTATTGAACTAGAATTAACATACAATATTATATTAGTTTCAGATGTAGACCATATTGATTCAACAATTCCATACATTACCCAGTGTTCACCATGATAAAGTGATAGTGCCCTGAAGTGACTGTAACCTCAGTCTTCTTAAAAAGAGAATTGCCTTTAAGAGGATATGGCCTCATTACCATCATGGCATATAAACATGTACACATACACTTACACAGAATCCTGTATGAAGGACTCATGGGAAAAATCCTATTCCTTCTTTTCTTAAAAATATTGACTTCATTAGTAAAATGGAGATGTTTACTTAGTTGCAAGAAAAAATAATCTGTTCAGCTGAAAATGGGAAAGAATTTACTAAGTTTGAAAAACTAAAAATAATTCCTGGCTGGTCTTATTCCTGTCCTCTGTATTTAGAGGAATTTACTCCTGATACTATTATTACAGGAAATTCCAAAAGCATGAACATTTTCTGGTATTTTCACAAAAACAAGTGTTTATGTTTAATTTAGGCATGGAGCAAAGCAGGTTTGCTTTGTGTGCATTGAAGTGTCTAATGGATGCCGTGACGATGTGATTCTGTGTAAAATGTAGATAATGAAAGCATTTAAAAATTATAGGAGCGTAATAGAGTATCACACTTACTTTCAAACTCTGTTGAAGTCCACTACAAACAATGGTTCTTAACACTAACACTGTCAACATTATTGTTTTAGGGAAGGGACGTTGATATCTTTCTCCAGGATCAGCTTTTAGGTTATTATGAAAATGATCAGTGGTTAATAATCATGAACAGATCTGATTACCGTGAGATGTCCAGTTATTGTTGGCAGCTAAGTAAGTACAGGGATTGAAGAATGATAAAATATTCAGATGTTTAAAAAAAAAAAACCCATATAGACCAGTGTTTGCTTAATAGCATCTCTTGCTGGTCTCAGCTCCTCTTTCATCTTATCTATTAATTTTGGAGCACAGAAACATCATTGTCAGGTGTGTCAATATCGTACATGTATAGGACAAAGATAAATATACTGAAAATGTTGACCTCCAGTTTAAAATGTCCTCAGACCACAACTCTGAATTTCCAAGTTCACTGTGCCCTTCCAAGGTCCTATAAAAATTCCATCTTGATTTCTAATTAGCATTTTTTATGGCTGTGACTGGGTTCCAGGAAAGGAGACCTATGCAGTGAAGAAAACACTTTGCATGCCCATGAGTTCAGTTCTTGTGAGTTTTATACAATCACCACCAAGGGTCATGTCAATAATTCACTGAAGAAAGCTGAAAGAAGTTCTGTTCATGGAATACACTGGTGACATTTGCCTGAATATGTTTTAGCAGTCAGCTGGACATGTGCTTTTATTAAAGCCATCGATGCCACAGGTAACTGTATAAAAATCTCATCTAACAACTTTGACTTAAATGTGCATCGGACAATACTTTTGTACCATCAGGCCACATTAATTTTTTTGCATCTAACAAAATCAGTATTGAGAAATTTGGAATTGCTTTGCTAAAGTGGGTATCTACTGAATATCCCCAATCCAATTCTTTCCTCTAATATGGTAATCTGTTATCTGTATTCAATTATCTGGAAGGTGAAAGTTGCCGGGCTGCCCAATGGAAAATTTTAAGCCCTTTCACTCTGGGTCTGTTGTCTTCTCAGATCAATCTTTCTGCTAATGACAACCAATACTTTCATATGTGATTACAGGCCTGCTCCATCTTTTCATGAGCCGAGACTCTTTGGAATCATATGTATTGATCTTTTTAATAGAAGTCAGGAAAAATAAAATTACTCTGGCTTCTTGCGGCAAAACGATGATAAATGAGAACTTAGAAACTTATGGGAGAAATTTTTTCTGCCTTGGATTATTTTAATCACTAAAAATGATTGTCTTTTTAATAATATTTGCTTTCCATTATGCACATCTGCAGCAAAGCCAAAAATTGTTTCTGTATTGCTTTATGAAACCACATTGAGGTAGGGGCCTGTTGGTATTCCCGTACCTGCTGGTGACTCAGGTATAGTGGCCCCTAACAGGAGGCAAAGAGCCAAGCTCCAGAGTCTTTGCAGCAATCTCAAGTTGAGTTTCAGCAGAGTACTTCTGATGAAGAGAACTTGCTGAACTAGGCATTTTTAAAAAGGACTTTTGTTTAAAAACTCATTGTTAATACTATTGTCTTAGAAGCAAGCTTATATTTCTTTTATCACTTTTCCTTTTTGATTTCTCCTTGGCTAAGACTGATTTTTTCCCAAGTGAGGTTGCTTTTTTATTTAAGAGAAAGTAGATGTAATTCTTTGCCTGTGGTTTTGGTTGTTTTCTCTGTGTGTCCAGTAGCTGCTGGTGGTGCCATTAGTGATAGCTGGGAATCAAACATGTGGGGTCACTGCTGTATCAACTTTTCTCTGAAACCTAAAACTATAGGACTCACTTTGGCCCTCATTTTAGAATCAGAGCTCCATGTTTTGTATTTGAATCAAGTTCCCAGTTCCCAGCTGAAGACAAGATTGTTTCCCTGGCTTCAGGGGAACATGTGGCCAACATAGATGGTCAAAGAGAGTCAATGCCACTAAACACAGAGATCAGATCTCTGTTGGTATGAAGACATGAATGAGGATCAAAATTTTGCTGATGTCAGGCCAAAGTACAGCCATGCTTTGCTTTGTTTGGCCCTTGAAGACCTATCTGTTAGAAGGAAAACTTGTCCCACTGGGACGCCACATAAATAGCCTCCAGGCTCAATGGGATTGTTTCACCATGATGCAGTGATGAATCCCACTCCACCCACTGCCCCAGATGGGTGTCTCCCTCCTCAATTTCTGTCTCCCTCCTACCTAAACATGACAAAAAGAAAGATCTTATTCAGATACAAATTGGTTCAATGAACTTGTCATTTAACCTGGTTTAATCCAGGTTTAAACTTGTCTGGAGTGTACTATGTATGTGCTAGGCAGTAGAACATAGAACAGAACAGGGGAGGCAGGTTTCCAGATTGTGTGTATAGGATTGATGGTCATTCAAGGAAGATAGCCAGCAAACTTCTCATTACAAGCCTGAGGCATGTTGCTAAGCCTCAGGTGCCTAGTGATGCTGAGGAGAGACAGAGTCTGATCTGCGGCTACATGGGAGGCTACATTTAAGTTGAGAACTGAAGAATAGGAATAAGCCAGAGGAAAATTGGAGAAGATGGTAGAGAAAGAATATTCTAGGCTGACGAAACTGCCGTGTAGAGTGGGAATTTGAGGGCCATGGTTTTTGTGAGGAATAGATATTATCCCAGTATGGCTGCAATACAGAAAGTGCCCAGAGATTTGGGTAGTTGTCCTTAACGTCACCTGATAGTACAGGTGATCTCTAAGTCTAAATTTACTCACACATGAAGGTAATGATGATTCTAAGGCAGATTTTGGGCTTTAGCTGTTGAATGAACTGGGTGTGTGGTGTTGCCTTTGTCTAGACTGTTCAATTTTGGCCCTTTGCTATCTTTGACTGAAAGGCAGTGTTTGTAAAATTGTTTGAATATTTCTAAAATTTTGGCCTTAATTTATAAAACGAGTGGAAAATATTAGAACCCAAATGCTGATATCTGTGATAAGAAACATAGGCTTTAAAAATTTTTTAAAATTGGAAGATAAATGGAAAGTTTTGTGGCAAATTACCCTGAGGCATGCATTACTTTTAAGCCTGTCAATTGTGTATTCACATGTGAAAAGCAAATAAAATATTAAGAGGCATGCTTGAAATACTAGAAATAAACTAGTGAAGAGTACAAGTATGTCTAAAGATGAGGTATAATTAAAGAGTTTTTAGTGTGTATCTCTGGGAGTCCCCTCATCATGAAAAATATATTATTTAAGTTGTACTCCACTTGCTTTCTGCAATCCACCCTCCCCCACATTTTTATTTTATATGAAAGTGGAGCACTGTCTTAATTTTTTTTCTTTTGGGAGTTTGTTAAAGATGGTTAGAAATTACAGATTCAAAATTTAGTAGCTTACATGATATCAGTTCTTAGTTCTGTCTATTAGATGAAATGGTGGAATAATGTGAAATTAAAAGGAACCATAAACATCTGTTCATACCTACTTTGTTGAGAACTTCTGCAGATGCCATTAGCTCTTCAGATTTCCAAAATCTAGATCTTACTATTAGAAAGTGACAACAGCTCTTGGTAATGGTCAACGTTACAGAAATTGGTAACAATTTGGGTAAATGGAAATAGATAGCAAAATATGACTATAGAGACAAAAAGGAGAAAGAGGAAGAGAATCTTTAATTCTACTGAATTAGGAATTCTGAAGTTTTATCGATGTGAATTCTGTAAACAAATTTTGTCATATAGTTACTTAAAGAATACTAGAGGAATATTGTACTTTGGTTCCATGCTTTACTGGCTACAGGAGGTTTAAATACCTTTAAGTACAAGGGTGCCCACTGACACCAGGAGATTTCAGCAACTGACAATTTCAAAAATCCACCTTACATCACACCTTCTTGAGGTTGTTTCAGTTCAAGCCAATCTCTCACTTGATCCTCTATAGGCTTTGGTGGTTGCATTAGGAAGAGTCTAGTATCTTGGATAATTTAAAAGTCATTTTGTAGACTGAAGACTCAGCAGGTAGGATATAGAGTCTAGGTTATCAAACTTTTAAGTTCATAATTAACAAACTAAAATATGCAAGAGGAAAAGTACCTTCTCTCTTTGCCATCTAATATGTGTTAGAGAATCTTCCACTTCCCACCCTGTAGTAAGGTCTGCTAGTAATTTATTTACAGTTGGGCATTCTCTTCTCTTTATCTATTGAAAACATTGAGGCTTATACTGTCATTTTGGTTGCAGTTCCATCAATATCCAGTGTACCTTAAAATGACCTTTAATTTTTTATGACTCGAGCCTGCAGAAAAACACTGTGGGTCATTTTTCTAGGCTGGTTTTATCTACCACCTCTTTCTTGATACTCTGCCTCACAACCACCTGTCAGTCTTTTGATATCCCAAAGGATTGGGGAAGTTAAGCTATTGATCACAACCCTGTGGGTGATTACTCAAAGCTCTTTCTCAGGAAGATTCTAAAAGCTGGTATGTGCTCAGCCATCCATCTGGACAACTCTCTAAAGTCTGCAGGTGAGACATTCCCATCAGCATAAGCATGTGATGTGGACATTGCATGGCCTGCTTGTGAGAATGTGTTGGCCCTTGACTATGCACCCTTCTTTGCATTTCTCTCCTGTTTGCTGTTTACACATACTTTAATTGGTAACTTTATTCCTTCCTTCAGGTCCAGAGTTGTTCCTCCTCTGTAAACTACATAACCCCTCTAGCAATACTTGTTAATTATCTGGGGATAGCACTTTAAAAAGTCTGTCAATTGAGACATTGTGGCATATCTTAGGCTTCAGCCCATTGCTGAGTCACCCTGAGGTGAGCAGATGAGTATCTCAGGTCTAAGAGGTCTGTCAATGCTGACTTCTGAAATCAGAGAGTTCAGTTTATTTAGAGCAACCAAACTAAAAATACCTCATATTGACAATAGGAGATATAGGAGACCTGATAACTGAAAGTGTTTCTGAATCTTCCATAAGGGACAATCTAGGCAGTATCTATTTTAAGCTTTTAAGAATTCAAAATGCTTATTTATGTATTATTTAATGATATACAATATCCTATTAGTTTCAGGTGTACATCCTAGTGATTTGATATTTTTATATATTACAAAATGGTTCCCGCAATAAGTCTAGTTACCACCTGTTACCATACAAAGTTACTACAATATTATTGATTATATTTCCTCTCAAATTCATTAATTCTTTCATTTGTTTACTCGTTCATTTCATAGTGCTTACTTAGTTCCAGTGAGATACCAGGTACTGACATAGGCACTGGACATCCAAAGAGTCTTTAAGCCTCCTTCCTCGGGAAACACGAGGACCAGTGGATGACAATAATTGGTCCTGAGCCTATGAAGGAGGAATGCTTAGGTGCCAGGAGAGGAAAGTACCCTAATTCTGCCCCAGGGCTCATGAAGTGGTGTGGACATTTTTTCCCCTTAAGGATTACAGAGCAGGGAAGGCTAGGTATGCAGAGGTGGTGGTATTTGGTTTGAGCATTTAGAATTGAGTAGGAGTTTTCCAGATGGATACAGGTGTTTTTTTTGTTGTTGTTCTTTTTTTTTTTTCTTTTGCAAATTAAATAGCAATTCTGAAGACCCAGGGAATGGTGGAGATTTGAACATCCACTCAAAACAGTTTATTTTCATATGTGTTATTTATAGTAAAAACACAACTTTCCCTTAAAGATCTATGTTTGTTCAGTGTTTTCTATTTGTATTAATGCTTGATTTCCACATTTTAAAACTTAGAGCCATATTTTATATGCTTTAAAATGTAGGTCAGTGGGAAAGAAGATTCAATGACCAATTTTCATTTAACACCACTTTTTAGGGATCCATTTAATTTGTAAGTTTAGAATGGTTTCTGTCACATCTATTTAAGCATATAAAAATAGCTTATTTTCTGTGGTTCATTCTGGATATTCTTAATATGAAAATATTTGAAGTTGATATGTTGCTATGTTTTTTCTACCTCAGTGGTATTTGGCCACCTGTAAATGTTTGGATTTACTATGGATGGACATGGATGTGCTAAGGAGTTACAGTATTCTTGTTCCTGAATCTAGGACAACATACAGAATTTTGAAAGTGCAAATTGGATGCTTGACAGCTGGCAAGAGAGAAACAGAGAGAATTTGTTTCCCTTTGGGATTTGATAACTGTTAATTCGTCATGAACTTGGCTTCTGCCAAACATACATTATACTTTCCTCTGAATGGAAATTCATATTGTTAAACTCTATGTGAACTCAAGGTATTAATGTAGAGTGCTTACTAGCAAGAATGACTTGCAAATGTCAGATAAAATTAAATAACATGGCTTAATAAAATAAGCTTGTTTCCGAAAATCTGTTTTTCATATTTGTGAAAGAATTATCTGTCTTGTTATTTAAGCCAAGATATTGCCAGGACAGGGAAAAGAGACACTCTCTTATCAATTATCAAGGGAACCATTGATTTCAGAAAGCCAATTAGAGTGTTTCTGGAGGAACAAGTAAATATTAGTTTTAGAAGCATTTCTTTTTAAAAGAGACCAGGTGACTAGAATAAAAGTACTAAATAAAAATAAGACATACTATTCATTACTTAAGGCGCAGTGAGTAGCTGGGCATGCTCAAACACCATTGGTTCTCCGTTTGACTTAAACAGTGTGGATACTGTTTATGGACACTAAGCCACAGACAAAATAGATAGACTTCCTGGCCATTTGGAATTATTTTTTTTTTAAAGATTTTTTATTTATTTATTAGAGAGAGAGAGAGAGAGACAGCATGAGAGGGGAGAAGGTTAGAGGGAGAAGCAGACTCCCTGTGGAGCTGGGAGTCCGATGCGGGACTCGATCCCGGGACTCCGGGATCATGATCTGAGCTGAAGGCAGTCGCTTAACCAACTGAGCCACCCAGGCGCCCCTGGAATGATTTTTGACATGAGCAAATGTCCCATGGTTTGACTAGATATTTATTTTGTGAGCAATGAAGAGTTATCATCAAAAAAGCAAGTATGAATATACGGTATTCTCTGGGGATGATGGGGACACCCGTTTGTTCTTTGTGGTCCTTGTTGGAATTAGGTGTGAATCACCATTTGTCCAGCATAGTGATGTGATACAGTACAGAAACAGGGATGCTTCCAGAGCATGTTGGCTCCTGCTTGGAAGACACTTTAGGGAAAGCATGTTAGATTGGTTCATGGTGGAAGGGAGTGGGGGTTGCTTCTTGGAATAATGTTCTTAGGTGATGCTGACTTGATCTGTGGTGCTTGAGAAATATTTCTTCTGGTAAAATTGATCTAAGATGACTTTTTAATTCTGGTGGATCTACATCGAGGAGTCCATCCAGGATCTACTGGATCTCTGTTTAGAACCAACTCTTTTTGAGTAAGATATAATTAGAATTATTGTTGTGGGTGAAGGTCAAAGTCTGTCTTCTTGGAGGATATGCTATCAATCTCAGGACAAAGACTGTCATAACAAAACCCCTTTCAAGAATCCTTTATGATTCTGTCAGCTGTGAATGGCCTCACACCTTTCATCCACCCTGGGGATACTCAAGTCCCTGAATGTACTCACTAAATGCACAAAATAGTCTCTGATTTTTTTATTTTAATTTTCAAATGGTCTATTTTATGTTTCTCTAATTTAAGGAGATGCTACCAAGTTAGAATTCACTGGAATTTGGTGAAGAACCAATAGTAGTTGGGAATTGAAGAACAAATGTTGATGTAATTCAAGAATTTTCCAATTATTTACTCCTCTGTAGACATTAACTATCCATTAATCTTTTCATACACTAAAAATGGTGTCAAGGAAAATGTGAGCACCACCCATGAACATAGGAATTCTCTCCTTTGACTTAATATTTGGTTCTTGTCTTAGTCCATTTGAGTTGCTGTAACAGATATAGACTGGATAAACAAGAGAAATTTGTTTCTCATAGTTCTGGAAGCTGGAAGTCTGAGATCAAGGTGCCAGCAAATTCTATGTCTGGTGAGGACCTGCTTCATAGTTCAGAGACAGCTGCTTTCTCACTGAGTCTTCACATGGCAGGAAAGGCAAGGTAGCTCTGTGGGGTCTCTTTTGTAAGAGCACTAATTCTATTTTTGATGGCTCCACCCTCATACCTAATTACCTCCCAAAGTCCCCACCTCCAAATACTATCACACTGGGCTTTGGGATTTGACATATGAATTTTGGGGGACCACAAACATTTAGCCTATAGCAGTCCTTTTTTTAATTTAAGTTTTTATTTTAATTCCAGTTAACACATAACATACTTTTAGTCTCAGGTGTACAGTACAGTAATTCAACTGTTCCATATATCACCCTGTGCTCATCACAAGTCCACTCCTTAATCCCTGTCACCTGTTTCACCCATCTCCCCACCCCCAACCCTCTGGTAACCATCAGATTGTTCTCTATAATTAAGAGTCCGTTTCTTGCTTTCTCTCTCTCTTCATTATTTTTTTTGCCTTTGCTTCTTTGATTGTTTCTTAAATTCCATATATGAGTGAAATCATATGGTGTCTGTCTTTCTCTGACTGATTTATTTTGCTTATACTCTCTAGCTCCATCCATGTCATTGCAAATGGTAAGATTTCATTCTTTTTTATGGATAAATAGTATTCAATTATATATAATATTCAATTTTTCAATATTCAATTTTATATATATATATATATATATATATATATATATATATATATATATATATATGTATATACAATCACATCTTCTTTATCCATTCATCAATCAATGGACACTTGGGCTGCTTCCATAGCTTGGCTATTATAAATAATGCTGCTATGAACATAGGGGTGCATGTATCCCTTGAATTAGTGTTCTTGCATTATTTGGATATATTCCCAATAGAGCAATTACTGGATCATAAGGTAGTTCTATTAAATTTTTGAGGAACTTCTATACTGTTTTCCACAGTGGCTGCCCTGGTGTGCATTCCTACCAATAGCGTATGAGTGTTTCTTGTGTTGTTGATTTTAGGTATTCTTATAGGTGTGAGGTGATATCTCAGTGTGGTTTCGATTTGCATTTCCCTGATGCTAAGGGATTGATGAGCAATTTTTCATGTGTTTGTTGGCCATTTGGGTATCTTTTTTGGAGAAATGTCTGTTCATGTCTTCTGCCCATTTTTTATTTGGATTATTTGTTTTTTGGATGTTGAGTTTTATAAGTTCTTTATGTATTTTTCACACCAGCCCTTTATTAGATATGTTATTTGCAAGTATCTTCTCCCATTCTGTAGGTTGCCTTTAGTTTTGTTGATTGTTTCCTTCGCCATGCAGAAGCTTTTTATTTTGACGTAGTCCCGAGAGTTTATTTTTGCTCTTGTTTCCCTTGCCTCAGGAGACATATCTTGAAAGAAAATATTGACTATGGCCAACGTCAAAGAAATTACTACCTGTGATCTCTTCTAGGATTTTTATGGTTTCAGTCCTCACATTTAGGTCTTTAATCCATTCTGAATTTATTTTTATGTATGGTGTAAGAAAGTGGTCCAGTTTCTTCTTTTGCACGTTGCTGTCCAGTTTTCCTAACACCACTTGTTGAAGAGACTGTCTTTCTCCCACTGGATATTCTTTTCTGCTTTGTCAAAGATTAATTGACCATGAATTATGGGTTTATTTCTGGGTTTTCCATTCTGTTCTATTGATCTATGTGTGTATTTTGTGCCAGTATCGTACAGCTTTGAAATAGAACTTGAAGTTGGAATTGTGATGCCTCCAGCTTTGCTTTTCTTTTTCAAGATTGCTTTGGCTATTTGGAGCCTTTTGTGGTTCCATACAAATTTTAGGATTTTTTTATTCTAGTTCTGTGAAAAAATGCTGTTGGCTTTTTTTTTTTAAATTTAAATTTAAGTTAGTTAACATATAATATAGTGTTGGTTTCAGGAGTAAAATTAGTGATTCATCAGTTATATATAACACCCATTGCTCATCCCAATAAGTGCTTTCCTCAAGGCTCATCACCCATTTAGTGCAGCCCCCCACTCTGGACCTATCTAGTAACCCTCAGTTTGTTCTCTGTAGTTAAATATCTTTTGTGGTTTGCCTCCCTCTCTGTTTTTATCTTGTTCTATTTTTCCTTCCCTTCCCCTATGTTCATCTGTTTTGTTTCTTAAATTCCACATATGAGTGAAAGCATATGATGTTTGTCTTTCTCTGACTTCTTTTGCTTAGCATAATACATTCTAGTTCCATCTACGTTGTTGCAAATGGCAAGATTTCATTCTTTTTGGTGGCCGAGTATTATTCCATTGTATATATACACCACATCTTCCTTATCCATCTGTCAATGGACATTTGGGCTGTTTCCATAATTTGGCTATTGTCGATAGTGCTGCTATAAACATCAGGGTGCATATGCCCCTAAGAATGAGCATTTTTGTATCCTTTGGATAAACAGCTAGTAGTGCAATTGTTGGGCTATAGGAGTTCTATTTAACTTTTTGAGGAACCTCCATCCTGTTTTCCAGAGTGGCTGCACCAGTTTGCATTTCCAACAGTGCAAAGGGTTCACCTTTCTCCACATCCCCACCAACATCTGTTGTTTCCTGAGTTGTTAATTTTAGCCATTCTGACCAGTGTGTGGTGGTGTCTCATGGTGGTTATTATATGTATTTCCCTGATGATCAGTGATGTTGAACATCTTTTCATGTGTCAACCATTTTTAAGTCTTCTTTAGAGGAATGTCTGTTCATGTCTTCTGCCCATTTCTTAACTGTATTATTTATTTTTTTGGGTGTTGATTTTGCTGAATTCTTTATAGATTCTGGATACTTGCCCTTTATCTGATATGTCATTTTAAATATCTTCTCCCATTCCGTTGGTTGCCTTGTAGTTTTGTTGATTATTTCCTTCATTGTGCAGAAGTTTTTTTTTTTTTATCTCGGTGAGGTCCCAGTAGATCACAGAAAAAATATAATCAAACTTTTAAAGATATCTCCAAAAAACTTTTAAGAACTGCTATGGAGATCTCGGGAGCTTGGGAAGATGGAGGACCCTGAGTTCACCCCATCCCACGTTTACAACTAGGTATCATCCGCCTCCAAGTCAATAAACCAGACAGCAATCCAAAGACTGGTAGAACAAACTCCACAACTAAACACAGAGAAGCAGATGCAACTGAAAGCTTAGGAAGATCAGAAAGGCAGAGGAAGGCTGCCTGCAGGAGGGAGGGAGTTGTGCACAGAGAGGGCAGAGAAATGGGCCTTCACACCAGGGAGGTCACACAGGGAAAACTAATGCCCACAGCATTTGGCTTTAAAAACCAGAGATGCTGAATTTGTGTGTAAAACCAGTAGGACTTGGAACCTGGAGCTTTAAAAGCCAGCTGACTCAGAACTAGGCAGATTGGGAGGGTGAGCGATGGCTGGATTGCCACCCTTAAAGAGCCGGCAGCCTGCACAGAGAGACAATCACAATGCTGGAGGGCAAACAGGAGACAGATCTGTTCAGCAGGACCTGCTGGCCTTGGCCCTGAGCTCAGGGCAAATTTTGTTAAAGCCAAGCAGGTACCCCACCCAACTTCCAAGTGCACAGTTCCCACTGAGACCCACACAACCACCACACCACTCCAAGCCACACACTCTCAGCCACCATCCCATGTTGCACCCAACCTCATGCCCCCAGCCACCCTGGTACGCAGGCCCCAGAAGCTGCAGTGCTTCAGGGGATCCTGCATAGAACTAGTGACCCTGTGCAAATTTTGCTACCACCACCACCCTGCTCCCAAGTTCCCCAGCAGTTCTTAATAGTTTCCTGCGGAGATTTTTTTTAAAATTTAATTTAATTTTTTCAGTGTTCCAAGATTCATTGTTTATGCACCACACCCAGTGCTCCATGAAATATGTGCCTTCCTCAATACCCACCACCAGGCTCACCCCAAAGGTACGATGTAGTGCAAAGAAGGGCCATATATACCCCAATGTTCATAGCAGCAATGGCCATAATTGCCAAACTGTGGGAAGAGCCAAGATGCCCTTCAACAGACAGATGGCTCAAGAAGATACGGTCCATATATACAATGGAATATTATGCCTCCATCAGAAAGGATGAATACCATAGAAGTCCCAGTGGCCTAATGGATAAGGCATTGGCCTCCCAGAAAGGATGAATACCCAACTTTTGTATCGACATGGACGGGACTGGAAGAGATTATGCTGAGTGAAATAAGTCAAGCAGAGAGAGTCAGTTATCATATGGTTTCACTTACGTGTGGAGCATAAGGAAAAACATGGAGGACATTGGGAGAAGGAAAGGAAGGGTGAATTGGGGGAAATCGGAGGGGGACATGAACCATGAGAGCCTGGTTCTGGGGAGATTTTAAAGTTTGATTATACATTTTTTGTGATCCTTACTTATTAGATCTAGTTTTTAAGATTTTGTTTGGAGATTTGAATGAAATTTTAAAAACCTAATGAAATATCACTGTTTTGATATATATGTTAATGAGAAGACTATATATATTGTAATTTCTTAACACAATATGGTAAAACAGAAAAATATTCCTAAAAGGGAAAGCCTTCATGGACCGTGAAACCCCTACCCCACCTCTTGTCTTTGTCCCTGGCTCTCCTGTAGGAGATTCAGTAGCTGTGTTGACTTTTGCGGCTGGCTTTTGAAATGGGATTTCTGGGGCTTCCCTGTAAAAATGACCTTGGTGGTAGATGACACAGAACAGAACCAGTGAGGTGTGTTTCCATCCTGATGTTCTCTTTAGTGGACAAACTCTATAGGTTTCCCTATGCAGAAGAGTAAGTAAGAGTAATTATTTTCTAGCTTGCCAAATGACTTTCTTTAAATGCATATTTTACTAGTATATAGATAATTTCTCCAATATTTCTAGGTCCTGAACTGTTTTAGTTTTAGGGAATATAGATATAGATAGATAGATACATAGATAGAGAGTTTATTTATTTATTTTTTTAAGTAATCTCTACACCCCTTGTGGGGCTTGAACTCACAACCTAAGATCAAAAGTTGCACCCTCTACTGACTGAGCCAGCCAGGCACTCCTAGGATATTTTTGAAGTTCATAATAAAAAAAAAAAAAGCACAGTCTTGAAGGAGGAGGGAGGTATGTAGCAGAAACAAATTTGAGCTAAAAAAAAAATCAGTTGTGCACAAAATGTAACCTACTTAATTTTTCTGTAATTATTTAATTTCTGTTAAGTCTCTAGTCTGCTGGATGGTGGAAACTAAATATCATGAATTTAGAGTCTTTCTCCTTTTTCTTGAGGTTTCATGCTTATTTGGGGGCTCATAGAGATCCAAGATATCAAGGGCAGGAGGCCACCAGGCAAGGGTCATGTTCAGGTGCTTGATGATTTCTCAGCCCTCTGTGGCACACTAGGCTGGTTCAGGCCCCAGGACTGCCCCACCATCACTGGTGAGCGCAAAGTCCCACCAGGCCTGTATGTGCTAGGGCATGGGGCTTACATGTGTCTTATAGGATTCTGCCAGACACCCCGATACAGACATTTCTCTAATTGCTGCCATGAGTTGGGCATAAGAAAATTTGGGGCCTTGCTTCTTTTCCTTAAACTCTAGCTGGGAAAGGGCCTCTCAGATTCCCTGACTTCCCTGGGGTTCTCTTGTGAACCCCCAGGTCTTAGTCTGGCAGTCAGGACAAGGAACTATCCTTTCAGGACCTCCACTAATGTCTCAGCTCTTTTCTCCACCTTTGAACCTTTTCTTCCCTCCTCCCAGCCCATAGATGTTTCTCTTGCCTGGGGCTGGACAATACAGCTCATACTTCATTTCTTCTTATCCTTTGTTACTTCATACATTTTAGGTCTTGAACTTCTTTGTGTGTGGTAGCAGAGACAAGCTACAAAATAGACGTACACATGACAATGTGGACAGACAAGTTCTTATTAATAAAATATTTTATTATTAATTTAAAATACACACACATAATGGCTTTCAATATTTTGAAAGGACAGTGCATACTCAGGGTTAAACAAACACTTCAGATGGATTACCTACAGAACAGGGGAATGGAGTAGAGATCATGGGCCAAAGGGAAAAATTAACCCGAGAGGGGCTTTGCATGTACTGATGCTCTTAATAAGGTTCTCAGAACTGAGTATCATGATTAACTTGATTTCTGTGTCTGGGACCCATAAAATCAAACCAACTAGCCCTTATTTCCCGAAGCATGTAGCGGGTGGCCAATTCAAGCTCAAAAGCGTGTCCTTTGGAAAAGCAAAGGCTGTAGATTCTGAATAAGGAAAACCACATTCAAAGTCGTATTCAAAACGCCTACCTTTTTCCTTCCTCTTCTATTGTAAGGTCAGTTCCTTGAATTGATGGCTGCTTCTTACTGACTCTAAGTTGCGAAAGGCCAGGGGGAACTGCATGGGTACACGAGATGCAAGGGATATCTTTAGTTAATATAGCAAGTTCTACTCCCCTGCATTTCTCTCCCTAGCGTAAACAAGATTTGCTTGTTATCCTGATGTCCTCCTCATTCCTTTGGAAACAAGGTACTGCTTGCATGGTTTGGGTGGTTGGAATTCTGGATCTTCTACTGCGTGAGTTACTAATTAATATGACCTCCTGCAGCAGGAGGGATAAACTGTGTCCATCTACTCTTCCCTAAAGGCTTCTGTAAGCAAAAGGGAAACACACTTATGGAGCAAAGAGGTTAATTGCAGGTGTGACACATCAAGTCAACATTTTCCATGAATTCCCCTGATAATCAGTTCCATGGAATCTTGTGAATGACATATTTAAACCCTTTTGTGAACCTCCCCTAAGCATATCTGCAATCCTGGAACACAACTCCATCCTCACAGAGTTAAGAGGTTTGGAGAATAGGAAGTATCCCGTGTTGTATGTGTCAGTCATTAAACAGGGAGCCTAAAACTGTGCACCCTCCTTTCTGCAAAAACCCTGGACTTCCTCCTTTTTGCAAAACCTCTGCACCCCAGGTCCAAATCATTGGTATTTTCATTCCGATCCAGGAATGAGTAAGAGAGTGCAATTGTGGGATTCTGGTTTCCATATCTGGCCTCCCCAGGCATGGTCCAAGACTCCACTCGATGGAGTGAAATTCCCTTTTGGCTCCACAGAGCTGCTACTTTTTCTTTCTGCTGGCATCTGCCCTACCTTTGTGGGCACTTGGATTAAAATGATGTCTTCACTTCTTGCCACCCAGAAAACCACAGGGCAGGCGGCTCCTACATTGGCTTTTCTGATCTCGACCAGCCCCAATATGGCTACATCCCTCTCACCTTGTCAGAGGGGAGTGG
>CM052898.1:184822008-184872071 GCA_028534135.1 Potos flavus | reverse complement strand
GTCTACTTTAGCACAAGCCAAAAAATAAGTGCTATCTTTCATTCCTTTCTCTCAGAAGCTATGCTCCACCTGTTAGTGGTCTCTTGCCTCAAGAACTTGCAGATTGGTACGTACCTCTCTCTGTCTCCATATCTCCACCGCCAACTCCTCACCCTTCCTTGTAGCTCTGGATTTCCACTTTGACCTCCCGAAAATTCATTCTCTGCACAGCAGCTGAAGTGATCCTTCGAATCTACAATCAGTGTGTATCATTCTATTACTTAAAACCTTCCCATGATTTCTAACAACTTAAGGGAAAAAATGGAATTTCTTAGCTTACAAGGTAAATGCACCCTCCTTGAGGAGAGATTGATGAGATCCCCTTTTCTGAAGCAGCAGCTCCCAGCAGGACCTGTCTCCTCTCTGGCTTTGCTTTTTCTCAGAGCACCTATCATTACATGACAATGATAGTAGGTACTTAGTGGATTATTCGATTTTTTGTCTCGCCCCACCAGAATTTCATCTCCTTTTGGGCAAGGACTTTGAAGATCTTGTTCAGTGTTGCATATGCAACATCTATGAGAGTGTCGGGTGCAAAATCAGGGCTCAACGAATGCTTGTTGAATGAATGAATGAAACAAACAAATAGATAGTCTCAGCCTTCCTTGGGTCTCTTCCTCAGGAAAATTTCCCATGAGTCAAAAGTAAAAGTGGCATAAGGCAGTCACAATGAGCAATTATTATTGTGACTGGTTATCTGCCTTGATGTTTGGAGAACCCAGACGTATGAGGTTTAGCATGTTCTTCCACTGAGTCTGTGGCCTGATAATTAACCAGGCCTCCTTTTGGCTCTGCTACCTAGCAATCAATGCACGACTGTGCTTCCTGGCTGGTACCTGCTGGGCACAGAGCTCATTTCCCTCAGTGGAGCTGCTGACTGGAGTTGTTTGTCCCTCAAAGGGTGCTAAGCCCTCATTAGCAGCTTATAACATTTTCCTGCTCTTCAAGCCTGGGTCTTTAGTAAACAGTGGGGGCATTTACTAAGTCCTCTGGAGAAATGAGCCAAATTTTTAGAAATGTGCATATTGAGAGGGTTTGGAATAAAAATTCACTTAGAATAATGCAAATACTATGTTTCTTTGTAGACAGAATCACCAGGCTTCAATTCGGTGTTTTGGAAATAGTTTTCTTTCTTGCTTTCTTTTTCCCCATGAATTATCTTGGTAACTCGATTTCAGAAATTATTTCCTCAAGCCCCTACTTTTACTTGCTCCTCTTTGCACAGGGAGCCAGGGAGGGATCTTCCTTTCAGTAGTGGGGTCAGAGGACACCTGATTAAGTGGTAGAACTCTTGTGCTTAAAAGTTAAAACTTTTATTTATTTTATTTTTTTTTAAAAGAGTATTTATTTATGTATTTGAGAGAGAGAGATAGAGCGCGAGAGCAGAAGGGAAGGGACCGAGGGAGAAGCAGACTTCCTGCTGAGCAGGGAGCATGACATGGGCTTGAACCCAGGACCCTGGGATCATGACCTGAGCCAAAAACAGACACTTAACTGACTGAGCCACCCAGGTGCCCCCAAAGTTAAAACTTTTAGTTGAAGTGTCCCATACATACAAAAAAGTACTTCTGCTAAAGAGTATGGCTTGATGAAATTTCAGGTTCTGTTGTTGATGAGCCCTTGAGAAGTTTCCAGTCTGGCAGACATGGGCAGAAAGTCTACTTCTCTTGATCACTCTTTCTCCATCTCACTTTCTCCCTCCTTTCTTCCCTTCCTTCCTCCCTTTTTCCTGCCTCTTCCCCTTCCCTTCCCATCTCCCCATCACTCCTCCTCCTCCTTGTCTGTTTTTTCTTCTCCTTTTTCAAAATGGAGACCATCTACCAGCACAAGCTCCACAGAGATGGGCATTAGCGCGGGGGTCCCACTTGGAGGATAAATCTGGATCATGTGGTCCTGAAGGTCTTTACTTACCATCAGTCCAAACTGCTGATTCTCCCCTGGAATGAGCTGGTGCTTTCCTGGGGCTGGACCCAAGCATCATTTGATATTCCCTCTCCCATCTACCAAGACTTGAAGGAGCGCCTGCACCAGCCCTGGAGTAAGGGATGGGACAGCCAGCAGCTGCCCAGGCACTGGACTCTAATGATGAATTCAAACATCTCTCTAAATGGTGCACCAGTTAACTCATCTCCTTATTCCGTGATTCACACAACCAAGGAAGTCTAACTTGGGCCACCAAAGATAGCGCCCTCCGGTGCAAAATTGAAAAACCCCAAACCACTCCCCACTTGCCCGGACCTCCATCTGTGGTACATCTGATGTAGAAACGCTCAAGCTGAAATTCTGTTCCCCAACAGTGCTTTCTACCGGGAACAACTGGTTTAATTTGTCTCTAAGTTTTAAACCCTTTATATGCCTCCCAAAGATCTGCCTGGTTAGTAAAGTAGAAAAATGAGAGGCGTTTTGTCATTATTTCTCTTATAATGTGGATGCTACTTCGGACTGGGAAAGTGAATTGGGAAGTGCATTGATTTCTGTATCTAATTTTTATTAACCTAAACAAAGCTTATCCCCACCAAAAATGTACACCAAATGCTTAGATCTCAGATTATTGGCTCGCCTGGGTGCCCGAAGCACGTGTTTACTCTGGCCTTGTGTGTAATCCTGGGCCTCTCTGCTCCAGAAGCCCAGAGAGACAGGGTTGGCCCGGCAGCCCAGGGCCTGGCGCTGAGTCCTGGGGCCTATGTGAACTGGCTGTGTGGCCCTGGGTGAATCACATGGTCGCCTCGGTCCTTAGTTTCCAGAAGATGACAAGGTTAGACAAGATAATTCTGAGATTCCTTCCAGTGTTGACAGCTGTGAAATGATGTGAACTGTGTCGTGTGGGCAGTTGTATCTTGTCCTGAATGAATAAAAGGCTTTATAAAAGCACCGTGAGTGCCCAGTGACTCAGCCCTAATGAACAGACTGTTGCAGCTCGATTTTTCTTTGCTGGTTTTCCCCTGACCTATGAAAATGCCTGACTGGGTGGGACAAGAAAGCTGGTGTCAACTGCAGAGATTTGATGCGTGATTCGTAATGAAATAGCAATTATGATCAAAGTCCTCCTTGTTAACCAGCTGGCCTGCCCAGGGTTGCCAGGAGAATCCTGTGGCCCTGTCCTTGGCACCGGTGGAATTCCTCTGGGAGAAGCAACCCCATTGCGAGTGTGCGTCTGTCCTCGGCACTCCTGGCTTCGAGTCCAAAGTCCGCATTTGACTCCTGCTTGCTTCTTGTTTCGTCTGTTTGTTTTGTTTTTTCCTGTCTGCGAAATCTTAATACAGGTGCCTCATCTCTCTTGATTGCCCAGCACAGAAGCTTCTCAGGAGACACCAGAGAGTTGACCTCTGTCTCTTTGACAAGCCCCATAGCCTGTTACTGTGAATTTTACATTTGTCAATTGTCTTGATTTGTATTAGTTTTCCATGGCTGCTGTAACAAATTATCACAAACCTAGCAGCTTAAAACCACATGAATTGGTTCTTTTACAGTTGTGTAGGTGGGAAGTTTATTTCGGTCTCACTGGGTTAAGATTGAGGTGTTGTCAGACCTGCATTTCTTTCTGGAGGGCTTTGGGAAGAATCCATTTCCTTGTCTCTTCCGGCTTCTATCATGCGCCCTCCCTCCTCCCCCTGTAGCCCTTCCTTTCCTCTTCAAGCCAGTGATGTCCCATCTCTCTGATCCTTCTTCCATAGCTTTACCTCCCTCTGACCCTAACCAGGAGAGGTTCTCTGCTTTTAAGGGTTCATGTGATTAGTTGGGCCAATCCAGAAAATCCAAGGATAATAATAATCTTTCATCTCAAATTCCATAACTTATTCACACCTGCAAAGTTCCTTTTGCCATATATGGTTCCCAGGTTCTATGGATGAGGGCATGGGTGTCTTTTAGGGGAACATTATTCTGTAGAACATTGTATTTCATGTCAGACAATTACAAATTTCTTCTCCAAGTCTAGGGTTGCCATGGATTGGGTTCACTCAGAGGCCAACGGAGTAGTTGTTAGCTAACAACTAAATGTTCCCTAAAGAGTGTCCTTGGAAGCAACAGCTGTGGGTGGGTGCCAAGGCAGGAGTGAGCAGGGCAGAAGTTGAGTTCCGGCCTCAGTCAACCCTACAGGGGACTTTGGAGTTAGAATGGCCCTCAGAGCTGTTCTGCTTAAAGCTGAGATGGTCTTACAGTAGCTAAGAAATTGTCCATTAGTAAAACTGTAGAGCCAGTATTGCACATCATATTCTTTGAATATAAAACTTATATTCTTATATTGTATATGAATGTAGTCAACCTCCAGAAAAGGGGTAAGCAAACTTTTCCTGTAAAAGGCCTGATAGTATACATTTTTTTGGCTTTGTTGGCCATGTTGTCTTCATCTCAACTCAACTCTGCACTTGTGGTGCCAGAGACAATGCATAAAATACTGTGTTTCAATAGAATTTTATTTACAAAAAACAGGTGGCCAGCTGAACTTGGTTACAGGTTACCAACTCCTGCTCTAAGAAGTCATTGGGTTGAACAGGTGCCATGGAATAAGTTAGTGGTTCTCACATTGGTGCATGCATCGCAATGACCCAGAGGACTTGTTCAAACACAGGACGCTCAACCTGATCTCCAGAGTTTTGGTTCAACAGGTTTGGGGTGGAACCCTATAGGCTGTGGTTTTAACATGCTTCCAGATAGAGCTGATGCTACTGGTGCAGGGACCATTCTTTGAGGACCACGGGCTTAGGTTATCACTCATGATTGAGAGACAATGATACTTTCTCAAAGAAAGTTTTTTAAGTTATCCTTCAATAAAACAGTAATGCACATCCATCTTCTGAATGTGAAACTAAAGTGCATACTGCCTACGTGGATTCCTTTCTTCAGGTCCCCTGCAGAGGAGGAGTCAATGCTTTCTTAAGTTGTGTAATTTGAGGAATGTCAGAATGGCTTCTCAAAATGTTTTCTATAATCTACTGAATGAATCAATGCTCAAATTTTCAGCAGGGCCAGTCCTCCAGGAATGCAAATTCTTTTTTATGAAATGCCTTTTTTATGAAATGCAAATACCCTGGATAGAGAGAAACAACTTGAAAGGGAGGAGATGAGTATGAGATTTGGGGGTGATAGACCACTTACTGGTTTAGTGGACATGGAAAGGAAAAATTTTTCCTTTCTTAGCTACAGTTTCCTAATCTGTAAAATGGGAATGATATTTATTATTTTACAGATTATTATAGAATTCAAATAAGATCTAGTGGGCTAATGCATCTAAAAGCTCTCTTCCTGTTCATATATTTATTTAAATTGGTTTTATTAATTTTTTTCCCCTTTGGGACAGGAAGGCTGGAGATGGCAGGAGTATTTTAGGGAAAGAAGGTGTTGTGTTAGTGAGGATGAGGGCAGAAGTGGAATGGACAGGAAGGTTGTTGAGGACAAACTACATATTTTATATTATCTAAAACATAATGAGTAATAATATCTAGGGTAAACTTTAAGATAAATCAGATGTATCAGTTCGGTTTTCGTGCATAACAACCTGCCAAATCACCTGGATAAAAACAACCACCATTTATTTAACTCATGATTCTGCAAACTGGCTCTTTTGGTCTTCTTTGAGCTTGGCCAATCTTGGCTGAGCTTATGAGTCTAGTCTTTGGTGGGTCAACTAGGTGCTAGCTGGTCCCAGATAGCCTCTTTCATATGATTGGTTGGCTAGAGGCTGAAGTGACGAGGTGATTGTATCCAAAGTTTTTCAACTTCCAGTAGGCTAGCAGGGTCTCTTCATGTGGTGGCAAGGTTCTTAAAACCAAGCCAGGGCAACAAGGCCTCTCGATGATTAAGCTGAGAAGTGGCCCAATATCACATATGCCTTCTATTTGTTAAAGCAAGTCACATGGCCAGATTAAAATTGTGGGGGAATAGACTCCACCCCTTAATGGGAGAGGCTAAAAAGCTTTTGAACCATATTTGAAATCTACTATACTAGGTATAAACTATTCCAACTACTTAGTCTGGTTTTATAATTTACTTCTTCAGGTTTTTGTTATTCAAATTCCAAAATTCAAATGAGCTAAGTATTGCCCAGCACATTCTAGGCAGTTCTTATTCTAATTTATAGAAAAAAGTATACAAAAACCATTAAAAGTTTACACAATTCTGAATCAGAAATATGAATGATCCCCTTAAGAGAAAAGCATTTCAGGTAATCAGAATTTTGAAGAATATGAAGAAAAAATAATTTTATTTTAGTTTTTAAAAATTTTTGGTATATGTAGAGAAAAGATACAGAAAGTTGTGCCTTAAGATGTATGGGTGAAGGAAAGGACAAATAAAATGAACCGTATATAAATATTCTTTGAGATAATTCAGAAGCCTGAAGAATAAAAACAAAACCTTAATATGAAAATAAAATAAAACTTTAGTATGGATATTTGACTTGAAACTGGTGGGTTAATCCAGAGATTTATCTCTAACGTAGATGATCTTTAGAGAATTTTCTAACTCTATGACTGTTCTCTTTGTGTTGGATCTTTACATGAAAAGATCTTTAGGAAATTGTGGCCCAGACAAACTGAATTACCTTGGGAAACCCAGTTAGTTAGTAGTAGAGTTAGGTCTAGAACCTACATCACCAAGTTGCAAATCCAAGATTTTCCCATTATTTCATACTGTTTCCATCATAGCTGCTGTGTTCAGAGGCTCCTACTTTTAGGGGATATACTCGCAGAGCTTAGAGAGTAAGTCTGTTGGAAAACTGCAAAATATTAGCCATTCCCATCAGAATGGGAAGTTGAATGGGTGAGGGTATCTCCTATTCTTCCTATTTGAAAAGGCAGCCATGTCTTTCAAGGCATTTTGGGGGATGTGTTAATAGTGCCTCTTGCCTGGCATTTGGTTGAGCATGTCTACATTACCTACTAAGTAGGTGACAACATTTTCCTTGTTGGAAAGTGCATTAGGTAATGATATTTTTCCTATGCACTCATCAACAACACTGTCCCTGTCCAAGACATGGCCATGAGTTAGCTCATGTTCTGTCTGGGGGAGGGGGTGTGCACAGTCACACCTCTCCCAGTCACCCCTTGTTGGTTTTAAGCTACTGAAACTACTCTTTGTGTTGCTGGGTGATTATTAACTATATTTGACAAAAAGAATGTTTTCCATGTTCTGGTAAGGAAATCCTCTGTCAAGATAAACAGCCCTTCCCCTCCTCTCCTCCAACTTGGGTCTTGCCAGGAAGGCCTAAATAGGTTCTCTGTAGTCATTTTCTTTTCAATATTTCACACTGGAGTTCAGTTATAAACTTGAAGCCAGAAAAATTAACTTTTGCTGAAAGACCACAGAACCCACAGACGAGAGAGCTATTTTAGGTTCAGGTGTCCAGCCCCAGACCTCTTTTAGACATTTTGTGTCTAGGGAACTGTCCTTTCTCTCTCCTCTCCTTTTCTGTCATTTTCCTATGCAATTAATTTAATAAATAGGCCTCCTTCTTGAATTTTTGTGAATATAATTTTCTACTCAAACATGCAGCTCCTCCGTTTTTCTGTTCCAAACTACTTTATGAAGAATCTGGTTTGCCAATGAGCTGAAATCTACACTTAATCCTTTATGATGCTGCTGAATGATGTTTGGAGATGACTGACTTCTCCCAACCAATTCTTTGGCCAAGATACATCTTTTTGTTACAGCAAATAGATGTTCTTGCCCCTCAGTGGGGGTGGGGGTGCCTTATGTTACTGCTGGCAGATGGGCTGTAACACCGCACACAGGCGGTGCCTCAGTGAACATGAAAACTAGTTCAGGCCCTTTATGTGAATAGGAGCTACCATTCTTGTTCCAGCTTTCTCTCCTTTCACCCTTGCACTCTTTGTAACTTCTTTTCTTCTTCCCAGTGGCCGTCGACATGAATTCTTTCTTCGAGACCCCCATCTAGAAATTGGGGCAGTGGTGAAATGGAGCGTGTGGTGGGGAAGGGGTGTAGATGGTGTTTTGCTTTTGGATTCACACGTCGGAAGAACCATCCTACCCACATATTTTTGCCTTCTGGAGAAGGCTAAATTCTCCGCTACCCTTCCTAGGCCTGCACATACTTCTATAGTTCGAATCTGACTTGGATGCTAAGGTTGCCTGTAGGAAGTGATCTGAGCCCAATCAAAAAGTGAGTTGGAAAAAAAAAAGTGAGTCTGACTTCTGGGTAAGAGGTATCCTGAAGACTTGGGGACCCAGAGTGCCTCCCCTCATGACTCTGCACATCTCAGGGGTGGAGGCTTGAGACTACAGCAGCCCAGGACTGCTGTCCCTCTTGCTATTTCCTTATTGCATCCCATTGAACCATTTTGTGTTTCTCTAAGACCTGGGAAAGCATGGAATTCCAAATTATTGTCCTGGGCTGCCCCCAGTCACACCTGAATGTGCTTGGCAAGAATAGGACACTCAGCCATTGAAAATCACTTTGAAAAAAAAAAAAAAGAAAAGAAAATCACTTTGAGTTTTCCCGGACAATAAATGGTAAGGAAATGGAACTCATAACGTTAAGACTGAGAGAGGAGAAGTGCCTACTGTCTCTCTCCCCATCACATATTTATTCTTCCATCTAACGAATGTTCACTGAGGTCTTTCTCTGCAACACGGACTGTGCTGGGTGGCCGGGCTTTGAGAGTGAGGTGCTTTCCTTTCACATAGTCTCCAATGTACACACACTCTCACACACATAGGCACACCTAATTTATTTTGATTCTTATAATTATTTGCATCTGTCCTCTACATCCCCAATATCATACTTTTAGGCCATTGTCTCATTATTCTTAGTTCTAACTTAGAAAGTTTAAATAAGTCTCTATTGTCCACCCCTCCTCCCTCTCCATCACTCTCCCTTTCCACAATGGCATCAATTTAATCTCTTGTTAGGACAGTGATGTATGCGGGGGAAAGATCATGGGGATGGGAGCAATGAGAAGTTTTAGGACCCTGGGGTTATAATCACTGCTTGTCTCAGTTACTTTATCTATAGAATACAGGGTTAGCAGGGTGGAAGGATTAGGTGACCTTTTGTTTCCCTTCCTGTATTGATTTTCAGTGATTCCATTTCCTGCCTCCCGTGCACCTCCCCTCACAGCTTTAACAACCAACTATGGCCTAGAGGACATGATGCAAACTCATTTGTTGCCTATTCATGACCCTACGAGTGAGGTCCCTTGCAGAGCCCTACCTGCCTCCTGCTCATGGAGCCTCCAGGATCGCACACTCCTGGTCTGTTGGCTTTCCCCACTTTCCTTCTTGTCTACTTGCTCATTAGGTTCTCCCTATTTACAAAGCCACATCTGTGTCTAGATCTTTCTCATCTTTCCAAGGCAATGTCTTCCAGGAAGACTTCTCTCTTCTTACTCAATTGACTGAACTGCCCTTTCTCAGTCTCACAGAGACTGAGCCTTTCATGTGATATACATACATACAAACACACATGCACACATACCTAGGCATCATGTACATGTATGATATATAGGTATGTATGTATATATCAATCACTCTGTCTGTATATATCTTATTGTAAATTCCATTCCCATGTCATTTTGTATCTAGGATGTATGACATGAAAAATATTCAAGGATGGGCATTCACAACTCTTTCTCACTTAAAAGAATTCATAGCATTTTTTTCCACCTGGAGGAAAATTCTGTATATTCTAGGTCAGCACACAAACCTTTATTTGACAGAATCTGAGTGATGGGAGAGGGGAAATATCTGCATTAGTTTATTTCAGAGAGGTATGGGTAGAAGAGAATATAGTCAATTAAGAAGATTGGAAGGTTCATTTCCTGCTGTAAAATTTAAGCTCCATGAGAGCAGGGATTTTGTGTGAGAGGTTCTCCAGTTTATCCCTGATCTTGAAATGCTGGCACACAGCAGGTGTAACTACATGTTTGCTGAAAGAATGAGTGACAACGGCCCATTCCAGGTGGGCTGTGGGTGATGGAAGGGAGAGATCTTGGAAGTTGAGGGAGACGGATGGTGCAGACGTGTGGCTGCTGTGCACGTGAGCTTGTGCATGTGAGAAAGATGGGAAAAGAGTTTAGGTTTTGCCATGAGTTATGAACAAATCCTTCCTTAGCTTTTTTTCAGATGCTAGTAAAGATTCAAAAGATTGACAAAGATTTCTTAGATGTTGGACTGATGTTTCACAGAATGAGGTATCATCCCATAATCTCTTGCAAAGGATGGGAGTCCCCAGAAGGGAGGCACAGGCCCCCACAGGAGAAGGTGCTGTGCTGAGTGGAGAAGAGGAGAGGTCCATTTCTTCATGTGCACTTTTGCCACCACAGGTGAGACCCTGGAGTGTGCAGGCTCAGCCAAGGGGAGGTGGGTCACCTTCCTCGAGGAATGAGCTAATTCCCAGGTGCTGTGTCTCATTGGCTATTTTGGATACTTCTGGTCACTGGTTCTGTTGTGGTCCAGTGCTGTTCTGTTTGGAATGAATAAACAGAGCGCCAGGAGGTACATCCACACTCTGTAGGGGTCCCTAGGAAGAAAGAGTCTCAGCAGATAAAAACTTCCTGGTCTGCAATTTGAAAAAATAAGATGTATCACAGTGGTGGTAGCTCTTTTCCTGTGTTTGGGTCAAGGAATCAGAATTTAAGATGTCAAGAATTTTTCTACAACAAAGCAGTGCTTTGAGTGTAAAAAACAGCCAGATGTACACAGGAGGGACTGCTCTCTAGATGAAAGAGAAATGTATCTTTTGGCCCTTGTTTGTTCATGCATTCATTCATTTTGCAAATTTGTACTGAGTACCCACACAGTAGGTGTTGGGGATAGAGTGATGAATAAGAGCATCCTAGACTCTGCCCCCAACCCATGAGATTATAGTCTTTTGGGTAATAGACATTAAGACCGGCAGAGCCACGTGTGATGTGTACTTTGAACAGGAAAGTAGAGGGAATGTGGGAGCCTCTAACATGACCAGCCTGAGGGGTTCTGGTAAGACACATCTGACAAAGTGACCTTTAATTTGAAGGTTGAATTTGGGAATTAGAGTTCATCAGATAAAAGAGAAGAGGGTTCCAGGAGTAGTGGCAGTAGTGTGTTCTAGCTTCAGAGGGGAGGAGTATAGTCCCTTTGAGAGTAGAAAGGTTGGTGGCAGTGGGGACAGGAAAGGAGGGTGGCTGGAAGCAAGGTATGTGTAAGTGCTCTATCCCAAAGGCACTGGGAAGCTATTGAAGGATATTGCATTGTTTAGGTGCCATGAATTCTATGACACACTGATACTAGTTTTCTATGGCTGCTGTGATAAACGACCACACGTTTGATGGTTTAAAATAACAGTTCTAGAGGTCCAAACTGGGGCCTCTGTCAAGGCGTTGACTGAGCTGTGTTCTTCTGAAAGCTCTAGGGGAGAATCCTTTATCTTGCCTTTTCCAGCTCTTAGAGGCCACCTACATTCTTTAGCTCGTGTCCTCCTCCTATTAGGATATGGACATGTTTGGGGCCTTGACTCTGCTATCCATAGATATTAAGCCTGGAGGTGACAATATCTGGTTGGTGTGTATTCCACAAGGACAGGAGCCATGGCTCTTTTGCTCACCAGTATATTTCCTGTGCTTGACACTGTGTCTGACACATGATAGGTGCTTCATAAATACTTGCTGGAAGAGTGAGGGGAAAGATATTTAAGAAGTTCCAGCTACAGAAGGAAGAATGTGTTGAATTAGGGCAAGAGTGGTTGTAGATAGACCAGCTTGAGAGTTATTTTTGTTCAGAAGATGGATCAGAGTTGCCTGGAAGAGTTGGTATCTGTGGTTGGATTTGAGAACAGTTTAGGAGGCAGTCAACACAACTTGGAGGTTGATTAAATGTGAGGATGGGTGACACGCAGTTGTGTTGCTTGGGCACGGAGGAAGGTTGTAGTACCTCTAACATCACAGGGCACCTGGAGGAACAGCAGGTTCAGATGAGATGATGAGCACAGAATGAGATGGGCTGCGTTTGAATTGCTTGAGGTTGGGGTACCTAAGTATCAACTCCTAACAAGCAGTGAGCTATATTGAGTCTGAGTCTTAAGCATGAGTTGAAGGTTGGAATTTAAGATTTGGAAGTCAAATCAGCACTGCAGAGGTGGTTCATGGAAGTCACGGACTCTGATGCGGTCATGTAGAGAAGTGTACGTGGGGAAGGAGAGAGAGCCTAGACCAAGCCCTGGAGCACAGATCACAAAATCTGTTTCTCATTCTTATATCACTGCTCTGTATGTTGAAACTCAGGCTTGGAAAGGGTCATTGTTTGTGTCAAGTGTTTTTGCCATTGTGTCGCTTTTATGAACATTTCTTATTAGGATGAACCCTGGGGGGTTGGCATGGAATATGGAAATCACGTATTTTTAGAAAACCCACTTGGAGATTGCTTGCACGGAAGTTTTTTGTGTGAGATTTGGAATTTGGGTCTAGTTAGGTGCATATTTATCAAGTTTGAGTGGAGAGTGTGATAGGCGCCTCAAAAATCTGTAATGTCCAAAGAGGCACCCCCAGGGGCTGGAGGGAGCTGGGACTGGGTCCATCCTCTCTTTCGTTCCTTGTTTACCTTCTTACCGTGAAGGCTTGGACTGAGCTGGAAGCCGGGGCCCCAGCCTGGGTATCCTGAGGGCACAGGCCCAGTGAGAGTTTGGAGACCTTGGAGTAATGGTTATGAAGGATGGAAAGAATGAGGACACTACCAGAACCTAGGGACTTCACCCTGGAAAACTAGATAGAGCCCCATCACCAAATCTAAATGGGACAAAAGAAGAGAGGGTGTTTAGGGCACTTGTACTTAAGACTATTCATTGGGAGTGGACAACCTTAGTATATCCTTACCAGGATTTTAAAAAGTTGAGAAAGGCCCAGGATACTTCAACTTTTTTGAGATCCTAAGTATAAAAAGCCCAAACCCAAACGACAATGAAAAAGGGAAGAAATGATGACACAGTGTTGCAAATATGCTGGAATATCTAAGTTTACATTTAACAAACAAATTCTTTTAAACTCTAAAACAGACCCCGCAATGCAGTATAACTGTGGTAGGCATGAAATATTTATTTATTTATTTATTTATTTATTTATTTATTTATTTATTTATGAGAGTGTGCAAGCAGTGACAATGGGCAGAGGAAGAGAGAGAATCTTAAGCAGGCTCCACACCCAGCGCTGAGCCCAATGCAGGGCTTGATCTCACGACCCTGAGATCATGAACTGAGCCAAAATCAAGAGTTGGACGCTTAGCTGCCTGAGCCACGTGGAAACTCTATTGAAAGTATTTAAAGTATTTAAATATAAAGTATTTAAATATAAAGTATTTAAAGGGTTTATAAAAGTTAATTCACTGTGTATTTTGTGGTATGGCCTTGTGACGCAACATGTGATTAGAGTTGATTGATGAATGTCATCATCTTTCAACCTTGTGTGTCATCTGTGTGTCCTATATATATCATGAAAGTCAAAAATTGAGACTCTGTGATTGTGAGGCCAAGGTCAAATGGCCCTTCAGTAATGGTTCTTAGTACACTTTATCCATTATTTAAAACCCAAATAAAGTGTTCTTCTCCTCTCTTCAATATTAATCAAGAGCCAATACCTGCCAGGAAATGGGCTGTGCCAGATATGGGGGGCACAAAGATGGATACCAGGCAGCTCTCTGCTGGAAGAGCTCACATGGCTGAGGCAGCAGCCGCAGCTCACTCTAATTCCAGGGGATTTTTCTTGCTCTTGCTATCTTCTCTTGAGTTCTGAGGATTTAAAAGTTGTCTCATTTCCTTTTGCTCCTCTTGCATTTAAATTCTCTACTACTTTTTGAACAAACCCTAATTTTTTGTTACTATTTATTTTATGTTACTATTTATTTTAAGGTGAAAATAAATTTTATTGTCACGTTAATATCTTATAAATAATTGTAAATTACAGGCAATTTTGTTGCAAAATGTAATAAGCAAGTGTCATATCTTTTGGTGTAGACTCTACAACATGCAGCCCTAAGCCTGTGTACTCAACAAAAGCTGTTTTGCTGGTTGATGCTTTTGATGTTATGGTCCCTTTTGGACTCCCACATGACAATGGTTTAAAATGACAGAAGTAGAAACTGATAACGGTCACCCAGTAGTCAATTCTGCCTGTCTTCCTTTTGGTAATGGGAACTCCACCACTTTAGGGAGTAATGGCCGCTCACCTGGAGACTACATTTCCCAGCCTCCTTTGCAGTTGGGTGTAGTGATCAGAGTCAGTTCAGGCCAATGGGATAGGAGAGAAAGCCACTCCTGTAACTTCTGGGTTTTGCCCTTAGACAGAAGCTTCTAGTTAGCTCTGAGAGCTGCTATTATGTCTACTTTTGGCACTCTGGGGCAAAAGCTTTTACCTCTCCCTGACTGCCAGGTCATGTGCACGGGTACCTATTATATCACTTACCTTACTCTGTTGTAAGAACCTTTATCTGCCAGGCTCATTGCAGAGCTCCCTGAACTCTTGGTCATGTTTGCCTTTCCAGCACTGAGTAGCAGACCATGTTCCTGCCATGTTAGACGGCCCCCTCAGTGTTTGCTAAACAGTGAGGGAACCCCCACATTGGGTTTCCTATGTCAGTTTGGGTCAATCTACAAAATGATGCAAGGAGCATAGAAAGCATCTCATTCGTGTGTGCTAGTCACTCAAACATAGCTCATAGTGGGGCGCCTGGGGGGCTCAGTCAGTTGATCGGCTGCCTTCGGCTCAGGTCATGATCCCAAGGTCCTGGGATCGAGCCCCGCATTGGGCTCCCTGCTCAGCAGGGAGCCTACTTCTCCCTCTCCCACTCCCTCTGCCTGCTGTTCCCTTGCTTGTGCTCTCTCTCTCTCACTATCTCTCTCTCACTCTTTGTCGAATAAATACATAAAATCTTTGAAAAATAGCTGATAGTAACTGCATTTCAACAACTAATACCCCGCCCCGTTCCCAACCTGTAATCTTACAGAATGCATCCATGCCTTTGTGTTTCTACCGTCCATAAAATGCCCACATACCTAGCCAACGATGACAACCTTTAATTTTCAATAAATGTCTTTTAGGGTGTTAACACAGGATTTGGCCAATTGGTTAAATGTCACTTTCAGAGAATTTGCTAACTACCTTGTGGGAAATTCAGCTTTAAAAAGAGGTTGATCAGGATGCCTGGGTGGCTCAGTCAGTTAAGTGTCTGCCTTTGGCTCAGGTCGTGATCCTAGGGTCCTGGGATTGAGTCCTGCATCAGGCTCCTTGCTCATGGGGAGCCTGCTTCTCCTTCTGCCTGCCGCTCCCCCTGCTTGTGTTCCCTCTCTCTCTCTGACAAATAAATAAATAAAATCTTAAAAAAAATAAAAAGAGGCTGATCATCCGTGTTCCTTTAAACAAAGTTGGTTGATTTGTGACTGCAAGAGGACACTTGCCTTGTGGAATTGTCGTGGCAATAATGTTTTCAAGCATCTCTGGCTAACATGACATCCCTGAGCCATGCTAGACACTGTTCGTGGCCATCAATGCCATCATCCCCTGCCTAAGCTACTCTGATATCCTCTGATTTGGGAATCCCGGGCTAGTTTTGCTTGGGCTCTGAAGATGATCTTGGAATACCCTCCATCAATTGCTATTTGTAGGGCAGGCAGGTAAACAGGAAGGCAGGGTGGAAAAAAGAGACAAGTTTATTGTACTTAAATGGTACGAGCAATAGCAAATGCTAATCACGGTGGAAAGAGATTTTATATTCCTTCCCTCCTGTGCTTTTCTATAAACAGCAAAACACGTTGAATCAATTTTTCAAACAAACTTGTAAAATCAGAAGATACAAGGACCTTTAACAGTTGGTAGCATGAATTATCAGGGGCCACAAAGAGGTTTTTAACTATTGAAACACATTGGCAGTGTGACAAGTGAGTTTTCCCCCCTTCCAAACCGTTAAAAATAGCTTTTATAAACTCTTAACTCCCTCTGATGGTGAGCTCACCATTAATCACCTTTATGACATCTTACATTTAGGCCATGGATAAATCCATGGGTCCTAATCAACCACTTTCCTGAGGAAATTGGCCAAATCCCGACTTGGGGGAGATGAATCACAACAACCCTGCTATTCAGACAAATCTCTTTTCAAGTGCCCTTAAAGCTTTTTTTCATACACCGGCGAAGACAGCCACACAGGAAACAATCATAGTTTAATCTCTTGAAAAATTTCCTTCCTGCATTGCTGCGCTTTCAGACAGGTAGTCAGAGCCAGCCAAAGAAAATTAGCAGTGGCCCCTGCCAAGAGCAGGCTGCTACTCGAGCCTCTGAGCTCCCCGCCCCTTCCTCCTCTTCCGGTCCCCAGCGTGGGGGCCTGAAATGGGGTGCTCTTCTGTCCGGTGGCGGCCCTTACTGCCATTGGGAAGGAAAGAACAAGGCGCAGAAGGGCCATTGGTGACTCATTGTATGACGAGGCATTTTTAAACTCTCTCCTCCCTCTCCTCCTGGAATTCTCAAGCTCCTGGTTGGGAGGACGCATGTTGTCTGAGGAGCACATTTGGTTCTGAGGAAGGGCAGTTTCTCTGAGATGGAATCATGACAAATGTGTGTCTGCCCTTTGCTGGTGGAAACTCACTCTGAGTGGTGAGCAATGTGGGTTGGTTCTGAGCCCCCCAAGGAGTGCTGTTGTTTTCACAAGGCTCCCGTGAATCGGAGCTGGTTCTGAGATTGGTGGGAGGGACAGGTCCTACTTTCTGTAGCTCTGCTGGCTTCATCCCCTGCCACCAGCAGTGGCCAGCACTTCACTGCAGATTTTGTTGGTGGCTCTCGTGGACGCTTTCCCTTAGGGATTAGGTCACAGGTCTCATGAAGGTCTTAGGTGGGACCTTGCCTTGAAGGAGCAGCTTCCAACCAGCAAGAAACTGTGGACAAAAAGTGAGTCCCTTCCCCGCTGAACCTTATAGGCCATCAACCTCTGGCTCAAGTCCCTGGACGGCCTATCCTCATCCGTTCTCTTGTCCCACGGGGTGCCCACCCACTGCACGCATGCCTTTGCCCGCCACACCATCTCACTCTCTTGCCCCTTGGTGCTACCTACTCACCCAACAGTCTTTTCATTTTCCCTCTTGGCTTGGCAATTTCATGAACAACCCGGACGAAATTAGTTGCATTTCCATCTCTTGTGCATTTTACCCCTCCTGTATTTGTGATTTGTAAAAACAAAAACAAAAGCAAAACCAAAAAACTTTCTCTGTATAGACCAGAAAGTTGTCTAATCTCTCAGATTAGGAGAGAGGGGGCAAAAGGATTCATTGGCCAAATTTCTGATTGGCACAAAAGAAAGTGAGCAAAATTAATGATCGTAAAAATAGTCCCTCCAGGCCACCCATAGTGTCTAGGAATTCCCTGGATCTTTTCTCACACATTTTCAGGCCAAGCAGAAAGTACTTGAAATAGGGCCGAATGGTTTTCATCTCTTTCTTCCTCCATTATTCAGGGATAACTGAAAGAGAGCTTTGTGATATTTCTGTGAGACAGATGCATCGGCCAGCTGGGAACTTTGTCTCAGCAGCCCATGTTATAAAATCGACAATCCAGGTCCCCACTCTGGCTGAGGAGGGGGCCTCGCTCACACTGTTGTGAAGGAATGTCAACAACTCAGTGGCATCTTAAGATGTTCATTGTAGAGTTATTTATAATACCAATTATTAGTGACTTGTATTTCCAGCAATAACAGGATGCTTAAATCAATGTTAGTACTGTCCATTCAATAGATACTTGTCTCAGCGATAAAAAGTCATGTTTTCAAAGAAAACTAAATTAATGGGAATATGCTTATACTATGTTCAGTGAAAAAATGTAGCACGTACTGTTTATACTATTCCATTCTAAGTATATTTATTATAGAAAAAAGGACTATTTTTGGTAAATGGAATTATGAGTGGTTTTAATTTCACTCTCGCAAATTTCATTATATCTAAAATGCTTTTAATGAAAGCAATGTTGTTTTATAACCCCAAATCCCATTGTCATTATTTCTGATTATATCACTACACTCCATTTTACTTTTTTAGAATCTTGAATCTCTCTTGAATTGTCTTCTTTTTTTTTTCCCCACGAAGTCTTTGCCCATGGAATTCTATGTAATTATTTTCTGATTTAAAAACATTTTTGGTGGGGGGGAAGTATTTTTCAAATGTATTCTGCTTGGCTACAAAACCCCAAGGACATGCAATAATTTTCTTTGGATTCCCGTTCCTTCTCCTCTGCCAGACCGTTTATTTTGGTTAATCAGAACTTGGGCTTGGGTAGGACTTACTATTTTCCCTACCTTCTGATAGATGAAGTTACCACTAAGATGAGTAAAGGATGTATTAGGTATGCTGCTGTCTAGGATCTTCTGTAGGTAAGTTCCCTATTCCTTGCATCTTGCTCCGCCTCTGAGCTAAATCAGGCCAGATTCTTCTACACTTTCCTCTGGATCTATTGACATACTCTCACCAAGACATCCCTTCTACTCATCTTTTTTTTTTTTTCCTTCTTGTCCACAATCAAATGCCTTCTACTGTTGGCTTAGTGGTTTCCTCCCACATGCCCAGACCTTGTCTCTCCATCTCTGTCCCTGAGACATGATTGGAGATCCAGTCTTCCTCTACTCTTCCCTCAACGCTGCCCATCCCTGGTGTCACATTTACCACCACACAGGGAAGTTACCTGTCTCTGTCTCCCTCTGCAGGAGCAGGGATCACTTTCTCCTTATCTGTCCAGTCCCAGTGTGTAACGTGACACCCCATTTCTCTAGGTGCTTGGAGCAATAATGTGAACTGAATTATGCTGGTTGTAATTTCCATTTCTTCAGCTGCAGGATCAGTTTATTTTAGACATTGATATGTTCCTGTTGTGATTCCTAGCACATCAGGTTCTCATGGTCTGTTGAAAGTCCTTGCACTAAAACTTCACCTTTTCTTTGTTGGCTCATCTAGCTACATTGGTTTTTAGCTGGTTAGCTGGACCTTTCCAGTTGTGTTTGTCTTCTCTGACTCTGTCAGGTCACACAAATGTAATGATATTCATACAGAATTGTACAGATATTATGTTTGATGGATTTGCCAGTTTAGTTTTAAATTCTTTTTTTTTTTTTTTAATTTTTAGAGATAGAGATAGAGAGTTGGAGGAAGAGTTAGAGATAGAGAGTTGGAGGAAGAGCAGAGGGAGAAGGAAAGGAGAAGCAGACTCTCCACTGAGTGCAAAGTCCAACTTGGGGCTTGATCCCATGACTCTGAGATGATGACCTGAGCCAAAATCAAGAGTCCGATGCTTAACCAACTGCACCACTCAGGCCCCCCTGCCTGTTTAGTTTTATTTGGAAACTTTTCTCCTTTCTCAGTTTGTCTTTGAAAGTCTTAGAAGGAAAAAGTATAGAGGAGAGGAAGGGAGAAAAAGGGAAAGAAAGGGGGCCAAAGGATTATTTCTGTATTTTGTCTTTAAAATTTTTGTACTCTACTTCAGTGAACACTGCAGTGGTTCTTAATTAAATACTGTATTTTTCCTGGAGTTTTGATACTAGGTGGAGTCTAAAGACATTGAGATACCACTTAGGCAGAGAAAAATTATGTTGACTCATACATTCTAAGGAAATGTTGGGTCGGTAATGCTATATTACAATTTGTGTAGTGGCATTACTATATAAACAACCTCTGACGTTTGTCAAAGTCAAGATCTTTGACAGATATTTTTAAGGCAACATTAAATTTTATCTTCTGGGCCAATGAAAGACTGCAAATGTCCATAAGTTGATGTTTGCTAGGAAATTTACCTAGTATACATAATTGAAAAAGAATGCTTTCAAAGACTGGCTGATGAACCAAAATAAAATTCAGAATAAACAGGACATAACTGAATGACAAAAAGGGAGGTCGTCAACCCTCAACAAGTGTATCTGCCTTATCACATTGGCTCTTCCTGGATGCCTGTAACTGTAGCCGACTAAGCCCTGATTTGTCTAACTTCACTTCATGAAACTCTTGTGTCCTAATAATCAAATAAGGTGTGGTGGGAACCAGAGTGAGATCCAGCCTGGCTGAGCCCAGACTAAGCTCTCAGCAACAGCCTCATCCAAAGCAATGCCTTGCCCAGGTCAAGGCCATGTCAATGTATTAACACTTCACTTACTTCAAGTCCAAGTTCAGATGAGTCAGAGAATGTCCATGTGCCTCTGGCCTCCACCCCATGATGCTTTTTTTTGTTTAGTTGTTGAGGGAGACCCCGGGCCAGAAGACTCCAAGGATTGCTCGTTCTTGAAGGCACAAGAAATCACAATGCAATTTCCTGGCCCCAGAAGACATGTGTGGATTTTGGCTCTCTGCGTGGGGCAAGATGAGGAGGGAGCATGGCATGCCACACTGGATAGGTGGCCAGGGACCAAAATTCTCTTGTTCTCTCTCCTTTGCCCCCACCTACCCAAGGCTTCGGTGATCTTTCCAATTGTGAGGTTAAGTGTGCACCAAGCTGCTCATTTTCCTCTGGCTCGCACAGGACACCACATTCTAGGCCTCTTTATTCTCAACCAGCTGGACATGGCCCGAGGAGAGCTCCAAGGGCCAGAAGTTAGTGAAATCACCAGAAGGGATGAGCCAGGGTCCCTGAATCCCCTTGTGGTAGGCCGCTGCTGAATGTTTGATCAGACTGTGATATGAGTGGTACATACACTTTGAGATTTAGGATTGTTTGTTACAGTAGTTAGACTGACCAATACAAGGTGGTTGCAAAAGCCACCTTCCCAATGGCCAGGCTACCTTCCTTATTCTCTGCCTCAACTTTCTCAGCTGTAAAATGGGACACTGATAATAATTACATCATAAGGATGTGGGGAGATAGAATCACAGAACAGTGCCTGGTACTCAATGAGATGTTAGCCACTACTACCATTAGGCGCCATGATTACTCTTACTAGTTGTGGAGCTTTCTTTTGGGAGGAAGGAGCCCATGACCTAAGTGGTCGCTCATTCCAAGAAAGCTTACCAGAGGCCTCAATCTTCCGAGAGGAGAACAGGTTTTCTGATGAGAACTCATGTGAAATACTAGCTAAACTAACAAAACAAGCCTTAGATCATGTTACTCAGGGATTATGTGCAAGGAACTGATACATTTCCTGTTGTTACTGAAGCTGAATGCCACCTAATGGCTCACAATGGATTTGGAAAGGAGAGATCATTTTGGGTTATAAGAAAACCACTGAAGAGTTCATGGAGAGGCAGTTAATGATTTAATCTTCCCGGCTTATTTAGAAGTGCTGATCTCACTTACTGAAAAGAACATACAGTGAACTTGGCCCTAAAATTTCATCGTGGCCATAGAATAAATTGACTTCTCAATGGGAGATTCGCTTAATGAAACTTAGGTAATGGGATTTTAAACAAAAACAAGTGGCATTTATAGTGATTCCCAACGAGTCAGTTTGAATAATTAAAACTATTTCAATTGGCTAGCAGGTAGATGTCTGAGTCCAAAGAGGGTATAAGTTAAGACATCTAGTCTGGTCATTAAAAATGTGAGCTTTGGAGTCATATTGCCTGGGTTTAGATTTGTTGGCTTACCAGCCGTGTGACCTGAGGCAACTAACTCCGTTTCTCTGGGCTTTGGTTTCCTCATTTGTAAAGTGGAAATAATCATAATACCTCTCTTATAAGGTTATGATGATTAGATGAGTTAATACATATAAAAGGCTTAGGAAAGAATGATACTAATTTTTATTATTTGTCATCATTATTAACAGAAAATATTTTTTAGTATCTTGGCCTGGAACACAGGAGTTTTAGAACATTGACCTTCTATCTTAAGGAGCTCCCCCTAGGGATTTAGCATAGAACTGCACTTGCCTGATTTAATGGACATTTCAGCAGCAGCAGGAGGGAGAGGGTTCAGAGCCAAGATGGTGATACACATTGTTTGCACCAGGATGCTCTTTTTCATACTTTTCGTTTGATGATATTTTTGAGCTAACCCGAATGCTTTTGAACGCTGTTATCTGATGAGGAGGACTGGAGAGATAAGAATGAGCCTAGTGGACAACAGTGCAAAGAGCATTTATGGCTTCAACCCATCTCTGAAGATGAAGATGGCATCTTCCCATTTCGTGGAGAACTATTTTCCAGGAAATTAACTTTTAATTTCGTCTTCCCTTTTGTCTCTCGACTTTTCAACTCTTCTTTTTTAAACCATATGACTTCTATTATTTAAACTTTTTGCTTGGAAATAATTGCAGACTTACAGGAAAATTGCAATAAGAACATTTACAAAGAACAACACATACCTTTACCCAGATTCACCTGTTGTGAACATTTTATTGGGTTTGCTCTACCATACGTCCTCTCTCTTTCCATATATATGTGCACATAATATTTTTTTCTGAACACTTGTAAGTTGCATATATCATGGCCTGTCATCCCTGAATACTTAGTGTTTATTTCCTAAGAACAAGGATAATTATTCTCTTATATAACTACAACACACTTATCAGCTTTAGTAAATTTAATGTCAGTATAATACATTTATCTAATCTGCTATCCATAATAGTCCTTATAACATTTTTTCCTTCAATACAGGATCCATCCTAAGGTTCATTAGTTGTACATCTTTTTAGTCTCCAGAAGGTTTATTTTTAAAAAGACAGAACACTTTTAAGCACTAAGAGGTTAATCTTACTTTATTGGTATTAATAACAAAGACGAACCAACTTGATCTATTTATGATACTTGATACTATAATAAAAAAGAAATAAAATGTTCATCTCTTAGAATGGTTTACTTTTTGCATGCCATTTAGAGGTAAGTGGTTAATTTTTCTAACTTATCTCATGGTTCCATTCTGGGGCTTCTGTTCCCATAAACTTCTTAAGGATAAGCACTCTCTGCCTTCCTCAAGTTTAATTCGATAAATGTATGGACATCGACAAAATGAAATTCCAGGGAAATCTCTCAGTAAATAGTTGGGAAATGCATCTTTTTGTAATTCAAATAGAATCTGTACTTTTTCAGGTTCAAGTTTAATCAGACAAATGCAACATATTTTTATACAAGAAAAGTTCTATTAATATTTTTAAGTGCCTCTCAAGTTTCTGGGACAGTGAACACAGTACAGGGGGGAAATGAACCAACTCATAGAACCTTGTCCAATGACTTCAACAAAAAAATGAGAAATAGCCTTCAGATTTGAAGTTCTACTTTTCATTAGTTTGGGTGATTACATTTTTGGCCATTTCTTCTGCTCGTATTAACAGACCCCTGTAGGCAGGATCAGTGGCTTTTTAGAGTCAGCTTCCTACATGTCTTTAAGGATTCCATGAAAAGAAAGATGTGTGTGCGTGTGTGTGTGGGGGAGGTGCTGGGCTCTGGAAAGAAAGGTTAATGGATAGATGGGAGATGGCAGAGGGCAAAGAAGGGGTTTCCTTTGCAATCTTTCAAAGTTTAAATGTTCCTGGAAGTCATTATCAGGTAATTATTTATGCAAAAGTAGAGCTACAAGAGGACCAAAACAAATAGAAGGCCATGTGGAGAGGGAGCTGCTTGGCTCCTTTTTCAGATTGAGTGGAGTGAATAATCGGTTGAGTACTCTGGCAGAAAATGTGTTTCTGAGAATAATGAAAAAGAAAAACACCAGGGAAACTGGTATTTGAATTTTGGATCAAGATGAGAATAATGTGAGCAATAAGGAAAGTTCTGGAACCTCAAGTCTAAGGGAGTAAAGAGTGAAAATGAAATTCTAGTCTAGGTGAAGAAAGAGTGACTATTGACCAGTGGCTAGTGGGTGGGAAGGAGGCAAGGATGGAACAGAGGGAGCTGAAGCATTAACATTTTTTGGTTTAGTGAAAATGCTGAGGTGTTCTAATTCTCTAGCTATAGAATTTAGTTCACTGGGGTCGAATGTGGATGAATTCCTGTCTTTTAGTGCATAAACTCACTTCTATCAGGAAGGATTGGGAGCCCGTATTTACTCCTTGAGAGCAGCCATTTTGTGTGCACAGAAGAGCCCAACTCATGGACAATGGAGACCTTAAATATTTGCCTCAGATGAGGCCACAAAGGAAGGCAGGCTATTATAAGTTCTCTCACCTCCATTTCATGGGCTCACGGGCTGTTTGGTGTGAGAATATCCTAAGTATGCTCTTTCAACAGCTTCTCAACCAGCAACTCTTGGCAGCTATTTCTTGCTGTGGAAGTTAAGCATGACACTGAATAAATTAAACAAGTGAGGCCTAAATAGAGCTGTTCAATTGTCTTTTCTGTGTGACTTGTACAAATTAGTCTGATTATTTTATAGACTGACTCTAAAAGGAATAAGGATCTGGAATACAGTCCAAGTTTTTCTTAATAGGTAATAGAAATGGGATTAAAGATTAAACTCTAAATGGTTTTGGTCAACATCGAAGACTTAGATACCACACAACCGGTGATGTTTAGTGATCCCTGGCATTTTTTCAGTGTGTATGTGGGAGGGAACAATGAGTAAGATAAAGATAAATAAACTCTACCTGTCATATGATAGCTGATACCATCCATCCATTTCCAGAACAGCAACTTTTATGTCTTGATTTAAATAATCCATGAAAGAGAAGAGGGTGTAGTTCCTTCAAAGGCAGGTGCAGTGGGCCTTTCTCTGTCCAGCAAGTATTTTTCCTGTTGTGACTCACAGGTTGATGACAGTGGTGAAACTTCCTTAGTTTCATAAAATATAGTTTGATGTTTAGATAATCACGCTTGTTGTTTTTGACCTTTTTCCTTAGAATTTTTGTATAACAAGTAGTGGATATAGCAAATAAAAGTTAAATTATATTAGCTGTGGTGTCGACCAACACATAAGGATAAATTACACATGCATACATATATTTAGCTCTATAAAATTGACATTCTTTAGGGACAAGTGGACAAATATTTCTAATTTCGTGATAATCAAATTAAAATATACACAGGCATATTGCATTTCTACTTATCAAACAATAACGTAACCCCACAATTCCAATAAAATATGTTGTGAACGATAACCACTATATTAAAATACTCAGCAGACTAATTTGTAGAGTAGTCATCAATAGAAGTCATTATACCATCGTGTGCAGGTGGTGTGCTTTATTCTGGAATTTGGGCTTCAGGTTAAGGATGAAGGAATCAGAAAGATCTCAGAGGGTGTAATAGCCGAGCAAGCCTGTAAATAGCTTTTCCTCCAATGAGTAATGGGGAAGGGGTGTTGTATAGGGTGTGAGAATGTTGGGGGAAGATCTTCCTGCTGGGAGCACATGTGCAAAGGCTGGTGGGTATGGAGAGCTATGAGCAGTCCACTATTGCTGTAAATAGCATTCTGCAGAGGCCAGATCTTGGAAAGCCTTCTATGCCACCCTAAGAGATGCAAAACAGCTTCTGCTGTTATTCTAATACCTTCTGTTTATGGAGCTGAGCAGAGAGCTGAGTCTCTGGTGTGGATGATGAGCTAGAGAGCCAGCTGAGAGGCAACACTGAGAGCGTGGGTCCGGTGCCCCCCTCCACCCCTACCCCGGGCCATCTGTCTAGCCCTGGATGTCTTCATGAGTTTATGGTGTAGACAACAGAGAGTTGGGAAGGGGTTTCAGACAATCCACAGGTTCAGGTTAAAAGGTGGTCTGGGCCCTGTGGTCCCATTTCTAGTTGTGCACTGGAGAGGGAACGATAGGCTTGGAGAGGAGAGGACAGATTCAGGGGACTTTAGGTCAGCTCTTCAGCAGAATTTGGATCTGACATGGAGATGGCAGGGGATGGTGGAAAGGGAGAAGTCCAGGATAACTTCCAAATCCCTGCCTGATTTCACCTGCAGAGGGGGCAAGGAAGTTGGCCTTGGTGGTGACATTTGCCTCTTGGACACCTAAGTGCCTCTGATACACCTTGAAGGCAATTCAGTCTGGAACTCGTGGAGTGGTCTGAGCTAAACAGATGGATTCAGGGGCAGCTGGTCCTCCAGTTCTTAGTGCTTCATTTTAGCTCGCTTTCTAGCTCAAGATTCTATGAGTGGAAGATATTAGAGTAACAACAGAAGCTCACTCCCTATCTTATCTACCGGGGTCACAGGAAACCTCGCGATCTTTTCCATAAGGCAGAACCAAAGGTGTGAGGTGAGAAATGGGTTTGGGGTGGGGGAAGGGACTATTTACTCACTTAGGAGCACGTCAACCAAAAGTGGTACCCTAGGGGTAGGAATTAAGATTGTGTTTGTCAAGCCGAGCTGAGCTTTCTATATAAAAATGGAGGGCCCTTGGCCTCAAAATAACACCTGTTATAGGCAAGGAGCATTTGTGAGCTTGGAAGGAATGATTTTGATTTAATATACACATAGAGAATTAGGATTTAATCGTATTTGTAGTGTTATAATTTATTATACTCATAGTGCCACCGGGAGTGAGAGGAACTCCTGTTCTTAGCGTGCGGCACGAAACTACCCCAAATCAGAGGCAGCTCATGGAGGCTGACCCCCCAAAGTCGGCATTACTGCACCTATTGTAGTGCAGGTAGGTCAGGGAGGTTCCTAAACTGGATGAGGAGCACCATGACCATTGACTGGCAATATTCTGGAGGCCTGAAGATGCTGTTAGGTGAAGTAGGACAGAGCTAGCTCTGTGGGGTGATTGCAAAGCGTCCCTGGAAAGGTGGGGAAGGGGAGGGAGCTGGTGGCTTTGAAACAGAGCTACGGATGGGGGAGGGCAGGGGGGAAGGGGGATGGATAACATTCACGTTCAGAGGAAAGTGTCAGGGAGTCCTGGGCCCCGAAGAGGAAAAGGGAATTGGGTTGGTGCTGATTTCATAGAAGGAGGCAACAGAACAGGAAAAGAGACCCAACCACCCCCAGTAAGCAGGGTTGGACATTCCTGAAAGGTGAGAGGTGAGAAACCTGGTGGGCCCTCATCTGAATATCTGATGGATGAGCCACGGTAGAAATACGTGAGGTGGGTTTTTTGTTTTGTTTTGTTTTAAGATACAGAGGAAGCTCATTGAGATTGTAGATCAGGGACAGAAAACGCAGAGCATGTTTACTTTCTCCTCAGGCAGGAAAAGAAGAAAGAAAACTGCATTGGCCTTAGGATTTGCATACGTTTGTTTAAAAAAGTGACAAAGTGGCCTCTGGAAAGAAACCCTGGAGATGCAGCAATTGAAAGTGGGGTGATGGGGGGTGCTGAGTATTTAAGGGCACCAGGGACAAGTGAGAGAGAAGACTGGCTTTGCCCCAGGATGGAGGACAGCAAGTTACGGGTCTGGGGACAAGTTGGTTAAACCCAACCATTTTTATGGAAAAGGAGGAAGTAGAGAAAGTGGGGTCTTCAAAAATAATAAAAAAGCAGGAGCCCAGGGAGTGAAAGAAAAGGCCACGATTCAATGTAAAGTGAGCTAAGAAGCCTGGGTTTGAATCCGGATTCGATTGTTTCCATCTGTGTCCCCCAGGCAAGAACCAGCCTCCCCAAGCCGAGTTGTCAGGTTTCTCCTTTTGAAAACAGGGCCTAACTCACCTTCTCTGAAGGGTTATTGAGCAAATTAAACAACCCAATTTCTCCTTTCTATTTTTATTTTTTCTCTTACGTGGGACCTGTCTGGAGGTTCATGGAGACAGTGTGGTGGCGGGCAGCAGGAAGGATGCGAGGCATGGGCATGGGACATACGTGGCGGAGGAGCCTCCAAGCTCATCTGGATGGATAGGAAAAGTTAGAGAGCTCTCTTGGGCCACAGTTATAGGGGTTGGAGTTGGGAACACACACAGCCCCGGAGGAAACACTTGGCTTACCGTCTTCCTACCTCCGCTGGGGTTCTGACATTTCAGCTGGTCCAAACGCAGCAAAAATCCACGAAGCCTGTTCTGAATCCACCCGAAGTCTCTGTGCGTGGGGTGTCCTTCTCTCGCCTTCCCATGCGAGGTACGGCTATTAATTACACTAAGTGACAAAGATTCTCCTTGTTGCTTGATGGACACAAGGATGAATCTTTGTTACTGACTGCAAATAATAGAAGTCTGGTGCTGATAAAGAGTCAGGCCAGGAAAACACATTCGGAGACGTGCAGGGGGCATATGGCACCTTCTTCTGAATCAACCCAAGAGGCTGCAGGAAAACAGAGTGGGTATTCTTTGGTCAAGTTCCTCCTATGGAAATATAGCCTGCGCCCTTTTCTGCTTGTTCAGTTCTGGCACTGGAACAACCTGTCTCTTTACATTAGCTCAGTTCTGTAGAGAAACGGTCATTTAGAAGGAAATACTTGGAAAATCCAGGCACCCGTCCATTTTTAAAGTCACAACTGAATGATCGCTTTCTTATTGTGCTACACGGGGCTGGAAAAATCATTCCTTTCTGTACATATTTTTCTTTTTTGCTTTGTGTTTTCCTTCTGCTTAAAACACACATATGTGCCAGAAATGAAAACATTTTCAAAGGGCAAGTTTCAAGGACAACTAAAAATAGGACCTGTTGCCAAATATACATTTCCCCCGTATGTAAATGACTGGAAAGGAGCACAATGAAAAGCATATGCTATTCAAATTTTCTTTAGGGAAAAAAAAAAAAATAGCTGGAGGATTTGACTTCTGGCCCTGAAACTCTTTAAACTAGTAGTTTGCACTTAAATTTTATCCTACGTCTTCAGACATGATCCTTTGCATAGTTTACGTCTATCTTTTCATGAACATTGAAAAAAAAAAAAACCCACTACTAAGAACAATTTCATTCTCCAAATGGGAAAATTTTATTTCATTGCATCAGTCTGTGGCTTGACATGAAACATTCAAGTCATTATCGAGCCTGAGAAAGGTATAAAACCAGAACATCTCGGCTGCCAGCAGCCACATCACAGACCCAAGGAAGAACCAATGAGTTGAGAAATAAGTGCAGATTTATTAAGAGAAAACCTTTGGTTTCTTGTCTTCCATGGTCTGCAACCCAGAACTACCTCAAATTCTTTCTGGGGGATAGAGAAAGGATAGAACGAAATACATTAATTAAAATCAAAGACGTCAACGGTGAGAGGGATTTGCTTGGGATTCAGGGGTGTCACCCTGTGTGAATGAATTGCCCTCTGTGCTGAAAGCTGTGCCTTGTAACTTAGCAGAATCAACATTCATTACGAAAAATCCCACTGGTGAGCCAGTCTCTCGAATGCCTTGTTTATTGTCTGGAAAAAAAAAAGGTTTGATCAACAATGAGTCACACTCACGATTGTCCTATATTGTGGTATAGTAGAGTCACAAACTTGAGTCGCAGTCTCCTTCGAGAGGGGGCTCCCACGGGGTTGGGGTCCGCTGAGCTCCCTGGAGCCCTCGTCTCCCTCTGGCAGAGCTGCGGAGGCAGCGCTGGCCCGCACACTGCGACTGCAGGTCTGGACCTCCGCCCTTGGAACTATCTCGCTTTCCTAGCGCTGGTTACATTTTGCCTTCCATATCTTAATATTTCCATGATAGAACATGGAAAAAGAAACCGAGAAAAGGTTTCACCTTTGCGATGAAGAAGTTATGACCTTTGCTCGCATTTGCCAGAGAAAGTGGCTTACAGCACCAATTAACATGAATTATTAACTCCCAGATTAATAATTTATTAGAAGCCTAGCGGCCCGAGGCACTGCCAGATCACACTATTGAAAGAAAAACGAAGAAAACAGCATAGCCCTCATTATAACCATTCGTCGACGGTGCTTGGAATAAGTAATGGCATTTACACTTTCTAAAGGATGTTTAAAATGTCCCCTTAATACCACATCGGCTGCACAGCCAGATGAATTAACTAATAATTCCTATAATGACTTGTGTGATGTTGATTTAAGAAAAAATTAACAAGTGCTCACATACCCCTTCCTTTGTGTCCACTTCTCTTTGAAGCAGCTGGACACCTGCTGTATCATCGACAGGTGCCTGAGGCTGTGCCCAGGGCCACACAGACACGTGGGGACGGGGCGTATTCGCTTGTCACGGCTGCCCTGACAAAGTACCACACACTGCGGGCGCTTAAATCCCCAAAACGTATTCTCTCTCATTTTTGGAGGCCAGAAGTCTGAGATCAGGTTGGTCGGTCCCTTCTAAGGGCCATGAAGGAGAACCTGCTCCAGGCCTCTCCCCGAGCTTCTGGGGGTTTCTGGCAAGGTCTGGAAGGGGGTTCCTTGGGTTCTGGAGGCATCACCCTGATCACTGCCTGGATCTTCACAAAGCGTCTTCCCCGTGTGCGTGTCTGTGTCCACATTTCCCGTTGTCCTAAGGTCGGAAGTCAGGTTGGGTTGGGGGCCCACCCTAGTGACCTCGTTTTAACTTGATTACCTCTGTAAAGACCTGGGCTCTAAGTAAGGGCACGTGCTGAGGTGTGGTGTTGGAGGATTAGGACTCCGACTTGGGAATTTTGGGGGAGAAGCGGGGGAGTGAACATAATTCACTGAAACTGGGAAGTCTGGCCTGGGTCTGTGCTCTTCACCATCAGGCTAGGCCACCTCTCATTTGTTGGTCTTTTTGAATACAAAAAGCTCATGAAGGCAAACTCAACTTAGAGCATCTGATTGAGTCCTATCCAAGAATTGTCCTCAACACAGTGGCTCTTGGGGACAGTGTCTCTGTGAGCTCAAGCAGGGATCTGGCTAATTTAGGGGAGCAGACTGGTTCATAGCTGTAGGCTCTCTAAATTCCCTTCAAGGCCCAAGCCCACTGTATTTTGAAATCTAAAAGATCTTCCAGCTCTTTCTGTTTGACTCTGGAGTACATGTTTGGTTTTTTTTTTTTTTAATTAATTTAATTTTATTTTTTCAGTGTTCCAAGATTCATTGTTCATGCACCACACCCAATGCTCCATGCAATCCGTACCCTCCTTAATACCCACTACCAGGCTCGCCCAACCCCCCCCTCAGTTTGTTGTTTTCTTAAATCACATTTTAAAGGCATTTTAGGAGGGAGAAACCTAATTACTTCCTTTTTTCCCTTCCAAATTCCTGTTCTTAGAGCCACAATTAGGTAATACAGCACCACTCTACCTTGCAAATCGACCTGACCTCATCATCTCTTGAAATGGAAAGAGAGAAACCAAAGGACCCCCGGTTCTTATTCTTTGGCCTTCTTCTTTTTTTTTTTTTTTAAAGATTTTATTTATTTATTTGACAGAGATCACAAGTAGGCAGAGAGGCAGGCAGAGAGAGAGGGGAAAGCAGGCTCCCCGCTGAGCAGAGAGCCCGATGCGGGGCTCGATCCCAGGAACCTGAGATCATGACCTGAGCCGAAGGCAGAGGCCCCAACCCACTGAGCCACCCAGGTGCCCCTTATTCTTTGGCCTTCTGACTTGGCAAGGAAGCAAAGCTTGAAAATCCCTGTTCTCTAATGGAGGAGGGAAAAGGAAAAAAAAAAAAAAAAAAAGGGCAAGGAAAAGGAGAATCAGGAAAAGGAAAGGAGCAGAGAAAGGAATTTTGCAAATAAAAGTAATAATTGGGCATGGGATTTAGAAAATTATGCTTTGCTTCATCCAATGTCAATTGTCAAAGGTGAAATGTGAGAGCTCACCCACGGTTATTCCACTGGTGAGACCCAGTGTGGGGATTTGCACGGGCCACTTCTTATCACCTTGTCCCACTCTCTGCCGAGCTCACCCCAGGGCTGTCTGGGAGATTCATTGCAAAGATCAGATTCCCAAGAACGTATGCTACATTTGGCACCCAACCTCAATATTTTTAGGATTTTCTCCTTTCCTTTTTTTTGTTTCTCTGTGCGTGCAGACTTACTAGCATTTTAGTGCCGTTTACGTGTCAGACCACTTCCTTGTTTTTCTTTCTCTTGAAGCAAAGAAGGTCATCAAAGTCATGCATGAGCATGCCAGGTAGATTATAGAAATTCGTTCCTATTTTGCTTGAATGAATTGTCCACCTCTTTTGGTGTGTTTACAGACGTGCTCCCTTCTGAAGGCAGAAGTCATGGAGTCGTTTCTCAGGTGACTCTGAATGAGGCACAGAGAGGTCGTTTCGGAGGGCACAGTGAGTCCAGGAAGGTCAGTGCTTTGTGTCTTTGCGCTTCTAATAGAGGGTCATCAGATCTGTTTAGGAATTTTTTAAAAAAATATTTTATTTATTTATTTGACACAGAGAGAGAGATCACAAGCAGGCAGAGAGAGAGAGGAGGAAGCAGGCTCCCCGCTGAGCAGGGAGACCGATGCAGGGCTCGATCCCAGGATCCTGAGATCATGACCTGAGCCGAAGGCAGAGGCTTAACCCACTGAGCCACCCAGGAGCCCTGTTTAGGAATTTTTGATTCTTGCCTTGAAACAGTTGCCCTAGAAGTTTGACCGGGTGCCTATGTCCCTCCCTCTCTTGGGAGCCACTCTTCTTTGGGACTCTCCCGCACAACTGGTCATTGATATACCATCTAGCAGACTGATAGATTGCAAAAATGGCCATGCTCTTCGGTGGTTCCATGTATCTGTGTTCACTGTAAGGTGGTTTTGCAACTGTCTCATCAGAGCGGGGAGTCAGTGTGTTTCCCCGACGTTTGAATCTGGGCTGTCCTGGGCCTTGAACCTCACTGTCCCTTTCTCCATGCTTGGAGGAGCCATGCCAACAGCCATTGTGTGTAATCTCCCGGGGTCCTTGCTGAAGAAGTTTAAATGAACTCTAAGCAAGGCCAGTCTGCTCTGCTAAGGTGAGGGCCCTGGCTGGGAATGAATGGGACTCTGGCCCCTGGGTGCAGGGCAGTGACTAGGAAGAGGTGAAGGAGGAGCCCAGGGTGTGGATTAAGGAAGCAATCACTCTGAGGTCCATGCAAGGACAGGGGTGAGTGACTTCTGAAAGTCTGTACCTATTTGATGTTCTCGAAAGTCTTGAATCTCCAGATTCCCCTGTACCTGCTGAATCTACAGAAGCAGCCCACACCTCCTATTAAGAGCTAGTACTTCCTTCACGCCTGGAGGCAATGCAGAGACCTCTCCCCTCCTGGCCCCAAGACCTATAACTAGGGTTTCATCATGGCATGCCCCAGCCGAGGATGGGACAGCCCTGACAACTGAAGGGATGAGCTGCAAGGAACCAGCAGGACCTGGGAGCATCTGTGGGCCTCGTTCCCAGGGCTCTGGGGTCATGGAGCTTGGGATATAAGGTTGGATAAGAGAGAGTTTATTGATTTGGGAGCACTTTTCCAAAATCAAGGACTGCAGCATGATGTGTAAGCTTGCATAAAGGACACCCAGGCAGTTGGTTCCAGTCCCTCCGGAAAGCTGATTGGTGACCGGACTGGGGTGAGGATCCATGGAACAAGGAATTTTGATTCCTTGCACTGGGAGAGCAGAAAGTCTATAATTAAGACTTTAAATCTGATACTTTTACCCCATCCCTGGTGCTTGCTCTACTCACTAATATCAAGAACTTGTTTACTGGCCGTATAAGCAGATGATATCCTTGCAAGTGGTATCCGTACATATTTTCTTGTTCCCTGACTCTTCCTTCAAGATTTATCCCACTAAACTCTGACCCTGCCTTCACTCAAGTCCTCTTTCTGTTCAAAAACCCAGTGGACATTTTTCAGTCCTTATGCAATGACATAAAAGCCTTATTTGCATAACACCTGTCACTGGAAGTCTTCATAGAAAGGAATTTGTCTTTGCTTGGTCTACATGGCAAAAGAATGCCATTCCCCTGCCTTTCGCCTCCCAAAGATATCCACAACCGATCCCAGAACCCGTGACTCTGTTATATTACACGGCAAGGGGGAATGAAGTTTGCAAATGGAATCAAGTTTGTTAATCAGCTGGCCTGGAGGTGGGAAGATTTTTCTGGATTATGTGAGTGGGCCTAATGTCATCACATAGGTCCTTATAAGTAGAAGAAGGAGGTTGGAAAGAGAGATTTGAAAATGCTTAGTTTTGTCTTTGAAGATAGACGAAGAGGCAACAAGCCAAAGAATACAGGCAGTCACGAGAAGCTGGAAAAAGCAAGAAAACAGATTCTTTCCTAGAGCTTCCAGAAGGAATGCCACATTGCCCACCTTTTAGCCCAGTGAGACCCATTTCAGACTTCTGGCATCCAAAGTGATAAGATAATATATTTGTGTTGTTTTAAGTCACTGGGTTTGTAAAAGGCAGCCATGGGAAATTAATGTGCTGGGGAAAACACTTTGAGACACAGCTTGGAGCATCAGGTAAGGCCGCCTGGTAAATTTGCACAGGCCAGAAGGAGAAGACTCTGGGGAGAAGGGAAGAAGAGGAAGGGGAGGAGGTCAGCATCTGGTCCTGTGGCGGGGGAGAGAGGGCCGGAGCTGCTGGCCACTTCAGTCCTGATGCTGTCCACTGTCCTTCGGTACCCTCCTTTTCTCCTTGGCGTCACATCACACCACACCTGCAGGAGGACACGTCATTTCAGTATTTGGCCAGGCAAAGCTGTCAGAGCCACTGGTAAATCCAGGAGTCTTCTTGGGCCCTCCGCAGTCTCATCAGAACGACCCACCTCTGAGCGCCCAAGGAGCCCCCATCATGGCATCTGTGCTGGATTCCTGCTGTCCCTGACTTCCACGCTGCCCTATGAGCTCCTGGAGATGGGTCTTCATCAGTTAGCCTCCAGACTGCTGCACGGCGCCTGCCCGTGGAGATGCTGGGGAATTCTTTGTCTAATGAATGAATGAATGAATGAATGAACAATGAAATAAATCTGAGTTTAACTTTGAAAACTTCCCATTCTCATGATCAAAGCCTGTTATGGGAGAGCCTCTTCTGAAGCCCAGCACCTGTCTGCACAGGCCTGCCCCTGATGGTCCTGAGGGTGCCACCCTGGAGCGTAGCTTCTACCAAAGTGAGGGCATCTTTGCAGGCAACTCTGCAGATCTTCTGTGGCATAGGGCTGGGGCCAGGCTGGGAAACCGTGGGCTACACACGAGGAAATCTGGTGCTGCTGCTAGTCACTTTTTACCCAAACCCAACCTCTAGAACTTGGGACAACTTAGTTGAGCTGTGTTATGGGTTGAATTGAGTGCCCTGAAATTCATACATTAAATCCTAACCTTAGGACCTCAGAATGTGACCTTATTTGGCGAGTGAGTCCTTACAGAGATGATCAAGTTCAAGTCACATCTTTAGGATGGCTCTGATCCAATGGGAGCTGTGCCCTTATTCAAAGGGAAATTTGGACATAGAGACAGATGTGTATAGAAGGAAGTTACCTAGATACACAGGGAGAAGACGGCCATCCACAAGCCAAGGAGAGAGGCCTGGAACAGATCCTTCTCTCGAGGCCCTCAGAAGGAGCTGACCCTGCTGACACCTCGAGTTTGGATTTCTGGCCTCCAGAAGGGTGAGACAATACATTCTTGCTGTTTCAGCCACCCAGCCGGTGGTACTGTGTTATGGCTGCCGTAGCAACCTGAATGTATGTTTTTCCCTTCCAGGAACTTGTGCTCATTCCTACGGAAATGCTGAGCGCTCTCAATCACAAACCCTGAATGACAAGCCTTGTCATCCCCTTCCTGTTCATCATTAAGGTTTAGAATCAAAGATCCCACCTTTGCTGGCTGTGTTTATAGTGCCCAGGCCAAGAAGAACATGTGAAAATACAGCAGTCCCGCCCCAGGGCTGGGACGTGGAAGGAGGTCAGCCAAGAGCAACCTATTACGATGTCGACCTTCTGCAAGAAGAATTAAAGGCGTGTAATCTCGTTTGTTCCCAAGACAAGTAATGATTATAGGGCCTCAACTTCTGGAAAGTAAGATGCTTCTGCGGGTATCTACAAGGATAAACAAAGTTAAGGAACGGGTTATAAATGGGGCCTGTGCTTGGGGACCGTGACTCAGTGACACGGGTTGTGTCTCTAACTAGATTCCCTGGCTCTGCCCTCCCCCTTTGTGTGACTTCGCTTCTTCCCAGCATTGCTCTGCCTCGATGGCTCCGAAAAGCAAAGCCTAGGAAAGAAAGTGAAGAGATATTCTCTTCTTTGTTACCGATACGTTTTGGGAAGGCATTTCTTAATGAAAGAAAGTTTACAAAATGCTTGCTTCAGTGTTTGCAAATGATGATTTCTCCCCTCTGGGGCATGTTTTCATTTATTTACGAGCGTCCTTTACTGATGCCTGATGCTGCCCTGACCTAGGGAGCTTGACCTTCAGGTGACTTTCAGAGTTGCCATCTGACTGTGACCCTTGTTTAGGGAGAGTCGTTCAGTTCCAAGTGTCACAGGGAAGTCCGTCTTCACTCAGGAACGCCCCCTGTTCCTCTCCTTGGATCCGTCCCTGGGGGTCGAACAACGCTTAGTTAAGGCTAGAGACAGTAATGTTACTGGGAAATACTGCGTCATAAATGCTAAGATCAGGAGGCCAGTCCTGCCTTCACTGAAGGTGTCTTAGGCCTTCTGCGTATGACTGTGGGGATCACAGGGTGGGGCGGAAAGAAAGGTGGAAATGAGATCCAAGTGTATGTATTGGGCAGGGGTGGAAGGCACATGCTCTGGTCACTTCGCAGGGAGCACGGATCACAGGCAGGGTGTCCCAGGGTCCCAGACAAGAGAAATCACACTGCAGAACAATGGCCTGAGGGGAAATAAGTTAAAAATGAATAGTTGGTTGGCCCCACGGGGAAGGAGCCAGGCAGCCAGTGCTAGGATCCATGCTTTTCCAAAGCCCCGAGTTTAGGCTCAACTGTGCAGGTGATAACATAGTGAGGTCTGATCAAGGCGGAGCTTCTACTCCTCGTCCCGTCCCTTAAACCGGGAAGCCGGTTTACCCTGATATGTTCAGAATGATAAAATACACATTTCTGAGTGGCATGACGTTTGGGGAGGGACTCAAGCAGGGAGGGTGAACATAGATTTTTGCCTGACACTCTCAGATGGGCGGCTCCATGCAGGAGTCGATCTGTGCGTGTAGGGATATCGGACAGATATGCTAATGATGGGACTGGCAGGAGGCGGGGCTGACTCACAGGGAGAGGGCTCCTCTGGGACTCTGCAGGCTCCGCCTGTTTCCCTGGCTTGTTCATTCATTCACTCTAGAGTGTTGGAAAAGTCACCAAACCTCTCTGTTTTCATTTTACTCGTCTGTAAATAAGGAAATAATAATGTTCACTCCACTTGTCTCCCAGCAGAAATACGAACATCAAACTTGGATATTTGTTTTTTTAGGATTTTATTTATTTATTTGACAGAGAGATCACAAGTAGAGAGGCAGGCGGGGGGCGGGGGGGAAGGGGGAGGCAGGCTCCCTGCTGAGCAGAGAGCCCGATGTGGGGCTCGATCCCAGGACCCTGAGATCATGACCTGAGCAGAAGGCAGAGGCTTTAACCCACTGAGCCACCCAGGTGCCCCGGATATTTGGTTTTAAAAAAGTGTTTTGGAGCTGTAGAAGAAAGGAAGGAGGATGGAGGGTAGGGAAAGAGCAAATGGAAGGAAGGAGAGGAAGCAAGGAGGGGGAAGGGTGTCTTTGTCTGGACTGCTTTAACAAAGATGCTTATAAGCTTATAAATATAATTAGGTTGCTTGTAAATAAGAGTTTCTCACATTTCTGGAGGCTGGGAAGTCCATAGTCACAGTGCCCTCAGATTTGTGGTCTGGCAAGGGCCTGCTTTCTAGATGGCCGTCATTTCTCTATAACTTCACATGGTGGAAGGGGGTAACCCACTCTCTGGGGTCTCTAGTAGGGGCACTAATCCCATTCACGTGGGCCCCACCCGTATGATTTGATCAAATCCCAAAGACCCACCTCCTAACATTATCATGTTGGGGGTTAGGATTTCAGCTTATGAATTTGGCAGGGGTGGGAGGGACACACAAACTTTCAGACCACAGAAAAGGGGAAGGAAGGAAGGAGAGCAAGAATGTGGGAAGGAGGGGAAGGAGGAAGGGAAGAAAGAAGGGAAAGATGAAGGAAGAATGGATGCGGGGAAGGAGGGAAAGAAAGTAGTTACTTAAATCTCATCTCTGCTCTGTGTTGGGATTTCTGGATTAATTCAGTGAAAGTTGGGTGCATTTGGGGAATAGATATAGAAACTCTCAAAATCTGTGTCTTGAATACTTAAGTTAGAAAAATGTTGGGAAGCGCCCTCACCAAACTTATATCCTACATGGAAAACCTGAACTCCTGGTCTCTGGAAACCTAATGCCTTTGCATGAGTTCGCTTTTGTTGTTGTTGTTGGCTGCAGCTGCCCTTAAACTATCAGGATTCTCTTTAAAACTGCAGAACTGTGCAATATACTTTACGCATCCAGTCCTAACCACAAAACCCATCACAAAGCGTGGCAGAGCAGATCAGCAGTAAGAGGATATTTTTGAAAGACTAAGATGAACATTAAATTAATCAACCAATGCTCTGGGGGGAAATGGCCACTAATTTCAAATTTTTCATCTCTGGAAAATCAATTATTATTATGTTTATTGATGTTGTATTTGTCACTATTTTCAGCCATTTCCCCTGATGGCATGGGTTAAAATAAGAACATTGTAATAAAAGAGATTAGACATGTTCGATTCGGTTTCTGGACTTTCCACCTTTTAGTTATCTGGGGTTTGGGGGAGAAATCAACTGCCACCTGGCAGAAGCTGAGCTTGCTTTTCTTCATTCCTTTCTATGGCGATCCCTTTTGCCTCCGTAAGATTTAAATATGTAGTTAAACATCAGCTAATGCTTTGTACTCATGGAGCAGGATTTTGGAGACATGAGTGTATCCAGTGAACACTCCCTTTCCAGCTAGGATGGTTGGGGTTTGGAATTTGTTTCCTTACTCCCCCACGGTTCTCAGGGTCTCCAGCTCAGGATGGGGTGAAGCTCCCCATTGTCGGTTGCACAGAAAGAGGCTTCCATACTGATATGCTTGGTCCCCCAAGTGTCCCAGACTCACATGTGAGCCGGCCAGTTAAGGCCAGCCTGTGCTTCTCATTACACGTTGCAGACCTGATGCTCCATTCTCTGTGGATGGCTCTTGTCCTTTTTGGAGCACATGGTGATTTGGAGTTCTCACAGCAGTGAGCAGTGATGGAGCACCTGGTTGGCTCAGTCGGCTAAGCGTCTGTCTTTAGCTTAGGTCATGATCCCAGGGTCCTGGGATGGCGCCCTGAGTGGGGCTCCCTGCTCGGCTCTCTGCTTCTCCCTCTCCTTCCTCCCTGCTCATGCTCTCTGTCACTATCTCTGTCTTTCTCAAATAAATAAATAAAATTTTACCAAAAAAAAAAAAGGGTCTGTCAGTGAAATAACAAAATGCAGATCATTCTCCCATTTGGGGGCATCTATATTTGCAGATGCAAATATGCAAAACCTGTGATATATATGGCCTATGTAGAACATTAGAAGAATGATTCTAGAACCACAGTCCACGTTCCATGTTCCATTGGTAGAGAAATTGGTAGCATTCTGGGGAAATACAAAGATGAATTAGACCAGACTTTGCCTTCAATGAGAACATAGTCTAGTGAGTACATTACATTGTTGAATTTTAGGTTTATACATATACGTATGTTAAAGTACCCCAAATCAAAATACAATGGGAACAATTTCTATATGAAACCTTCAGATAACAGATGGATTTATAAACTCTATATTGGCTTCAAGTATTTAAAAATGACATCTGGTGATGTAAATATATGTAAACATTTATATAACATGGGAGCTTATGAGATAATAAGATAAGAAAAGCTCACTTTCTCCCTTGATCTCTCTTCCCAGTGGCACCTATAAGTCAACTAATGCGTTCTTGTCCATTTTTTTTTTTTTTGCCTGTAAACATAAAATTAAGGCACATATATGGCGAATATCTGTGTATGCCATCATCTCATTTTTTCTAAGGGCTGCTTAATAATTCCATATCTTGGATGTACTACAATTTGTTTAACATTCCCTTGTTGGTGGACATTGAGGTTATTGCCAGTTTTTTCTCTTACTCTAAATGGATTATGAATAAGCAAGAACTTGTTATAGCAGGAATATTAGCATTACAAGTGGTACTTAAGGAATGTTGGTAGTTGATCACTGAAACTTTCAATAGAGGAACAACATGATGAGGGTGTATATTGGAAGGATTCAAGGTGGAGCCTGAATTGGATTGGAGAGACTCCAAGCAAGGAAGACCAGTAGGCTATTTATACAATAATCTAGAGGAGAGATACCGAAGAATTAGGGTTATAGTGATAAAGGAGGAGAATGATTCTAGAATTATAGTTCATATTCCATTAACTGGGAGAAATTGGTAGTAAAGAAGAAGATATTAGTTTCTAATTACAATGAAGTCAAAACTATTGTCAACTTTTGATTTTCTAGAGGTGGGACAAGTATGGCTAAGACATAGAAGACAGCTGGAACATGACTACAAGCCAGCTGATGGATGTTGAGTGTCCACACTTGGGGACCGATCTTTGAGCAAATGCCACGTGAGGTAGAGGCAGGAGGCTGAGATAGGAAGGCCAGTTAGAGTTCTGGTCTTTCTTCCCCACTGACATCAAAGGCAGCTCTTCTGCATTTTGGGTTCTTTCTTCCCAGCTTGGCAGTTGGCCAACAAGGAGGGTTCTCATTCAGCTGGAATGGTAAAGGTGTCCCAGCTTACTGCCCAGCCTTAACCATGGTTAATTCTAACTCAATAATCAAAACATGAGCCCTTTTTAAGCCATAGAATTGGTCGGAGCTGATAACTGATAAGATATAGGAATAAAGGAAAATTTGAGTGGTTCTGAGATCCAAACCCAAAGGAATGGATTTATTATAGTGTTAGTAACTGAGAGAACTTGGAAAAGGTATCAGATTTTTTGGGGGGGGTGGTGAAATCAGTGTGAAGGATGTATTTAAGTTTTTAGAATGAAAGATAGAGTGTATACAACTGGCAACTGAAGATTTTGTGTTGTAACTCTATGGAGAGTTCTATGGGAATAATCATGACCTGGGTGATGGTTGGTCCTGGGGAGGATGAAATTGCTCTGGAAAAGCTGTGAAGAAAAAGCCACCCCTTGGTGAACAGCAGTGTTTTGTTATGAGTAGAAGAAAGAGTTCTCCCCAAAGTCAGAAGAGGATGCAATTTCAGAAAGAAGATGTGTTTTATAGGATTCAATATTGTGCAGGGATGGGATGGGACAACACTGGGAAGGAGCTGTCAGATCTACCGACTGAAGGTGATGGGTACCATTTGGAGTGCAGTTTTTGGGCAGGCTGGGGCGGCACCCTGGTATGGGTCTCTCCAATTTCTTCATTCTGGTCATAGAACTAAATTTTGTTACAAGTGCTGATGACAAAAAAATACTCCTTCCTTCCATTCAAAGAACTTCCCTTGTGATTGTGTTTGAGTTGGGCTTTTGGTTCTATCATTCTTAGGTTGTTCATAATAATAGAAAGCTGGAAAAAAAATAATAGAAAGTTGGAATGGCCTAAGTGCCTGACAACTAAGAGTTGGCTTAAGTAGATTTGGCCAGTATTGTACTATTATATGGTCAGTGTTATAATATTTTCTTATTTCCCCCTTTTTTTTGTAGAAAAGCAATAATATACAGATACATAGGAATGGCCAATGACTTGTTCAAATGTACCCTGGGACACCAACCAACCATGTCCATAACTGGGAGCCTTGGAGGGTGGAAAAAGCCACATCCATTTTTTCTACAAACTGCAGAGTTAAGAAAAGGAAAGATTGGCTCTCTTGACTTTCCCTAGCCAGAGATGGAAAATTTAGCCATGAGTGTGGGATTTTTCCGGATGGGTCTGACTAATGATTAGAAAGGCCTAGGGAGGTTGTACCTGATTTGCAAGATATGAAATGAGCATGATTTCTTATACAGGCCTGATGAAGTGCTGTGTGTGCACAAGAGGGAAAGTTAGCCCTCACACATGCTCCCGCCTTTATATTGTCAGGTATTTGGGCCGATAATGAAACTTGAGGCCAACATGAAGTATTGTAGTTTATCGCGCTCATAAATTGGCAGTATTGTAAATATCTAAGAACCATAAAAATTCAAGGATTTATCTGTTCTGAGTAGAACACATGGGAGCCTTGTTAGGTTATAATGTGTACTTACTAGATTTTGAAACCACTTCAGCTATTTGCCAATCAATAACATTTAAAGGACATATTTTGAAAGAATAATCAGATTCACAAATAAACATTTTCACTTAGTAGTAAATTTCAGTGAAATTCACTTGCTGGGTTCAAAATGTGTTTCTAATGTAGTCTGGTGCTATCTAATTCTCTAGGAATATAATTGTCTATTTGAATCATAGGCAGTTAAATGGGAAGGGGTTTTAGAAACTACCTTGTAATCATTTTCTTTTAGAGGAAATTGAGGCTTATAGAGGTGGGAGGTCATACAGCCAGTGGGTAATTTTCAGCTCTCTTGACTCTTAGACCAGTGCTCTTCCCAAAGCACCATAATTCCTCTTGTATAAACACAACAGAGTGATCATATACACATTAGGGGATTTCCAGGATGTTTTAATAAAGTACCCATGCAAAATTATACAGTGGCTCTGGATAATTTGGACTTACTAGACAGTACCAAGGGCTACTTCAAAAATTATTTTTTTGGGGAAAGGGTATCATATACATACACAGATAAGTTACTGTGGAACAACTTAAGGATATGTCTTTCTCTGTTCAGAAAGAACACATGTGCTATAGGTAAATGACAAGGACTTGCAGTCCCTCCACAAACCTGGATCTCTAAGACTTTGGGTGCTCCCTACCCCACAGAGACCCCATTTATTTTCCCCCACCACCAGGGACAATCAGCCCTCTGTCCTGTCCATGGACATCTCATCCTCATGGATAGTATCATGGAGAGCCTCTAGGGTGTGACGTTCGCCTTTGAGAATTCATTCTAAAATGAAAATGCATAATGGAGTTGATGGTGACTGGGATGGATTTCTGGACAAAGATCAGAGTCTGCTTACAAAGGATTAATAACAATGGGGACTTTTGAAAAGCTTAACGTGTGATAAAGTGATAAAAGAGAGCAAGGGAACTCATGTGACAAGCAGTAGTTCTTGGCCTGCCCACAGATTCCCTATTCCCAGTTCTGCCCCTCCCTGTACCCCAAAGCTTTACCTTTAAATGCTTCTGTTTTGAGTTACCTTTGGTGGTCAATCTCATGTCTAAATGCCCCTGGTTGTTGCCCACACCTTGCCCACCTCTCCTCCTCCCCCCAGTACAGCTGGATTATTGTTTTTCCTCCATTGTCACTATGAAATGTCTTCTCTAGATGAGTGTAAATAAAACTGAATCCCAACCTTATTTCATATATAAAGTGGGCTCCAAATAAATTAGAAACCTAGATAAATGAGTGGGCACTACAGCCTCGTGTCTCTCGTGTGTGTGTGTGTGTGTGTGTGTGTGTGAACATGCAGTTGGGGAAAACTGCAACCCTCAAGTACTGTTGATGGACGTGAAGGCTTATGGAGCCCTTTTTAAAACTATGAGCAGTCCTTAGGTTAAGTAGGTGTGTCTGTTATAATGCAGAAATTCCAGTCCTAGTGATGAATATCAGAAAAATTATCCTAAGGGCCCATAAGCGGATATGCAAAAGAATTTCCTGTGTAGCAGTGTTTGTGCTGGAGCTGAACACATCTGAGGTGTTTGTTACTTGGGGAATGTGTAAATAAATCAAAGAATACTATGTGGATACCAAACTAGGTATACACGTAACAGAATGAATAGACTTTAAAAACAGAGTGAAGAAAACAAAAACAGAATGTTATCTTTAGAACATTACCATTTATGTAGATTAACACTATATACTTCATAAGGATATATCCAAAGTCAACAACACTAGTCAAACACAATGAGGTGACCACCCGTGGTTGGAGAGATGATTTTGGGAATAAAAGGCAACCAACCAATCAATCAATCAGTCATGAATCCAACACAAACCGATGATGGCATGGCCCACCATTAACTAGGAAGATGATTAACTCAGCTCTGTGCATCTGAGGCTGAAAGAGGTAAACCAAACAAAACATAGTGAACCCTTCCTGGTCACAGATTTGTGCCAGCACCTGCTGCTGGTGCCAGGGCCCTTTGGGCACTAGTGTCCTTACTTGGCCCTTCTTTGTCCCAACTCTAGGCTGCTTCGGTCTGTTGACCTGTTCCAGCACTAAGACTCTAAGAACTTCTGGATCTTTCTAGGCTTTGCTGCTCAGGCTAGGTATCTGGGGTGGGAAGTACTTCATAGCCTCCAAACCCCACTCTGCCATTTCTGCTTTATTGGGACCACCTCATGTTACCTTTGGTCATCCCGTAACATGTTTTCCTTCCAGAATTCCAAACAGAAATTGGGGTACAAGACCTTCTCCTTCTCAACCCCCTCAAACTAACTGACATTTTTATTATTGCTCCTACCTCAAGACCATCTAGGTAGGAGCTGGACCTATTCTAGGACCTGGGCAGCACACTGACCCTGGCCTCATTCCCTGTGAACCCCTCCGAGTTCCTTTTGGCAAGCTTGGAACAAATGCATTTATCCTTCTGCTGTAATGGGAGCTGCTTTCCCTTCTGTGTTCTGCTCTCTGCTTTGCTATTCATACTTCCTGGTGCCTCCCAGCTCAGACACCTTCTAGGATTAGCCTGTTCAGAAACATTTCAGGAGTTCTATTTGCATTTAAACGTAATACATGATTGTTGGAACAGTTTCTAAAATACAGGAAAGAACATAGAAGAAAATAAACAGATATGTCCTATCTCAACACCCACAGAACCATTGTCAAATTTTGGTGCAATTGTCTTTTAGTCTTTATTCTGGGAACCGTGTTTATATACTTTCTGGGAACCGTGTGTATATACTTGGAAGTGTAGTGTGTGTGGCATAGTGTATACATAACATTCTGTAAGCATTTCTTTTTGTGGCTGGGCCATACTTTATTAAATCATGCCCCTCTTGTCAGAAAATTAGTTGGCTCTATCGTTTTTGGTCATTAGAAGCAACAGAGTAATGGACATTCTTGAATGCAATGTCTTTTCTGCATTCCAGATGATATCCCTAGACTGAGAAGTAGGATTATTAGGTCAAAGGATATAAACATTTTTTTAAAGGCTTTTTGCTTTACTAAATTATTTTCCTGAAAGGTTGAGTCAGTTTATCCGAGTTATGTATAAGGTTTAGAGTGGATAAGACCCTTTTAGCTCGTCCCTCACTAGCGTTTGCCAAACAGCTTAGTTGCTACATGAAATGATTATGAAAATGCTGAACTTGAAAGACTCCAGAATTAAGAAGTAGAAGTGTCCAAGTCACAACAGATTTATCTCCTCCTAAGTTTATTATTTTGGGGGCAGTGACACTATCTGTCACTATCTACGTTCCATTTGTTCCGTGGCTGCGCATTGGTGACCAGCCAGCTTGGCAGTAAGTTGGCAATGTTTAATAAGATTGTCCTCCATGATTGAAACAAATGACTCTCTTTGTGTCATCAGAAATGGAACCTTTATGCATTTGTTTTAGTAATACAAGATCTGACATCATTAATAATCTGGGCTTGCAACTTGTGCTTGTTGAATACAATAGATGAATGAAAAATTAAATTTTTTAGTAGATCATAGGAGATGTGCCAATAGATCAAAAATAATTTAGGCAGAGTACCTCTGATGCCCAAGACATTGTTTCTACTTTTTGTTAGGCTAGCACGTACATGCTGATATCATTCTTTGTGAGCCCTCTGAATGTCATAGTCTAGTGTCCAAAGACTTGCATTAGCTTATTCTCCCTCTGGCTTTCTCCCCCATTACTCTCCACCCTGCTTCACCAATCAAGTCAATCTGCATGGTGTCCCCCGAGGATAAGCTGTAAAGCCCACCTTCATGTTTCTGTCCCTGCTCTACTTCCCTTGAGGAGCAACCTCTCTTCGCTGAAAGCCTGTATAAGTCCTCTCTTTCCATGACCCCACTTAAAACTCACTTCCTGGTTGCATTTCCCAGATTGCTCTTTCAAACCTAGCATTTGCATCTTGAGGCTCTAGTGTTTTGCTTTTCCTGTCATTCAGTTCTTTGCAGCTTCTCCAGGGCCTTTATTGATGCTTGGTATTGGACAGATAATCAACTTCAGGAATGTAGAGACCACGAGTTTGATTCTTTGCCTTTTGATCCCCACCAGCCAGTAGAGTTTGAGCTTCATAGAGTCATTTTGGTGTCCCTTCAACTCCCATTTCTCCAGCATGAGCTTGAGAGGACAAGCTCGGTTTGTGCCCGTCTGAGGCAAAGTAGCAGCCAGCATGGAAACATCTGCCCAAGGACTGTTTAAAAAAACTCCCAGTTCTGCTTTTGTTTGCAAGGGAGAGGGAGCCTTCCAGTAACCCCAGCACCAAGTCTGGCTCCTCAGCCAGGGGCCTGCAAAGACTGCCCAGTGCTGGGACTGGTTCCCGTATGAGTTTTGTTTGGAGCCACACGGCCAGGAAATGCTGCTGGGGATGGCACTGGGGGTGCGGAGGACAGGAGAGGACAGGCGATGGCTGGCAAGCAGTTGATTTTGCTTAAAAGAAAGATTCTAGAAAATGTACTGAAGCATCACCTTTGCCCGCTGTTCCCTTAGAACGTATATTTCCTGGTGTCAGGATGAAAGTGTAATTCAATAATTGTGAGTAATGATAGCAAAAAGGTGGTCACATGACATCACCATGCTTACTTGTGGGTGAAATTTCCTGGCCCCTCAGAATTTTTGTTTTTCTGAAATGTACGTGGAGTTAAAAAACAGCCTTATGGATTTTTCTGTTTTATCTTTTGTAGGCGTGTTGTTGGGTGCAATACAACATATCTGAACCGGGATTTGAGGAACAAACTCCACCCAGGTTATAGGATCAGAACTGTAGTCTCTAAAAAAAAAAAAAAAAAAAAATATGGGCACAGTGATCCATGCAACTGATTCCCTCTGTGGCCACTAGGAAGCTTAGGTCAAAGGGTCAGACCACTGCTAACAGCTGCAGAGGGCTGCAGGTTTGTGTTTCTGTTCTTTTTAATTACCCTCGGGCTGACCATTTTCCTGCCCATTTTCCCTGTTGCCATGTTATGCTCAATTCTTGGTCTTGTACCTTTTTGATTGTATTTATTTATCTTGTAATTAAACTTGTAATTTTGAGATCATTGTAAGGTCATATGCAGCTGTAAGAAATAATGCAGAGAGATCCAACGTACCCTTTACCCGGTTGTCCCAGTGATAACACCTTGCGTAACTATTGTAAACTATCCCAGGCAGGAAACTGACATTGGTACAATCCAGTAGGCGTGCTCTCCCCACCCGTCCCTCAATGACACCTGGTCATAACAGGTCGGCGGCATCTCTGTATCAAGAGAAAGGAAAGTATTTGTTCCAAGTATTTTTTTTTAAGCATTTTGCTTTCTGTGTCCTCATCTGGTATCTGTTGCCTCCAATCTACTAAGTAGCCATAGAGATTTCACAGAGGAAGGAAAGAAAAATCCATCTTGTTCTCAAAGTGGCTCAGATGCTCTAGGTGCAGGCAATCCTTAGTTCGGCCGGTAGTGTGAGACCATAGTTGAAGACTGGGTGAGCTGAAGCCATGCAAAGGCACTTAATAATCAAAGAAAAATGTTATACAGAGAAAGGCAGGTGTCAATATTCCGGAAGAAAGTTTTGAGGTATTTTTAGTTAAGAAATCACAGTATAAAGCAAATGACTTATTTAATATGTCTGATAGTCCCTTCGTGTTTGTTTCTCATACAGAAAGTCTTTTGTTATAGTGCATGAGTAAGAAAATCTGGGTTTTAAACTCAAGCGTGTGACTCCTGGAGAGGAGGAGAGAGACAGAGAGAGAGAGAGACACAGAGACAGACAGAATGATGTAGGTAGAGACAAGAGCAAGTGTAAAGGGAATTGTCATAGAGGTTCAGTAGGACATACTGTTGGAGAATGACCAGCTCCTTGACGCGCTTGTTCTAGAAAAAGAATTCATATTGGAAGAAGATAGAAGAATTTCTGGGATTAATGGTACTGACATTTCCCTTAGGATTTATGTATTTTCCCATTCTTGGCATGTTGTTTGTTCTAGACTCTGTTGGTTGTCAGGAGGGATGGAGAGGTGCTTTAGGAAGTCTGCACCTCCCTTAGGCATGGAGGAATAAGGGAGGGAGAATGCACCTGGGGGAGAGGGGCCCCTGATGGGGGGCTGTGGCTACAGGTGAGGGGTGCTATAGAGAGAGGAGGGCAGCCATTGCAAAACTGCAACATGGAAGGAATAAATGCCCCACACTTGCTCCCCAAACCCCCAGTCTCCTGCTGGCACCTTCATGGCACACAGGCTAGGAGAAAGTTGGGATTGCATTGCATTAAATTTAGAAGGGTGGGGTCAGGTCCATTGTGGCGGTCATGTGGTTTTTAAGGCATAAATAATTTATAAATACCTTTCTGATTTTAAAATAAACAAACAAGCAAATATCTCAGCTATTCTTTCTAGAAATCTTTTACATTTTCCCTTTCTATAGATGGCCTCCTTGTATGACTGACTACAAGCTGTGGAATCCTTAGGAAATAGCCACCTTCTCGGGCTGCTTATTTCTCACTATCATTTAGTGCAGGCTCTTTACAAACAGGAAAAAAAAATTATTGACCTCTTCCTTCAGTCATACATTTTAATATAGTTTAGCATACCAAGCTGTCAGGCTTTGATCTCCTGGGTCAGAGTTCAAACTCCTTCTAATCCTAATGTCCATATTTCTAAATTTCTTGGGCAGTTTCAGGCATAAGCCCATCAGTGTCAATAAATAATCATAACAGGGTTATACTTTGGGCAGAGCCTGATGGCTTTTTGGATGGTGTCCTCTGGTAAAGTGAAGGTGTTTGTCTTTGTTATGTCATTAGGCACTTTTTCCCCTTATCTTCTGTATCAGAGAATAGAAGTGAGTACAAATTGCTCTCAGCCCTTGTTCACTTTTGAGATAGAGGAACTTCCTTACCTAAAGGAAACTGAATCTATGTGGTAGATGGGTGTGATGATTGATTGTATGTGTCACGTGGTGAAACTATAGTGCACAGGAGTTTGGTCAAACACTTGACTGATATTGCTGTGAAGATAATTTTAGCTATAAATAACATCTGTAATCAGCTGACTTTTTTTTACTAACATATAATGTATTATTTGTTTCAAGGGTACAGGTCTGTGATTCATCAGTCTTACATAATTCACAGCACTCACCATAGCACATACCCTCCCCAATGTCCATCCCCCAGCCTCCCCATCTCTCCCACCCCCTTCCTCTCCAGCAACCCTCAGTTTGCTTCTTGAGATTAAGAATGGTTTGTCTCCCTCTCTGGTTGAGTTTAACAAAGTGTATTACTTGCCATAATGTGGGTGGCCTTCACCCAATCAATCAAAAGCCCTGAGAGCAAAGTCTAAAGCTCTCCGAAGAAGAAGGAATTCTGCTTCTGGACTGCAACGTAGGAAAATTAAGGCTACAATGTCAGTTCTGACCTGAATCCCTTGTCTGCCAGCTTGCCCTGTGGATTTTGGACTTTCCAGTTCCAACAACTGTGTAAGCCAATTCCTTAAAATATCATATTGGTTCTGTTTCCTTGGAGAAACCTGACTAATAGAGTGGGGGAAGGATTGGACATCAAGGCCAACCACCAGAAGTCTGACCACCCAGTGACCACAAGCACCAAGCATGACCGTCCTGAAGAGGCATGTGGTTCTATAGCCAGGCTTCTGGTGAAGGACAGCGTCAAGGAGGTTCTCCCCATCAGGTTCCTGGCAGGAAACCTATGGCACACTCCAGGGGTTCACTGAAGAGACTGTTTCAGAAGTAAAGAGTAAGGGAATCAAGAGGGTGTGCACTTAGGGGTAAACATCAGTGGGAATCTGTTAGTGCCCTTAGGCTTAAACGAGCAGGGCAGGGAATGAGATCTATGGGGATACCTCCCCTGATGGAGGTTGGGGCTGTGGGCAGAGGAGTGCAGCCATTGGCAAAACTGAGGGTTGACCAAGAAGGTATGGAGGGAACAAGTACCCTGGCCTTTGTCTCCTCCAACCGCAATCTCCTGCCAGGACTTCCCATTGTCAGAGCCCAACCCACAGGCACAGAGTGGGGAGGATCACTGGGAACGTTCATAGGGCAGGCCTCTTGGGATACTGAACAGGGGAGAGAAGGGCAGAGAATGGATCTGGGGGAACAAAGAGAGAATAATCAGATCATATAGGAATCAATCTCTGGAGAATTC